>CALYLW010001314.1:55370-209465 GCA_944989445.1 Ampullaceana balthica | reverse complement strand
GTGGTAACACTGCTTTGCCATATGTCCTGGCTTGTTACAGTACCAACAAATAGTTTGTCTGTTGCCTTGGTTTGGCAGACTCTGGTTTCTCATACCTTGCCTTTTTTCTTGACTTTTAATTTGTATTGCTGCAAATATGTCTTGTCTCTTATCCATTTCCACATTCGGATGAGAGTCTTTGAATGTTCGTAATGCATTTGTTAGCTCTGCTTGAGTACGAACTTTCTTGTCAGTCAAATATGTGAATAGGGTTGGTGTTGCATTTTCTAAAAACTTGTCAATTAACACCATGTCTATTATGGCCTTTGGGTTGCTCGTATCTATTGCTGTCAGTTCCAGCCATTTTGTTAGTTTGACTTGTGCTTCATGTACTATGATCTGTGGATCTTTGTCCATCTTGATTCTCATTTCATGAAATTCTCTTCTATAATCATTTTCTGACTTTCCAAAATGACATAGAAGTGCCTTTTTGACATTCTTATATATGCTTTTGTCTTCTTTGGCTATACTGTTATAAGCTTCAAATGCTTCTCCAGTTAATTGAGTCATCAGTTGTGCTGGCCAATCTTCTTCATTATAGCCTTTCATAGCCATTATGGATTCGAAATAATCCAGATAAACATCCATTTTTTCTTTTTGGCTATCATATTTTCTTACTTTGATAGTATCCCTTGGTGCTGACCTTCTATTTGTTTCATCACCCGGATTGTGGCCTCTACTCCCTAGCTCAATTTGTAATTTTAAGGTGTCTTGTTTCATTTTTTCAAGTTCTCTTTCACTTATGAGTTTTTGCCTCTGTTCTTCATTAGCAATTCTTGCTTTTTCTTCAGCAATTCTTGCTTTTTCTTCAGCTTCTCTTTGATTTTCTTTTTCTTCAGCTTTTCTTCGCTGTTCTTTTTCTTCAGCTATTCTTGCTTCTTCTTTAGCAATTCTTTGATTTTCTTTTTCTTCAGCTTTTCTTCGCTGTTCTTTTTCTTCAGCTATTCTTGCTTTTTCTTCAGTTTCTCTTACTT
This sequence comes from Ampullaceana balthica, assembly GCA_944989445.1. Lineage (NCBI taxonomy): Eukaryota > Metazoa > Mollusca > Gastropoda > Lymnaeidae > Ampullaceana > Ampullaceana balthica. Next base: position 208,452 of record CALYLW010001314.1, on the reverse strand, counting down.
TTTCTTCGATGAAATCTCTCATTTCTTTTCCTTTTAGTCCCATCTCTTTAGCTATGGCGGTGAATCTTTCGTAGTAATCCATGTTTTGTTTGATTGAATAATATGAATCTAGCAATTCGGTAAGGAATGTATGTATATATATTGATAAAGTTATAAATCGTCCAAATGAAAAATCTTGAATTCAAAAATGTTAAGTTCAAATAAGTGACACGTCTAAACCATGAAATCTAGTTTCGACAAGATGATACAACAAAAGAATCCTCACACGGGATCTTTAGTATACTTTATATATACGCTCCCTCAGATTGACAAAATATATTAAATGGTCCGATCGTTTTGAATAAAAGTCACTTGGTTAAAATTTCAATTTTCGAGTAGTTTTTAAACAATTTAGTCATTTAGTTCATTCCATTAATCCAAAATTGCGATAATCAAACTCTTCACACAATGAATGGATAAAAATTCCGTTCCGTTATTTTATAATTCACACCAACACATTGGATAGTCCATAGCTTCTCGGTTCGATGTTATGTTTACTAATACTAATATTTCCTGGAATCAACTAGCATTAAGCCTGTTGACGTCACGACCTATATATGTTCACCGTGTGTCACCATTCAGTAAGCCTACACGACCCAGATTCCAGTACTGTGTAGTATGCTTGTACTGTCGTCGAATGTGACGTAGAACCAACTAGGCTTGATCATTTCTGTGACCCCAACGCGTCATAGGCAATTCGGTCATATCTATTTTTAGGCTCTTCGTTGTCAGTAAGGTCAAACTTTCTCAAACATGGCTAGCAACAGTGTGTTTAATAGTGTTATAGTGCTATCTGAAAACGATGTTCCAGGTGCTAATTTGGACAAAAAAATATTTCTTCTCACTCAGTTTTGCAGCCGAAAAAAGTTATTAAAATGTCGAAGACTTAAAACTTTAATAAATAAGCCGTAACATAGTATTTTAAATTATTTAAAGATGAGTGTAAGCGTTCATATTCGTAACTACGGTAAACACTAGTCCTAGCGTAGTCAATTATTAACATATATGTATTTTAATATTGTTTTCCTTGGCCCTTGCCTTATAAAAATATATGCCTTTAGTAATAAACTTACACTAAGATTATGACTTTAATTATAATTACATCATAGTATGAAAGAATAAACGTCATGGACGAACGAGCAACTAGTGAAAGTGTAAGCGGTCGTTCCGGCCGTCGTTACTAGTAGGCCTACTAGTGCTAACAAACGTATATTTAATATAAATTGTTTTCGTTGGTTCATATAAATTATAGATGCCTTAGTATTTTATTAGTAATAAAATTACACTAAGATTATGACTTTAATTATAATTACATCATAGCATGAAAGAATAAACTTCATGGACGAACGAGCAACTAGAACTAGTTACTACTAACTTATTACTACTAGACTAGATAATAGAGTTAGAGCCTCAGCAGATGCAGAGTCACTAATTATAATTCATTTACATAATTCATGCTCCCAAGGACGTTCCATTTCGCATAATATAATATTACATAATATAACTATAACCATCTATTGATATTTAAATAAATAAGCATAGGCCTAAGAGTTTATTTAAGATGAGTGAAAGTGTAAGCCTAGGTACTTTGACAGAAAATTTAAATGAAGTCCAATATGCTTAAATAATATATCATTTTAAAGGGCTTGCTAAGACCTTTTCAACAACACCTGTTTTGTCTTTCTATCTGTTATAGAAGTGGAGTTATGATTTTTTTTGTCAATTTTTTTTTCCCCTTATATAACCTATATAATTTATTCCAAAACTTGTGACCCACATTTAAAAATTCTGTACTCTTTCGCTCACAACTTTTTTAATTTTAGAGATATAGGTATCAAATTTTCAGGAAACTTTCATAATCCATTATACAAAACAATGAATAAGAAATGTTTCAGGTAAATCAAGATTTTGAATTTTTTAATAAATATATTTAAAGGCACGTTGAAAAAAATGATGTTGAAAATTATAACAAAAATACAAATCAGTTCAAACATTTGAATGCCTATTGTATTTTAATTGATTTAATGGTACAATTACATCAATAACTATATTTAAATGTTTGAAGGGTAAGTATTTGACTTTAAAATAAAATTTAATGCAAATTATTAAAAATTATTTGCTAAAATATACCACACCGACAACGAGGTCTGATTACTAAAATTTCAAATTAAAATGAAATTAACAAATATTTGAAGATTTAAGTATCAAATTAAAAGATAAGAACATTTTCCCTATCATTTACTGAGTAAATAACTTGTATGCAAATATCTCTGTATGTCATTCATAAGCTTTGTCATTGTCTTTGTCAACTATTTGGCGATTGAAGGAATTCCAAGTTCTGCAACTGCAATGGAATATTATTATTATATCTTGTTGTTATACCCATACTTTGTTATATTATTTAATTTTAATTATTGATATTTATTTCTATTGATTGATTATTGACAATATCTTTGTAAAAAGATGATGGTAAGTAAATGAGAATTTTATATTTGTATATTTATAATATATTGTTTTAATAATTATATTACCCTACAAAAACCATTAAATTTTAAATAAAAGGATTACAACACCATTATCATTTTTAATTCTAAGGCAAAGTTGCACTTCATTAATTTTATATGAAAAGGAAAGAAAAATGCCATAAGAAGTCTATCTCTCTCTATATATATAATATATATATTTAAGAATACTTGTACTTGTAGTAATAATTTGTGATAGTAAAATTAGTTATAATACTATAATTATGTAATAGTATATTAATATTATGTATAGATAGACTATAACTATACCATACTATAAACTAATAGTAATAGAGTAATGCTACTACTACTTACTAATACCAATAGTAATAGTAGTAGGAGAATAGGCTAATTAATTTTGAAATTAAATAATTTTTAATGTTTTATTAACGTTTTAGTTTTAGTACTATTATTTTGTGTGTTTTCATTATATACAAATAGTACATGTGATAACTTTAACTAAATATGTTCATTTAATTATATAATTATATATATGCATAACAATGTATGAGGGATAAAAACAATTAATAAGATAAGCCATTTCCGACAACCCCTCTTATTTTTGAAGGGGAGATAACTTCATAGACATCGAAAGTTTCCTCATTACTTAGAATTTTGAAACTTTTTTCAGACAAGTCCATTTTTGATGAAATAAAGTTATTCTGATATGAAAATAAATAACCTACAAACGATATTAATATCAAACTTACGTTCTTAAAGGTTATTTTTTAAATTCTATTGTTCTTACATATTTGTCAAAAGAATTGAATTACTGCCGATAACACAATAGTAATCCCTTTACAATGGATACCGCCGTGCTCGGAAATGCCCGCAGCACACGTCACCGATGACGAAGCACGCTCTTATTAGAATAAATGTGATGTAAAACGCAAAAAACGGATTAAACCGTAAGAGTCGAGTCAATGTCGCCATGACAGTTTTTGCGTAAATTTTCTATATGCGCACTGCGATGCGCGAACGAGTATCAAAGTACCTATTTAAACTGTAAGCGGTCGTTCCGGCCGTCGCCACTAGTACTAGTACTAGTCACTAGTGCTAACAAACTTATATTTAATATAAATTGTTTTCGTTGGTTCATATAAATTATATATGCCTTAGTATTTATTAGTAATAAACTTACACTAAGATTATGATTTTAATTATAATTACATCATAGGTTTTAGAAGTAAATAGTATTTGAATGTATAAAATTCTCGGACGAATGAGCGAATGAACTAAAAATATAAAAAAGTATAGTCTGTATATTTACATATTAATATTAAATTCACTCTCGCAAGGAAGCTCTATTTCGCATTATTATAATATATCACATAATATGACCTTATATTTTTCTTTAAAATTCTATAAAATCAAGCTTTTGAACAAGTTTTAGATAATTTCAATGAGCGCATTCTCTCTAATAGTTATGAATAAATATTCACTACTTGACCTTACGGCACCTCAGGCGGTGACCTAGTTATAGATCGAGTCTATTATTAGACTTCCGGTAAATTATGACCAAGCCTATACACTGCGGATATCTGCCGTTTATTGCCGCCATTTTGAAATCTTCTTGTATTTTCATTGAACCACAAAAGTTTATTCACAGCTTCTTACGAACTTGAATATTCAAAAATACTATAGCTGGTATTATTTCTTATTTTAAAGAATACTTTCCTTTTTTGGAAATATCCAATACTTATTTCCACGAAACCTCTTTCAAGTCTTTCTTGAAATCTCTTGTACAGTGTTCACATGGAACTTTTACTTCGACACCAATGTAACGATGTTACTTTATATTTCTCTTTTATGTAGGCGTTCTCACAGTAATTAATCTTGTGCACAATAACTCACTGAAGAATTCGTTTATCCAAAACAACTTTAATATACATATATATTGTACACATAAGAATCATTTGAGGTAATATAACGTGGAAATCTTGAGTTATTCACTATACAAATAAAATGCATCCTTCCCTTTCGGAAGTATACACACAACTGTTCGCCCAACACTTTCAACCAATAGAAATGCTCCTTTCTTCCCGCGTCTCTTGTACACGTGACCTTACGTCACAAAATTATGTTAATCAGATGTGACAAAGTTCTTGTTAGAATATTTGACATTATTAAATCCTGGCGAAATTGAATGTGACTTTTTGAGGTCACAGAGAGGGCAATACTGTTGAAAATAAAGGCAATATTCTGGAACTAATGCATTAGCTTGCAAAGTACGTTCGAGAACTCCGAGAACATAGTGGGAAATGGGGTAAAAACGTGTAATTTAAAATTCAAACTGAGGTCATAGCAATTTTAGGAGATACAGTTCACGAAAAGTCATCTTTCTTCAATAACAAGATACCAAATAGTATTCTATGCATTGTATTTGATAGCTCTTCATATATTTGACATAAGGATCAAACAAGTCCATTTGTGTGATATGTAAAGATTGAAAAAAAAAGTAGTCGCTGTAGAATCTTTCAAAGATTTTCATTCAAGCAAAAGTGAATCTGCTTACGACATTTCTGAAATGATTTTGAATAAATGATGATCTTAAAATAATGGAATGCACAAGCCCAACGCGTGTTAATACTTATTAAGGGCTGGAAAGTATACAAAGCTACACCAAAGGCGCAAAAAAAAATATAAAATCTCATGTCAAACTCGTTCAATCAGTTAAACCTAATTTGTTAACATGATACTCCAACTGAAACGAATTCTCCAACTATTTTAGTACACTTGAGCGTTGTTACGCATCATGTTGAAAATACATAAATTGCTTCTACAAGCAAGTCATTAAGACTTCAGGATACAAAATAGTGAATACCATGGAGCCATTTTGAGGTTACTTTGTAAGCTATAGAACTGAAAGATGCAGACAAAAAGCTCAACACACAAACAGACGCAGGAACTTTGCTAGTCACAATGAAATCTTTTTATTTTCAAAGTTATATAAAAAAATGCCCGAAATTCTTTACAAACGTATAGTGCTCAACAAAAAAATTTCTTAGCAGTGGCTACTCACAGAGAAACTAATGGAATGGAATACTTAAGGGATGCTTTGACATTTGATAAAATTTTATGTGGAGACCTCATCATTTTAATCGAACCTTCCAATCAAAGAACAAGAGAGCAAATTTTTGGTGATCGAAGCAAATATGTATGTATACATGCTATGTAGAATAACAGTTAAGAAGAAATTTGGTTTCTTCATAAGATGAGATTAGTGTATACATTCGCGTGTGGCTTTGGCAGTTATATAGAATTTAGAAAACAGACATGATTTTCGTACACCAGCTAATCTACTGGACTTTGATTTTTTTTTCTTCAAATTAGAGTATTCAAAATATCCCACATGACATAGTCAGGCAATGAATATTTTAACCCCATGAATAGAAAAAAATTAATGAATTCAAGACTAGGTGGTTTATTTAAGTTTATAAAGATATTTAGGCTCGAGATACCCTGCCTAAAATAATATAATTAATTCGAACATTGCTTACAACTGTCTTAAGTAATGCAAGGTGTTTAAAAGACTTCTCCAAAATTATTTTAATGAAAAATTAATGACGATCAATTACGAATACACCAAAATTGTCTAATCTATTGCTATTTTGGCTATTGAGCATGCCATGGCTGAAAACATTGATACATGAAAGATTGAGCCATGAGGAAAAACATAAAACTTTAATTTCATTGAAGAAATGAAGCTTTCTTTTTAAACATAAAAATATATAGTGTTCTTATTATTACTTTCCAATTATTTTTTTTAACTACATAGCGTTAACATATTTTTCGCGGCAAATTTGGTTTCTGCCCCGGGCGGTACATACCCACGCTACGCCGCTGCTTACAGTAGTATATCGAGTTATGAACGCCTCAGGTTGTTAACAAAAACGTCGACATTTTTTGTCTCGGGTAACGAACGGTGTCTCGGGTTATGAACGTGGGGGGGGGGAGGGGGAGGGGGATGGAGAGAGGGCAAGGTTTATCGTTTTAGACCAGTATTTCCCAAACTTATTAGGCCTACCGCCTCCTTTCCAGAGAAAATATTAGTCAGCGCCCCTAGAAATTAATTTGTAAAAACAATTTATAGCAATTAATCATAAATATATATCTACCTTATTCGTAAAATATAATAAAGAAATGTGTAAATTTGAAACTTGAAGTTTGAAATTATGAAACTATTTATTGAACTCACAATTTTATTTTATATTTTTTATAATATATTGGTTACCACACTGATCCACGTTCCACTAAATCTGATGAAAGAAATGCAATTAAGAACTTTTGAATTACAGCCCTAATTTCAGAATAATCCGCAGGGATCTCCGTTTGCACCCAGAATTGTTGGCAGCTGCTTTTGAATTTAAATTTCAATTCATCGTTTGTCGTTACGTCCATCAGTTCTTCTTGTAACTGTGGTCACTGTGGAGATTATTCTGTGTTTGCACTTGAAAAAGGATCCAAAATCCAATCAGGCATGTTCTTTTTCAAAATATCCTCCAATCAATTGCTTTTCATTTAATTTTTTGAAATAAGTAGGTCAAGTAAGCGATGTCACTTTTGGATTGAAGTTGAATTAAATTGGATAGTAAAGTATCATTTTTATCTTTCAAGAACTCTAGGACCGAGTTTAACAGCTTATAAAACTTATCTAAACAGGCACCCTTTTGATGACCAACTTACTTCTTTCTGTATGAAGTGGCAAATTATTAAATTCTTCATCGTTTTCAATAAATAGCTTTTAAAATAATCTGTCGTTTAATGATAAGCTTCTGACTGTGTTGACAGCTTTAATTACATATTGTAATGAATTATGTAGGCTTGCAGTTAAATTTTTGGCAACTAGATGTTGATGAAAAAGTGTAGTGTGAATGCATTCGGAACCTCCTTTTTTAAAATATGCAAGAAATCTCCTGTAGCGCCCTACCATCGCTGACGCACCATCTGTGGCTACTAGTTATAAGAAATTACTCAGTGGTATTTCTTTTTCTTAAAAAAAATACTCACTCAATATTGATTCTCCTTTAGTATCAGTTTGCAAAAATTTAGTAAATAATAATTATTGGCGAATTTATTCTTCCGCTGTGAACCGCACTTATGCTTAAAAGTAAACTAATGTTAGGTACCCATTCGAAGCTGGGTGGACTCAGGGACGCCCTAGGCCCCGGGAACATATCCTTGCCTTCACGAGGATTCGAGCCCGTGACCATCGGTACGCCAGTCGAGCGCGCATGCCACTTGACCACCGTGCCCCCTATAGATACTGGCCTGTGTAGTACAGTACGTATTAATTTACTTATAGCCGTATAATTAGATCATCACCAATAGTATGAGGTTTTCCCGAGTTTTTGGGTAATCATTAACGAAATATTGTAACAAGCAAACAAGCCATCGCCATCCGGTGTGGTTGCGGTTGAAAAGAGTTTGCTAATGTCGGTTGTTTGATATATTTTTCTTTTAGTGTTCGAAAATAAAATAACCCCACGAATTTTAGACACATTTTTATGGAAGGCTTCATGGCTTCGTTTGATTAAACTTTCTGGCAAATCAGGCACATTGGTAGTGTATAGTTTAGAGGCGAGTCCTGATTCATAGCGTGCTCCACAATCTGCTGGTAGTACTATTTGCCAGTAGCCAGTTCTGCCACTGCCTTTCCTGGGTTTGGCCTTGCGACCGACCAATCACACGAGTGGGAGTTGCACGCAGCAATGTTTTTAAACGGCGATTCAGTCGCACCACATGCACAGTGGCAGTGCAGACAATTCAGTGGCACCACATGAACAGTATCAGTGCAGACAATTCAGTGGCTCCACATGAACAGTAGCAGTGCAGACAATTCAGTGGCTCCACATGAATAGTGGCAGTGCAGACAATTCAGTGGCACCATATGAACAGTGGCAGTGCAGACAATTCAGTGGCTCCACATGAACAGTGGCAGTGCAGACAATTCAGTGGCACCATATGAACAGTAGCAGTGCAGACAATTCAGTGGCTCCACATGAACAGTGGCAGTGCAGACAATTCAGTGGCTCAACATGAACAGTGACAGTGCAGACAATTCAGTGGCACCATATGAACAGTAGCAGTGCAGACAATTCAGTGGCACCATATGAACAGTGGCAGTGCAGACAAATCAGTGGCATCATATGAACAGTAGCAGTGTAGACAATTCAGTGGCACCACATGAACAGTAGCAGTGCGCGATTGCACTTACCTCAATGCAAGTGAGGGAGTGTGCGGGAACCGAGACATACAACACAAACCAACTTAAACACAGACAACCCCAACATATCTTGCAAGCTGACAGACATCACTAACATTAACAAATGTAACAGACAAAACACAAAGACAGATAACTGTTAAATACAGACAAATCTTACAATTAGAAATTTAGGACATACATTTAGTTACATACATACGAAAGTGGGAATTGATAACAGACAGAGATAACCCATATAACCTGTGATAACAGAGGGAGATAACCCATATCACCTGTGATAAAAGACAGAGATAACCCATATCACCTGTGATTACAGACAGAGATAACCCATATCACCTGTGATAACAGACAGTGATAACCCATATCATCTGTGACAACAGACAGTGATAACCCATATCACATTTGACGAAAATTATGGGACCCTTAAGCCTCGTGTTAAATTTCCTGCTCAGTGACAACTAAAATGAAAACAAGGGAGATAATAAACATGGTAAAAACCCCACCCTTCCCCTATTTTATTTAGGTCGGAGTATGTGAGAGAAACTTCTCGATGTTATAGCTCGGGGGAAGAAGTGGACTAGCTCTGTTGACTGAAACCAAATGAAATTAAATAATGGCCAATCAGCGTTCATTGACAATCTATATATATAAAAATCAAAGTATGTCTCTGTGTGTGTGTGTGTGTGTGTGTGTGTGTGTATGTGCATGTCTTTTATAGCTGACTAAACCATTCATCCGATCGTCATGAAAATTTTGGAGACTGTTGAGTACCCACCTGGGATGGTAACTGGCAACTTTCTGGGGGCCCATAATGTCATTTTTTGCTTATATGAGCTATATAAAAATTAGTTTGAGCGCTAGCTACTGTGTAAATTGTTGGATCTTAACCAAACTTTGTTTATAAAAAGTTGATAGCCAATATTAAAATACTATAGGGCACTGAACTCCTAATAATCATTCCTTTGGGGCTGGGGGCCCAAAAAGTACTTTTTCTTAAACGTTTAAGATTTTATTCACCATTCAGTTATTAAAAATCTTGACAAATAATGACACATGTATCCATTATTATACAAATTGAAATGAACAGGTGTTTTGAACTTTATATCTTGCACTGAATGGGCCCTGGTGCCCTTAATGTCGTTTTTTGTTTATATAAGCTATATAAAAATTAGTTTATGCGTTAGCTACTGAGTAAATGAATGGATCTTAACCAAAATTTGAATACAAAAACTTGGTAGCCCATATTAAAATACTATAGGGCACAGAACTTCAAATGTCCATTCCTTTGGGGCCGGGGGCCCCAAATGTCTTTTCTTCGTATATTTTAAAGATATTTTTCCCCATTCAATTTTTCACGATTTTGAGGAATATATCTATGAGGAAACTGAATTAAAATGAACAGGTTTTTGAAATTGAAATCTTTCACCGAATGGGCCCGGGGGCCCCTAAATGTCGTTTTTTTTCTTATATGAGCTGTATAAAAATTAGTATTAGCGTAAAATAATGAGCAAATTAATGGATCTTGACCCATCTTAGCATATAAAAACTCAAGGGTCTATATTTTTTCTTACTATAGGGCACTGAACTCCTAATTTTCATTCCCTCGGGGCAGGGGGCCCAAAATGTCTTTTTTAGTAAATGTTAAATATTTTATCGTCCATGCAATTTTTAACAATAATGAGAAATATAAATAAATGTTTGTATTTTGAAATTTTATTCAAATGAACATGTGTTTCGCACTTTATTTCTTGCAATAATTGGGCCCTGGGGCCCTTAATGTCGTTTTTTGCTTATACGAGCTTTATAAAAATTAGTTTATGCGTTAGCTACAGAGTAAATGATTGGATCTTAACCAAGCTTTGTATACAAAAACTTGGTAGCCCCTATTAAAATACTTAAGGTTTCTGAACTTCTAATGTCAATATCTTCGGGACCGGGGTCCCCAAATGTCTTTTTTCGTATATGTTTAAGATATTTTTGCCATTCACTTTTTAACGATCTTGATAAATATATCCCTGATGAAACTGAATGAAAAAAGAAAGGTGTTTGAAATTGACATCTCGCACCGAATAGGCCCGGGTCCCCTTTATGTCATTTTTTTTTCACTATATTATCTATATTAAAATTAGTTTAAGCTTTAAATAATGAGAAAATAATTGGATTTTGACTAAACTTAGAATATGAAAACTTAAGAACCTATATTATATTACTATAGGGCAGGGCACAGAACTCCTAATGTCCATTCCCACTTTAAATTAAATAATTTTTACTGAGATCGTTGCAACGCACGACGGGTCTGCTAGTAACTTATAAAAGCTGGTACATGAAAAAAATGGTTCCCTTTTGGATAAGTCCAGAACTGGAGTTTTGGTCACGAAGAGCAATCTTACGTTTTTGTGGGAAAGATAACCCCACAGATCCACAAGACAAAATAAGGGCAATTCGAGTTCTACATGGTATTTGGCTTCGCTTGTTTTTTTTTGTTTTTGTTTTTTTATAACATCTACCAGCAGTCCATCCCTGTTTACACTCACTGTTCACTGCGTGACCACTTGACGCCCATCCATCACGTTCGTACTGTTACATTGCCGTATTGTAACTAAGCCCCTGTGACCACTGATGATCGAACCAAGTGTCGTCATCAAGTCGGTGTCGGAATGTTCAGCTGGTTAATTGGACGAGATTCTTTCCACTACCTTGTATTATGCACAGAATGAGCGAGGCCGTCCAATTGACTTGCGTCACTCATTTGGAGAGTTTAACGCTGCACCACCCAGGAAGACCACGTGTTTCTGCACACCTCTTACTACTTATCTTATTTTATCTTATCTTATCTGTTTACAGACGCTCCTTCTATACAGAAGATTATTGCGTCCTACGCTTATCTATGGTTTGTGTTTAGTCCTGCATTTTTATTAGAGATTTAAATGTTGATAAAGTGTTGGTTTTCCTGGATTCTTCAGGCAACCCATTCCACGCCCGAATTCCGGACGGGAAGAAGGAAAACTTGTATGTGTTTGTTCTTGCATACGGAATAAGAAAGGTGTTTTTATCCTTATGTCTATCTGAGGGTTGTATTAAGTTATCTTTGTGTTGTATTTCTAATTTAGAATTAATTGCTTTATGTATGATTACTACTTTGCTCTTGGTTCTTCTATCCTCTAGTGTTTCAAGGTTTAATGATTTAACTAATGGTGTTATTCTTGTCAGTTTCGAATATTCTCCAGTATTGAATCTGGCAGCTCTTTTTTGAATTTGTTCTAGTTTATCAATGTTTTCGTTGGTGGATGGGTCCCATACAGAAGATGCATATTCTAGTACAGGTCTCACCAAAGTGAGGTAGCATTTTAGTTTTATATCTCTATTACATTTGTTAAAGTTCCTTTTTATAAAGCCTAAGGTTTTGTTTGATTTTTTAATAACTTCATTGACATGGGGATTCCATGATAGTTTCTCATTTATTAAGACTCCTAAGTAGTTTTGCATCTTTAGTTTGGGTCAGTTCTTTTCCATGAATGTAATATTTTGAATTTATTTGTTTCTTTTTCTTTGTTATTCTTAACAGTTGACACTTTTCTGGGTGGAAAGACATACTCCAGTTAGTTTCCCATTTTATCAATTCATCTAAGTCTTTTTGTAAAATTTTGCTATCTTGTTCTGATTTAATTGTTCTATAGATTATACAATCATCAGCAAATAACCTAACTTTTGTACCTGTTGAGATGTTGTTGGGTAAATCATTTATATAAATTAAAAAGAGTAAGGGACCTAGCACAGTTCCTTGTGGAACTCCTGAGTTAACCTTTATTGGTGCAGATTTAGATCCATTAATTATTACAGTTTGCTCCCTGCCCAAAAGGAAGTCTTGGATCTAGTGATGTAAGGAACCTGAGATTCCAAAGTAGTTAAGTTTTTTAAGTAAACTAAGGTGGTGAACTTTGTCAAATGCTTTTGAGAAGTCTAGTAATATTGTGTCTATTTGATCATTTTTGTCTAAGCCTTTTGATAGTTCATCTATTAAACCTATTAATTGTGTTTCACATGATCTGTTTTTTCTAAAGCCGTGTTGATGTGGGCATAGGGCATTATATTTGTCAAGGTGGTTAACTATTCTGCTATATATTATGTGTTCTAGTAATTTACAGGTGATACTAGTAAGTGATACAGGCCTGTAATTACCAGGGTCTGATTTATCCCCTTTCTTAAAGAGTGGAGTTACGTTAGCTAATTTCCAATCCTTGGGCACTTTACCCTGGTTTAGAGAGGCTTGAAAGAGAACTACAAGGATTGGGGACAGTTCATTGCTTAGTTCTTTTAATAATCTTGCAGGCAAATCATCTGGGCCAGTAGCTTTGTTTATTTTAAAGTTTTTTAGGAGTGAATGTATACCTATCTCATCTACAGTTATGTTACCTATTTCCTCCATTTTATTTAAATTTATTAAAACTTCCTTGTCGCCTGAGGCAGAAAAAGATGATGCAAAATATGTGTTAAGGATATTAGCTTCAGTTTCATTATCATTATAGGTTTTATTATTTGACCCTTTTAGTGTGGCTATTCCTGAAGGTTCCATTTTTTAGATTTGATAAAGGACCATAAGTTTTTATTGTTATCTTTGGTAATTGTATGGCATCTGTCCGTCTACAAAAGACGATAGATTTATCTTTAATATTTGCAGCTCTTGGTGTGGCTGATGAGACCAATCCTTGAGTGGCAGTCTCTTCTGCATGACACACACACGAAAGCAGTGGGGCAGTGTTGCCTGGCCTTTCTCCTCGCTCTTTTCCCGACTGCTTCTGCCCTAGTTTGCTCCTCTGCTCTTAGTGATCCTTCTTTCACTATAGCCCGCCACATGGACCTATCCTCTGCCAGGTTTTCCCAGTTTTGTATATCAATGTTGGCTACTTTCATGTCTCTCTTGCATATGTCCACGTATCTGAGACATGGCCGACCAACCGACCTTTTCCCTGTCGCCAGCTCGCTGTAAAGCACATCCTTGGGTATGCGACCAGTTTGCATCCTCTTGACGTGTCCAAGCCAACGGAGGCGTCTTTGGCTTAATATTGCTGCAATACTACTCATGCTTGCTTGAGCCAGGACCTCTGTGTTGGGGACTTTCTCTTGCCATTTGATGTCTAGGATGCGGCGCAGGCATCTGAGGTGGAAGCTATTGAGCCTTCTTTCATGCCTGGTATAGGTGGTCCAAGACTCGCATCCATAGAGGAGTGTGCTCAGTACGCAGGCCTGGTATACCTGCAGCTTAGTTCTTGCTGTGAGTTTAGCATTGGACCAGACTCTTTTGTACAGTCTAGCCATAACAGTTGCTGCCTTCCCTATCCTACTACTTATCTCATCTTCCAGTGAGAGGGTGCTCGAGATGTTTGATCCCAGATAAGTAAAACTTTCAACAGCATCCAGGTTGCAGTCGTCAATGGTGATAGTCGGGAGAGAGGCAGCATACTGTGCCATAATGTTGGTTTTCTTTATACTTATGGTCAGGCCAAACTCTTTGCAGGCAGCGGAGAAGCTGGATACAAGGCTCTGCAGGCCGTCTGCTGTGTGGGATATTAAGGCGGCATCGTCTGCAAATAAGAGCTCGCGCAGCAAAATCTTCCTTATTTTGGTCTTGGCTCTTAGTCGGGCAATATTGAATAAACTCCCGTCAGCTCTGGTGTGGATGTATATCCCCTCACTGTTGTTCTTGAAGGCATACTGGAGTAAGATGGAAAAGAATATTGCGAATAGAGTAGGTGCCAACACGCAGCCTTGCTTTACTCCACTACTTACTGGGAAAGCCTCAGATGTGGCACCGTTATAGCACACTGTGCCCTGCATGTTTTCGTGGAATTGCTTGATGATGTTAAGCAGATGCGTAGGGCAGCCTATTTTTACTAAGATCTGGAAAAGGCCGCTTCTGCTGACAAGATCAAAAGCTTTGGTTAGGTCGACGAACGCGATGTATAGAGGCATATGTTGCTCCCTGCATTTCTCCTGCAGCTGGCGCAGAGAGAAGATCATGTCTATGGTTGATCTTCCGGCTCGAAAGCCGCACTGTGATTCTGGGAGTACACGCGATGCTAGGGTCTGCAGGCGTGCTAATGCAACTCGGGCGAAGGTCTTTCCAACTATACTGAGGAGAGAGATTCCACGATAGTTGTTGCAGTCACTCTTGTCTCCTTTATTTTTATACAGCGTAACGATGTTGGCATCTTTTAACTCCTGCGGTATCTGCCCCTGTTCCCAGCACAGAGTGAGGAGGTCATGCAAAGGCTGTAGAAGTATTTCTTTTCCACATTTGAGAACTTCTGGTGGAATTCCATCATTACCAGGGGCTTTCCCGCAGGCTAGGCAATCTAGGTAATCTTTGGTAATTACATTGTTTATATATTCATTTTGGAGGTTTTGACTAAGTTTTTGTGTCAAGTGTTTAATCTTTAAGTATTTTTTGTGTATCCTATATGAATAGGTAGCTTTATATTTCTTAAATAAGTTCTCTTTTAGTTACTTCCCTGCCTGCTGAAGCTGAAAGGTATTTTCTCACACGTGGATTCACGCCGAAGAGTCCCCCCCCCCAGCTATCCAGCGACAAGGTCACCCTTACACATATACACGTCACACCAAGAACATCATGCACCACTAGACAGATATACCGCTCCTCTACGGAGGTACATCGTACAAACAGATCAAATTTATTTTCTATGCGGACCGAGACATATGGTTGATGTTGCAGGCATATAAATGATTATATAGGCTCAAAGGGATTAAGATCTGATTATTTATTGCTAGAGATTTTGTTCAAATTCTATTTATTTTAAAATTGTAATTTTTTTTTATTTTTGGAAATCTGTTACGTCACTTGTGAGTGTGTGTGTGTCTGGATAGCCACAATAGTTAATACAAGATACGCTTCACGGCGTATCATACGCCGCAGACTTGCTCTTGGATAGTACAAAGAAAGGAGGGAAAGAACGGACACAAACTACAGCACGTAGAAATCAAAACAATGTGAGTGAACATCGGTTTGGGGGTACCACCGTCTCATTGTTGGTCTCGAGACATTTGCAATGCGGTTTTCTACACCCCCACCACCGTAAGTTGCCAACCATAAACTGTGATTGGTCGACCCTCGCTCGGGTCGGCCATGTTCGCAAAAAAAGTGGGAAAAGAACGGGCACAACACACATTTAAAATTTTTTTTAAATAATGTTTTCGCTGTGACTTGAACCCAGGCCCTTCGGCGTGTAAGTCAAATTTGATAAGCACTACACTAATGATCCTACATGTGGAAGAAAATCAGAAGCCCCGAGCATAGTGCTCTTCATGGGTCTTCCTGGAAGACCCTCCCAGCTATCTGGCCCCCTCCCCCAGAAAAGGACGTTGACAGCTGGGAAAACCCCCCCGGAGCGGTCGCTTCTGAAGCGGCCACCTGGGCATCTAAGACAGGAAGTCGAGGATGCCTCCCACTAAGTTGACCTCACAAGGAGGGGTGGAATTGCCTTACTATGACCCGCTACCACTTCGGCGCCACCCCGGCAAAGCATACGAGTCTCAATGGTTAGGATCGCCGCAATGCAGGGGATCATCAACGACCTACCTAGGGTGCAACCCCCACTGGAAGGTTTCCTCAGAGCTGGCGACCGCTGCGTTCTTCGCGGTTCCTTTTGCTAATCCGTACTGGCGCTCCTGGCCCTAAACCGGCACCGCTCAATAGCGTTGCTAGTAAAATTGAGGGGGACGAAACGGTCGCTTAGGATTTACCTACACTACGAATCACCTGTTATTCTACGAATGAACAACGCAAGTGAACTTAAGAAGCTTTGTTCGTTTCGAAGCATGCCCCCCCCCTTTTTTCCCCACCCATTTCGCTTGATTGGTCGATCTTAGCGAGGGTCATTCGTCATGGTTATTTGCACATACTCGCTTTGGTGAATTATATATATAGATTACTATAGACACGAAAATCCAATCTTTTCATACATCATGCATTTTTAAAACTATCCTATAGTGTTTCACTTGAACATTTTAGTTGTTAAGAGATGAAAACGTTATGTTTTTATGATATAACGTTTTCTAAATTAAAGTAAGAACAAAACTAAATATAAATGTAAATTCTTAATCAGATTATGTATAATTTATACAAAAAAAGTTTTAACCATATACATAAACAAAGAAGCACAAATTTGTTTGCAAAATAAGGAAACAAGTCCATTAGGACTGTGTTACATTGACGTGCATAAATTGTGTTTCCCATCAGCGCTGCACCAGAAAGCACCAATGTTGATTACTTGAAATAAAAATAGCTTGAAAATGTAACACGGCGATGTTAATATCTTTATTATAAACTGTAATGCACCATCATTTATTATTCCACCAGGCAGTGAGTTACTAACATGTGTTACATAAATGTTAAATTGTTTTTTAACTAATCTGAATTTACCAATATTATATTCAAGGGAAGAAAAGAATTGTTCGAATCACATATATTTAAAACTATGTGAACTAGAAAATATATTTTCAATATGAAATATAAATGTTACGTTCTCAACTTTTAATACATAAGTACCATTATATTAATATTACATAATATAAATTATCCAAGTGGCACGCTACTTGACTTCGATACTAATTTAATAAATCTATGAAACACTAGGTTTCTCATATCAATCAAACACGGCATCAAATTAAAACAAGCTTGATTGTTTCCATCTTCATAATACGCATTGTTTTTGTTTAACATCTAACATGATAGAGCAGTAGATGAGATGCAGTTGATAAAATGTTTGCTGCACTGAATCCACTCTCCACTAAACATAATTATGGAAAAGCGATTAAGAACTGTTTAGTTACATCCCATATTTCAGGATAAACCGAAGGAATCTCCTATAACTGTCAGACTCGTTGGAAGCTTTAAATTTATTATTTGTTGTTTTTTAAAAAATCAGTTATTTTTGCAGCTGTGGTGATTATTCTGTGCTTGCACTTGAAAACAAGTAA
The DNA here is from genome assembly GCA_944989445.1 of Ampullaceana balthica. Classification (NCBI taxonomy): domain Eukaryota; kingdom Metazoa; phylum Mollusca; class Gastropoda; family Lymnaeidae; genus Ampullaceana; species Ampullaceana balthica. The sequence continues at coordinate 190,674 of CALYLW010001314.1, read as the reverse complement.
TAAAAACTCGAATGAATATTTAAACGCAATTTACCACAAAGAATTTCCGATTTTTTTTAATTCAAGGGAAATCATCATAGAGTGAGTTTTATCAAGAATATGTTAATATAATGCGCAACAGTCTAACATTAGCATTAAAAAAGCGGGAAAACACCATTAACTATCATTCTAGATTACATTTAAAGTCATTTCAAATCAGTAATTCTAAAACTAAACAAAATAATTGTTATCTACAAATGGCTGATAAGATTACTGGAGTCGAACCCAAAGAGATTTGTCATAAATTCCGTCTCCATTGTTGCTCTCAATATTATTATCTATCGTTTGGCGTTTGTTTCTCCCCGATATATGTTATTGTTAATTGTTGGCGAGAAATTGCCAAAATACTGATATTTTTTCGTTTTTTTGTGTTTTTTTCGTTTTTTTTTCTTTTCTTTTTTCCCTGGAAATACGTTAAATCATTTCAGTATTGATTTTTTTTGTTGCCCGCGCCATCGGGACGTCCTTAATAAATTTGCAATTCAGTTTCAGAATTATTTATTTGAATCGACTCTTATTGAAATCTAGAGTGATTTCCTTGATAAAAATCAGAAATTCCTTGTTGGAAAATGCGTTTAAATACTCATTCGAGTTTTTATTTCTTGTTTTTCTTTTAAATTCAATTTATCAACTTGAATCTGAAAATAAATTTAATTAAATTTTGAGACGTGCCCGTCAGGTAAGTTTTCGATTGCATTTAATTGGATTTTTAAGAATCATTTATAATCCTCAAGGATTCGAAAACTGGGTTAAACAGTTTATAAAACATTTCTAAACAGACACTCTTGACAACAGACGAACTTCTATATGAAGTTGCACACGACTTACAGCCAAGATCAAAATAAGGAAGATTTTGCTGCGCGAGCTCTTATTTGCAGACGATGCTGCCTTAATTTCCCACACAGAAGACGGCCTGCAGAACCTTGTATCCAGCTTCTTTGCTGCCTGCAAAGAGTTTGGCCTGACCATTAGCATAAAGAAAACCAACAGTATGGCACAGGATGCAGCTTCTCTCCCGACTATCACCATTGACGACTGCAACCTGGATGTTGTTGACAGTTTTACTTATCTGGGATCAAACATCTCGAGCACCCTTTCACTGGAAGATGAGATAAGTAGTAGGCCGTAGGATAGGGAAGGCAGCAACTGTTATGGCTAGACTGTACAAAGGAGTCTGGTCCAATGCCAAACTCACAGCAAGGACTAAGCTGCAGGTATACCAGGCCTGCGTACTGAGCACACTCCTCTATGGATGCGAGTCTTGGACCACCTATACCAGGCATGAAAGAAGGCTCGATAGCTTCCACCTCAGATGCCTGCGCCGCATCCTAGACATCAAATGGCAAGAGAAAGTCCCCAACACAGAGGTCCTGGCTCAAGCAAGCATGAGTAGTATTGCAGCAATGTTAAGCCAAAGACGCCTCCGTTGGCTTGGACACGTCAAGAGGATGCAAATTGGTCGCATACCCAAGGATGTGCTATACAGCGAGCTGGCGGCAGGGAAAAGGTCATTTGGTCGGCAATGTCTCAGATACATGGACATATGCAAGAGAGACATGAAAGTAGCCAACATTGATATACAAAACTGGGAAAACCTGGCAGAGGATAGGTCCATGTGGCGGGCTATAGTGAAAGAAGGATCACTAAGAGCAGAGGAGCAAACTAGGGCAGAAGCAGTTGGAAAAAGAGCGAGGAGGAAGGCCAGGCAACACTGCCCCACTGCTTTCGTGTGTGTGTCATGCAGAAGAGACTGCCACTCAAGGATTGGTCTCATCAGCCACACCAAGAGCTGCAAATAACAAAGATAAATCTTCGTCTTTCGCAGACGGACAGATGCGATACCAAGTGAACAGTGATGATAAGGTTAATATGATGTAACTATGTGAACAGTGAGGATAATGTTAATATGATGTAACTATGTGAACAGTGAGGATAAGGTTAATATGATGTAACTATTTCAACAGTGAGGATAAGGTTAATATGATGTAACTATGTGAACAGTGAGGATAATGTTAATATGATGTAACTATGTGAACAGTGAGGATAAGGTTAATATGATGTAACTATGTCAACAGTGATGATAACTTTAATATGCAATTTAATTGTATAAACGTAATAGTATTTATAAATTGTTTTAACTAAAAACAAAGGGGATAGTGGAATACTAGCAATAATACATAGACATTGTATCCCTAAATATAGGGATCGAAGTCAAGGGGCGTGCCACTTGGATATAGAGAAGTCGTATATCAAATAATTGAAGAGTAAATAAAGTCTTCAGTACAATAAGATATTCTACATTTATATTATAGTCGTTAAAATAATTTTAAAAGTCTTTTTTTCTAATTTTATATTTCTATGCGTATTTTTATTTTACATTAATGAAACATTTATAAAACAAAAATAATTAATGTAATGTCTCATAGATTTTTAATTACAATTTCATGGCTATTTTATAATTATGATTCTCATTTTTTTTTCTTTTCTCAGTTTTGTTAACCCAAAGTCATATTGAATACATCAGCACCGGTGCTTTGTGGTGCGTCACTGCCGGGAAAAAGAATTTAATGCACGTCCAAATTGATTTTATAAATTGGTACATATAACATGTTTTTCTCCAAATAATACACTTTCCTCTTTTTTATAGGTAAAGAATATTTTTATTGCATGTCTATATTTGTATATACTTGTTTAACGCTTAACTGTTACTATGGAATGCATTTAATCTTTCGTAGTTTTATTTTCTAAGGAATTTTACAAAAGTAATAATTGAATATACAGCACTAACAAGAGTTGACAGCTTACTTAGACTGCATAAACTAAAAACACACAAGCCTAAAGGTCGGTCCACACCTCACAAATGCTCGCGAGCATTTTCACAAGCATCACACAAGCTACTAGATGTTAGATTTAATTGACTTGCGGTTTTATTCTTTTTTATAGAGTACAGTATCTGTTGTGTTGTAGATTACCATTACTTCGGTGTTACTAAAATTGTGCGTTTGCTATTACAACATTTAATCAGCCCAAATTGTATATTATTTTTATCTGAGGGATAAGAGAATCTGGAATATAAGGGTATGTCGAGACATGTATGTAATCACAATCATTAAATAGTGAGTGACTGTTGTAATTAACTTTTCTTTTTATTAAATTAAATATGTGTGCTGTGTTGTTTGTCAATTAAATATGTGTGCTGTGTTGTTAGGCAATTAAATATGTGTGCATTGTTGTTTGTCAATTAAATATGTGTGCTGTGTTGTTAGGCAATTGAATATGTGTGCATTGTTTGTCAATTAAATATGTGTGCTGTGTTGTTTGTAAATGAAATATGTGTGCTGTGTTGTTAGTCAATTAAATATGTGTGCACTGTTGTTTGTCAATTTAATATGTGTGCTGTGTTGTTTGTCCGTCGTCATCGACTAGGGCCATTCTCGTCATATTAGTCATGTGCTTTAGCAGCCATGTTTGTCCTTTAAGATATTAAATATACATTTGTATACAAATACATTGTTGTATACATGTATTTATAAAATGTAAATTTTGTATCAGTTCTAAAAAGGGGCCATCCATATATTACGTACGCACAAAATTCGTATTTTTGCACCCCCCCCCCGTTACATCCCGTACATTTTCGAGGACCCCCCCCCCATGCGTACGTACCGTACACATTCACTCAGCCCCCCCCCCTTTTTTTTGTTGAAAAAAATAAATTTTAAGCAGGAGTCAGAAGATATTGGTTTTACTGGCACGGGTTCAAAATAGCGACTGTCAATACAGCGACCGTCATAATAGCGACTTCAAAATAGCGACTGTATCAAAACAGCGACCGTCATAATAGCGACTTCAAAATAGCGACTGTATCAAAAGAGCGACTGTCATAACAGCGACTTCACCACATAGCTATTCTTGTCCAACCGTTCACCTAACACAGTGGTTCCAATCATTTTTGACACATAGACCCCTTTTCATTGTCTAAACTTACCCAAGGACCCCTAGTGAAAAAACTACATAAATGCATAGTAACAAGTAAAAACTCCAAAAAATAGCAACATTTGTATTAAGTATTTATTGAAATTAAAAATTGTGTTTAAAATAAAATTTAAAACTAATTAACTTATGCTATATATAAACGCATTCATTCAAATACAAACAACTGCTCAGTAAAAATAAAATTTGAATCATGGTTACCCGGGCAGCTTTTTTTAACAATATTGACAGCCCCCTTGTCATAACGTCCTGTGGTCGAACTGTCCGGGGGTTACATAATGACATGTTACGAAGGCTAGACTAAGCGACGACCATGGACCCCGTGTTATGGAGAAGGTAAATAAAGGGATTGGGGCTGAGAGAATCTAGGTACTTTTACTTTTATAAAGGACTATCTGACCACATTGCCTTGGGTGGAGGGGGTGGAGTTGGATAGGTTTGGAAGGACTTGCTACCTCAGAGGAGTGGTGCATTTAACACAATCATGAATTAGCCCTTAATGTTGATTGGTTTTCAGTGTGTATACTTTTTAGTGTTAAATTAAACGTTGAAAAAAAGCGTGTAATAACTATTTCATGCCGTTTTTAATTTTTTATAGATAATAATATTTAACTATATTATTTTTATTTATTTTTTTAAATTAGAAAAAAAAATTTACGAGGTAAAAACGAAAAGGGTCAAAACATCCGGGGATCAAAAATTATTTTAGTCGAACTGTCTATAGCTTAAAAAAGCAGCCACACGTCACATCTGCCCCTACCAGCGCAATCTCCCCTCAATTAATTGACAGCATCTATGTTAGTTAATCTCTATCGTGCTTTCTGCAAAATATTTTGACTGAAGTAATAGCAGTTATATTTTTTTTCAGAATTAAAAAAAAATGTGTCCCGAAAATGTGTATACACTCTTTACAACACCAACATTTATTTATACACACCTCCAGTTGATTGTATTTAATGTTCTATTGTCCCTTCTGTACAAAAACCTGCATGGCTTATCATGTCTTACTTTTCTTGATTTTATAAACTCCATTGTAGGCTAGGTACAGTAAGTTTTTCAAAAAATGTTCAAACATTATCTCAAACAAAAGAGAAAAGTCGCTATTTTGATACAGTCGCTGTTATGATGCAGTCGCTATTATGATGGTCGCTGTTTTGACAGTCGCTGTTTTGATACAGTCGCTATTTTGAAGTCGCTATTATGACGGTCGCTGTTTTGACAGTCGCTATTCTGCCCGGATGCCGGTTTGACTATTTGAAGCCGTCCATAAATGACGTCACACGCCTAAAAAGAGGGCGGGGAAGGGGGACACGCATTTGTGACCGGGGGGGGGGTTTAAGAAATGTGACGTCACATCAAAATGCGTATTAAAATATTTCAAATGCCGCTTTTTTTTTGAGGGGTCAAAGCTATGGGGCCGTCCATTAATGACGTTCGCGATTATGGCCGATTTTCATCCCCCCCCCGACTTCATGCGCCGTCACTAAAAGTTAGACCCCCCCCCCTCTTTTCCAATATTGCGCCCCCCCCCAAATAATTAGATTGAAAATTAGCATGTTTCAAATCACTTTTTGTCATTTAAGTTAAGATTGTATTTAGTGTAAATCTGCACTTTAATATCGTAATACGCGCGGAGCCCATGAAAAACTTCATTTATTAAATTGTAAACAAACACATATTTAAGTACAACTTTTATTTTAATTTACGCGTTTTTATGTGATGTGACATTTCTTAAACTACCCCTCCCCTTCGTCGCAAATGGTCGACCTCCTCCCCCCTCTAGGTACGTAACGTAATTTTGGCAGATATTTCACTCCCCCTCCCCCCTCGTCACAAAAACTTAGACCACCTCTCCAATATGACGTCACAAAGCTTTGCACCCCCCATAAAAGCTGTATTTTCTATTTGAAAAAGAGCATATTTAAAATCACTTTTGTGTCATTTAAGTATTTATTTAGTGTAGGCCTGCATTCTAATATCGTAACACGTGTGAAGTCATGTAAAACCCCACGTAACAACTCAAATATTTAAGTGGAATTTTTATTAAAAGTTGCGACTTTTGATGTGACGTCACATTTCTCTAACAACCCCCTCCCCCACGTCACACATCGTCATAAATATGTAATAAATTATCAAATATTATTGCATATCAGTCTTGACTCAGTCGGTCTCGAACAGGGTTGCCATATTGGCCTTTTTAAGGCCAAATTCTCAAAATTTTGCCTTTTTTAAGAGGGTTTGGCCTCAAAAATTTTGTTGGGCTTTTTGGCCTTTTTTTTGGGCCTTTTTCTTAAAAAATAATAAAAAATATATAAAATATATATAAAAATAATCTTTATCACAAAAATAAAATTAAAAATTCGCCAATAAGTCAATAACCTTATTCATTATTTTCTTTTTTTGGAATAGCTTACGTGTATTTTAGACATTAAAACGTTTTTTTAAAAAGTTTAACAAAGAGGCTATTAAGACAAAGCCAGATACAGAATGCATCTCACATTTTTAGACGCTATTGTAAGAGTCAGGGCTGAGCTTTTGTTTACAAATAAATGCAGTAAGGACTTTGTCATGTCACCAAGATTGCTTGATGACTTGACATCTGATAAAGTTTGTAAAAATACTGCATATAGCAGTCTACAGGAAAAGGATGACCTGAAGCTTTTCTTTCAAATTGAAATAAAATAATGGGGGTGAGACTGCAACCAGGCTTTTAAATTAGTAAATGTATAACATATATAAACAGGGTATTAGTTAGCCTGACAGGACTTAATACAACAGCGAACGTTTCGGCAAAGAGCCTTCCTCAACGAAAAAATAGTACAAAATAAAACGAATATAACGGGGGGAAAAATCCAACTTAGCTGCAGTGAAATCCAATTAGTCCAGAGCAGATGTCATCTCTACTGGACTAATTGAATTTCACTGCATCTAAGTTTTTTTAAAAATTCTTTCGTTTTATTTGTGTACTATTTGTTCGTCGAGGAAGGCTCTTTGTCGAAACGTTCGCTGTTGTGTTACGTCCTGTCAGGCTAAATAATACCTTGTTTATATGTTAGACTCTTTCAAATTTGTATGTTAGTATCAAAATCTATTTATTTTGTGGGTACAACCATACATACGAACATTGGCATTTACAAATTTATTATCCTTTTTCTCTTGGTTTTACCTTCATTTTTAATTAGTTAACTTATATTCAGCCGTTATGAGCCGTCCATAAATGACAACACGCGATTTTGGAAGATTTTTCAATGTATTTTCGCTCCCCCCCCCACCCCTCGACCAACGTAATCAAAAGCTAGACCCTTTCCAATTTGACATCACAGTTCTTAAAAGCACCCTCCCCCACGTCATACATCGCCACAAATCTGTGACCCCCTCCCGCCCCCTATGTGCGTGACGTCAGTTTTGTTGACATTTTTCATATAACATTAGTTTGGCCTTTTTTGGCCGTCAGTTTGGCCTTTTACCCAAATTACAATCTGGCAACACTGGTCTCGAATGGCGTTTGCAGCCAGAGCGGTTTACGTTACTATGCTTAGTATTATGCAAATTAAATTTGTTGTGCGTACGTACACATTCAGTCGAGACCCCCTCCATAAATGACAACACGCGATTTTGGACGATTTTTCAATGTATTTTCGTCCCCCTCCCCCCCCCCGTACGCATGCATACGCAAAATGCCGAAAATTTAAGACCCACCCCCCTCCTAGCATACGTAATATATGGATGGCCCCAAACAAAAATCACTGAGGCCAAGTTGAGATCGTGTGACCGTGTAACAAGTGAGTCACTCTATCGATTTTTAACCCACTTGCTCGTAAGCTAGCGAGCTGACATTTTGCAGGCAGTTTTGTACCGATAATAAAAACAATGTATCAAAATTTCAGATCGATCGCATGTACCGTAATTAAATTATTGATTTTTTAGATTATTTTATTTATTCCTATGTATTATGCTATTTTTTGAGATAGAGCGTCGAGGTGCGTATTATATTGAACAACCTTTCTGTCGCGCTAATAAGGTGCGTATTTTATTGACAACTCTTTTTATAATCATATTCCTGATCGGTGCGCATTATATTAAACATGTTTTACGACACAACTGCAATTTTTGTATTTTTGGATGGTCTTGCGCTGCGTATTATAATGAACATTCTTTTAGTTACTTCTCGTACATAAAGGATTTATAGTAAAAAACTTGGTTTATTACGGTTTTTTAAAAATTAAATCCTTTATATTAACTCGTGGTGTCTGCACCCTTGATTGCTTGTCGCCAAAAGCTTTGGATCGATTTTTAACCCACTTCCTCGTAAGCTAGTGAGCTGAAATTTTGCAGGCAGTTTTGTGCCGATGATAAAAACAATGTATCAAAATTTCAGATCGATCGCATGTACCGTAATTAAATTATTGATTTTTATAGATTATTTTATTATCTCTTTTTTTCTCTATGTATCATGTTATTTATTTTAGATAGAGTGTAAGGGTGCGCATTATATTGAACAAACTTTCTGTCGCGCAATAAGGTGCGTATTTTACTGACAACACTTTTTATAAACATATTCCTGATCGGTGCGCATTATATTAAACATGTTTTACGACACAACTACAATTTTGTATTGTTGGATGGTCTTGCGCTGCGTATTATAATGAACATTCTTTTAGTTACGTCTCATACATAAAGGATTTATAGTCAAAAACGTGGTTTTTTACGGTTTTTTTAAAATCAAATCCTTTAAATTAACTCGTGGTGTCTGGTTGAACCCTTGATTGCTTGCTTGATTGCTTGTCGCCAAAACTTTGGATCGATTTTTAACCCCCTTTCTCGTAAGCTAGCGAGCTGAAATTTTGCAGGCAGTTTTGTGCCGATGATAAAAACAATGTATCAAAATTTCAGATCGATCGCATATACTGTAATTAAATTATTGATTTTATAGATTATTTTATTATCTCTTTTTTTCTCTATGTATCATGTTATTTATTTTAGATAGAGTGTAAGGGTGCGCATTATATTAAACAAACTTTCTGTCGCGCAATAAGTTGCGTATTTTACTGACAACACTTTTTATAAACATATTCCTGATCGGTGCGCATTATATTAAACATGTTTTACGACACAACAAAAATTTTGTATTGTTGAATGGTCTTGCGCTGCGTATTATAATGAACATTCTTTTAGTTACTTCTCGTACATAAAGGATTTATAGTCAAAAACTTGGTTTTTTATGTTTTTTTAAAATTAAATCCTTTATATTAACTCGTGGTGTCTGGTTGCACCCTTGCTTGGCTCCAAAACTTTGGATCAATTTTTAACCCACTTCCTCGTAAGCTAGCGAGCTTAAATTTTTCAGGCAGTTTGGTACCGATGATAAAAACAGTTTTTCAAAATTTCAGATAGATCGCATGTACCGTAATTAAATTATTGATTTTTTAGATTATTTTATTTATTCCTATGTATCATGTATCATGACTTCCGTTTTTCCGCGGTTCCCGCCCAAGACAGAGAGACAGAGAGAGACGGCGGTGAAGTTAATATAAGGGATTTATAAAACAAACCCGTAAAAAAATCCCTTATATATGAGACATAACTAAAATTATTGATTATGTTCATACGCGACAAATATTTACAGACTGAATCCGTCTTAACCCCCCTTTGCTTTTAATTCGGGGGGGGGGAGGGGGGGAGAGGGGAAAGGTCTTGTCACCGATCGCTGGACCGAGCTATGCGTTACACGTAAAATGTAAACAAAAGCACAGCGGTACACCTGGTTAAAACACGAGATGTGTTCACCGAAGGCTGGGGTGAAGTCAAGTGACTCGTAAAATGTAAACAATAGCGACCGCTACATATAGTTTATATAGATAAACTAAAAATGCATTAATTTAATAACTGTACGTTGGATCAATCTGAATTTTTGATACGATGCTTTGTTAGGTGACACGGTTCCGTGTGCCAAATTTCAGCTCGATGGCATGACGGGAAGTGGGTCATTTTTTACTTCTGTTTTCCGCGGTGCCTAACCAAGACAGAGAGACAGAGACGGCGTTGAAGTTAATATAAGGGATTTAATAAAACAACCCCGTAAAAACAAAGTTTTTGACTATAAATCCTTTATATATGAGACATAACTAAAAATATTGATTATGTGCAAACGCGACAAACATTTACAGACTGAAACCGAAATTATCTCCCCTGGCTTTAAAACTGGGGGAAGGGGGAGGGGGTGTGGACATCGACGGGTGGCGTCAAAGCGTTAACTCAACTCCAGGTGGTTTACCTGGTTAAAAGACGAGATGTGTTCACCTCTGGCTGGCATGAAGTCAATTGACCCGTAAAATGTAAATAAAAGCGACTTCTACATATAGTTTTATATAGATAAACTTAAAATGCATTAATCTAATTACGGTACGTTCGATCGATCTGAAATTTTGATACGATGCATTGTTAGGTGACACGGGTCCGTGTGGCAAATTTCAGCTCGATGGCATGACGGGAAGTGGGTCATTTTTTACTTCTGTTTTTCCGCGGTGCCCGCTCAAAAAAAGGATTTGATGATGGTTAATTATAAAATAAAAAAACAAAGGGGGCGCCGTAGGCGCCCTACAACCAGGGCCGTCTTAACGCATAGGCCCGTTGGGCATTTGCCCGGGGGCCCACGAGCATAGGGGCACCATGGGAATATATTTATTTATATATATTATGTTATTTTATATGTTATTCCTTCGGGGGAGGGGCCCCACACTATTTCTTTGTCCGGGGGCCACGAATGGTGTAAAGACGGCTCTGCCTACAACCCCTATTATAAAATACTTTATGTACATTTCAGAAAGTTTAATATTTCGTATTTATCAAACAAGGACAAGTTAGTTGGGCTTTGAAAAAGGTCGGCGCCGTATGCGCCCTAAAAAGTGCATTTTTAAAATAAAATAAATAGATTTCAGCTGAAAACTTCCGTTATTTTTGACGGGTGATACGCTAGTATATATATATATATATATATATATATATATATAAATATATATATATAATATATATATATATATATATATAATATATATATTATCCACTTATACCTCTGACATACATTACATTTGTTAATGTAATATTACTGTACCGGCACTAAAGATTATTTGATAGACAGATTTTATACTTCTTGTGACGTGCTTGGAAACGCGTTTTATTGAGAGATTTAAAAAAAAGTATTTCTCTTTTTTTAGCGAAAAATAGAAGTTGAGATTAGAGTTCGATTGGTTTAAGACTTAGTTAGATTCGAATTGTAAATTTTGTCTTCCAAGCAGACCAGATTAATTTTTTTTTACATTAAAAAAAACTTAACAATTTACAAATGATTATTTTTTTTTAGTCCTTTAAGAAACCTTGTAAACAAGTGCTTTGATAATTGAGAAGGGACGCGTATAAGTTTAGAACACAGAAACACTCTAAACCTTATGCTTTATTTAATGACCTTAAAATTTGGTATTATTGCGTCCTCTCCAAAAATTAAATTAAATATCATCCATGAACACTCCGTAAGATTTTTTTTACAAACCTTCATTTTAATCGATTCATTCACGCATACCATTTTGCCTTTATTGATATATTCACCATAGTTTCAATGTTACATTAACTTGATTATTTGACCACGGGTATTCTACTGAACAAGTTGCAGAATAAATTATCCTAATAACGAGGATTTGTTTTGCTGTTCCAGAAGACTTTTTCTTGTAGCCGCAACATCAGCATCCAGCAAACGACATCTACTTCTTTGAAGCTGTTGAAAAATAAAGACTATTATAATATTGACAAAATGGTGTGGATTCTGATATTATGGACAATAATTAACTTTAAAAAATTATGTTTACATAGTGGCCCAACATCCACGATGTACTTTCTATTTTTTATGCATTTTTCACCCTCAACATTGGCTGTCCCAGCTAAGAATTTCAAAACACCAGATACTGATCTGTCCCTTTCTTTGTGAGATACAATGTCAACTGTCTTTAGATATATATATGTGTGCGTGAGTGCGTGCGTGCGTGCGTGCGTGCGTGCGTGCGTGCGTGCGTGTGTGTGTGTGTGTGTGTGTGTGTGTGTGTGTGTGTGTGTCCCCGTCCCATAACCTCATGGTCGTAGGGGGTTCTAATGTTTCCATTATAACTTTCTCGGGGCTTGATAGATCTGGCTGCGCCGATCTCCTCTCCAGGTCAGCAGAGGACTTTTTTTTAGCAATAGTCATTCATCAACATTTTTATTGTGGCCTTAGCGCGTGCTAGATCCTACGCCCCTCAGCTTGTGAGGCAAACGAACTATCGACTTCGCTATCCAGCCGCCAGATGTCTGTAGGTGTCATCTAGGCCTTGGTATATCTTTTAAAATCACATCAAAGGAAAATTTTATTTTTCTCTTGCTGGACGCTGAACAGCTTTGATGAACAGGTTTGATGAACAGCGTTGATGAACAGCTTTGATGATGTCTGCTACATATTGATCACTCTTAATCTTATCTTTAGTTTAGAATGCAAGTGATCAATACATTCCAGCATCACTTTTATATTGCCCCGCCTTACTTTTGTTAAACCGTCACATTTTCACAATCGAAATGTTGACTGACGAGTGAATAAACCATCCATAATTGCGGCATGGAGTTTAAAAAGCAGCGCTATAATTTCAGGGGCCGGAATGCCGCGTTGTTAGTCTGTAAACACAGGAGTTAGTTGGGGATTTGATATAATAAGAGATACGGTTACATAATAACCTAATATTAGACTACCTGTATAAAACTCTCAATAGAAAGTTTGCTGCCGTTGGAAGGTGGCAGTGTGATCCTAGCCATGTACGGCACAAGATGGCTTCCGATATTGAGAATTCCATCGAAATCGTTGATTTCAGTTAGCATACGCAGGGTATTGCCTGAACAAATAATGAAGGAATATCTCATGATTTTAAAAAAATTGTTAAGGATGCCAATTAAATCATAATTAATATTAAATAAGAACAGTCGACACACAAGTGTCCATAAAATGAAATTAAGGATTTTGAATTGACAAACAATAAACGCTATCTCAGCCTCGTTAGAAATTTGTTTTTCAATTTTACTTTAACTACAGCAGAAAAGCCATGCACAAATACGTCTATCACTAGTTATATTTCTTTCACCTGCTTGCTTCTTTAATTTAATTTAATTCGCATAATATTCTCAAACCTGTAGGGTCATGAACAGAACCAACTGGCTGTCCTGATGAATTAATCTCAACACCGATAGCCCAGTGTGAAAAATATGACTTGAGTTCATCCCTTGACATCCACTGAAATGAGGTTGGTTCAAAATTAGATGACAAATAATATTGAATGCGAAATATGAATTGAAGAAGTTAAGCATTAAGCAGTGGCATATCTGTTTAGTATCACTCTCAGCGGGAAAGATTATTGCACTCAACACAGTGCAGTAGGTCAAAAAACGGCACCCCTCCATATTTAGAAGGAAATAGTTTCCTTCGTGGTAGAAAACCCTCTATGATATACCCTTAACACTTACATTAAATCCCATGACGCGATATTCCGTATTCCCGGAGTTCAGATCCACGGGATTTCGTATTCCTGAGTGCCTTGGGTAAGACATGGCCACCCAGTACGTTCCTCGCCCCGACGCCCGGATGTTGTCAGGAAGTCCGGGAAGGTTGACTGAGAAAGGCGTAACTTGGAGCCAAGTTGGTCGTTTGAAACTCACTCTTGAAATAGATATTCCAAGCAAAAAGTGTTATACAGGAGGAGAAACATTGATTATAATATTGCGTGTGTTAAAAATATGAAGACATTACTCGTGTATGATAAAGTTAAATTCTAGTAATCACTTAGAAATCGTTCAATTGACTATAGCAGAGGGATATATGTAAAACATGGTAAGCGAACACATTAAAAATGAAATAATATATATACAAAAAGCCTTCTTTGGTGAACTTAAAACTATTGATTATACAACTTAGATTTAGGTTTTTTTACCAGACGACATTTAGACAAATATTTCTTTGATCTTCTCAACAGGCCTAGAAATCTTTCCCCCTTTAAACAAAATTTTCCATTTCTTCTCGGGCCACGCTCCTGCATTGTTTGGTAAATGACTCCAAAGACAGCGTCCTCTTAACAATGTAAAGTATGTAATGTAACAATGTAATGTAACACTTTGAAACTGACTTTTTATTATCAGGACGGAGAATATTCTCAACACATTTCAGCAATCAGTTGAACAATGAATCTATTGATACCCATTAAATGCCTTAAGCGGCTCGCTAGAAATATTCGAAACTAAAAAAAAACTTCCTCTTCAACGCTCGCAGTCTAACTTTCAACGATCAAACTTTCCCCAAAGAGACAGACTATTACATCACTGTAATACAAAATGCACGTCATGATTCTAATTTTACATCAGTGCTGCATGTTTTAACACAATAGTGGGTCTCCTAATTGGCGTAGAGTTGCGCATGAATACAATCCTTAACAACATTCATACATTCAATCAGATTTTAACCAAATGAAATTAAAATTAGTTTTTAAAAAGTTGTTCAGCAAAAAAGTTCAAATAATTAAATATATTAAAAGTACACTTCTTCAAAAAAATATTAGTATTTGCAAAGAAATTAGGCTAAAGTTCAAAACAACGATTATTTTTTTCGCTTAAGCCCAAGACTCTTGTTTTAGCGAGGCACGTAATTGTTATGCAAGAGGATAAAAGAGGAAAGGGGTAGGTAAAAAGTCAAAAATATCGTGCGGTTGAGTATGGATAGCAACCATATTGCATGCTACTGTGAAGGTGAATTACCTGTGAACCATTGCCCTACATGTTTCCGTGACCAGAAGATCTCCGTCCGGTGTCCACTCAAGGCCATTCGGGAAGTTGAAAGTGTTGGGAAGTATTTCGGTCGGCGTTTTTGTCTTGGTGTTAAACGCTATCAGCCTGACGAGGAGAAATCAATTCAATATTTTGTAGAACAGAGCAAACTAATAATTTGTTTGTTTTTTTAAATCATCAATTTTTAACGAAACAATTTAAGCCAATAAAAGTCTCCAAAACTTGTTTCTTCCAAATTTGAAATCAAATTTGTCGCCTTTAATGATTTAGTCTTCTCGTGGATGGAGTAAAACGTCCAAGAAACGGCAGAATAGTCTTTAAAACCCCCCCCCCAAAAAAAAACAACAGAAATCAAAATTGCAAAAAGGGAGGTGTCCGAGGCATTACAGCCACACACCGACCACGGCAATGACAATAACACCAAGATCACACCCCCCCCCCATTTTTTTTTGCAGAATCTCATGAACTAAATTTTACAGTTAACTAACACGAACATTCTTGCGCCTTTGTTAAAATGTAATCTTTGTTCACTACCATTTTGAACATTGAATTAATGAAGCTCATTAATGGTGAAAATCTAATCGATGAAGTCCCTAACCTTCCCGTAGGTCTTCCGTCCATGCATATGTATACGTCATTGGGAAACGTGTACACGTCACTGGAATCTGTCATGATGATCAACCCATCGGTTGAAATGACCAAGTCGTTGAGATGGACGGGTGCTCGTCCGTTGACAGGTGTGCTTGAGGAGTAGATCTGTTGGATCTGACCTGTGAGATGTTATTTTATCATATAAACTAGTTCAAAAGCCTGCTGAAGCTGGCAGAACGAAATCCCACAGAAGGGATAACAAAGAAATATACCAAATACTGCAATAGAAAAACCACGTGGCCTTTATTGCCATAAAGAGAATACGATCTATGAACAGAAATAACAAAGAAATGTATGAAATACTGTAATAGAAAATAACATTTGGCCTATATTGCCATGAACACAATACGATATGAAAATAAATAACAAAGAGACGTACGAAATACTCAAATAGAAAAGAACTTTTATCTTTTATTGCCATGAACACAATACGATATGAACAGCTAAATATGAAAGATCTCCTTGTACACCACATTTTTAGTGTAGCAGGTGGAGCTGTCGTGGAGCAGTTTCCCTTGTTTAGGACCAACTGCCACATGGACCTTGACATCTGCTGATCTGCGTACGCGGCAGAAAGCAACGTATAATTGCCTATGGCTAAACACATGTTGTGGTAGGTAGATACCGACCTTATCCAGTGTCTGGCCCTGCGATTTGCTTATGGTCATTGCGAAAGCTAACTTCACAGGGAATTGCCTTCTCCGTAGAATGAAAGGCAAGTCTGTGGTAGTCGGGGCAATGTCCACGCGTGGAATGAATAGAGTGCGACCTTTGTTACTTCCGGACAGAAGTTCAGCGATGATGAGGTTGGGTTTGAGGTCCCTAGCCACCAATCTGGTGCCGTTGCATAGACCTCGTTTGGTGTTCAAATTGCGAATAATAATTATAATTGCTCCGACTTTTATTGTTAATTGATGAAGCGGCATTACCGAAGGTGCCAATTGATGTAGAAATTCCACGGGATAATTGTTTTCATCATCTGGCGTGCAGTCGTCGATGGAGTCGGAACTTAAGTATGTCCTGGGTTCTCCTTCAAGTAAATGCAGAACCTGACTATTGATAAGGTCCACATCGGCATTTGTAGGGCAGAGAATAGCCTTATTTGCAAATTCTTCCGCATTTCTGGCTAGAATTCGTTCACCGAATATTTCAGAAACAATAGATCCTGTGCAGACCATATGGGCTGGAACTTCAAACATATTCTCGTCCAATCCATGTTCATTGGTTAATGTTCCATTGCCTAGCTCAATTAACCAAGACGTAAATTCTGGATCAATAGATCGCACATTACTTGTCAATGTGAGAATTGTAAATTTAGACCAAAGATCGGTAAACTTAATACTCGCTTCGACAATGGCGGACCTGGTTCCATGAGCAACAACGGACAAGGTTTGTCTGAAGTCCCCACCCAAGAGAATGGTTTTTCCACCGAAAGATTTGTCATTTTGCATGATATCTTGTAAGAGTTTATTCACGCATTTCAATGCATCCTTAGAGGCCATCGTGGATTCATCCCAAATGATTATTGTGGCTCTTTGGAGAATGTCAGCATCGGAGGAGGTCATTCTCATTCTGGAGGTTGAGGTGTCGCTAATTGGGACGGGAAGTTGAAATTGGGAATGATACGTTCGATTACTTTACAGTAAATTGGCCGCGATTCCAGTTGATGCAGTAGCTAAAGCAATCTTCTGTTCCACTCTAAAGGATGCAAGCAAGGTTGTGTACAAATATGTTTTACCACTGCCACCAGGTCCGTCAAGAAAGTAACACCTATGAGGAAGATGATCATTGGCTGCGGCTGTTATAATTTCATCAAATGCGTGTCTCTGCTGTTCCTTGAGACTCCGTACCATGTCTGTTGCTTTGCTGAGCTGTTGGACTGGATCAAAAACCCTGTCATGTATGTCTTCCACTTGACTTGGTGGAACTGGTAAACCTAAATTCTCGCAGGTTTTCCTATTAGCAATAAAGATCAATTGAATATCAGTAAGGGTCAAATTGAGGCAGTGTTTGCAATTCACTTCGTGATGAAACTGCAACGTAAAATCTTCATAAAAGTATTCTTTATATTTCTGGAACAATTGTGGAGTATTTGAAGGAGATGCGAGCAGGCACATATGTGCAAATAATTCCCGTAGGAGAGCGGGTCTCTTTTCGGCAACTGCATCATGTAACGTCATATCCCAGACCTGCATGTCATTGAAGAGGCATCGGTGTTGTGTAGCTTCCTTGAATGTTGGATATGTAATACCATGGACGGTCCGAAGGTCCTCAAAGGAAGTTGCACCTGGCACATGAAGGAGAAGTAAGCGCAAGCAGAAGCGCTGAATGTCTGACACTAAACTGACAGAGTACATACGACCAATTATTATGTCAGCATCCCTTTGCCTTCTCTGCCATGTTCTTGTCCTCTCGTGAAAAACATAATGTTCAGGTATGTCAGTGTGTATAGTATAGTATACCTGTAGCCATCTGGTATTGTTGATTTAGTTTGAACCATGCCGTTAAAGTAGTGTCTCTCGAAGCTGCGTTCTGTGCTGCAGCCTCAACGTTATCAGTAATAAAAACTACTGATTGCTCGCCAAGGAGATGAACTTGGAGTCTGATAATTGCATGAGACTGCTTGTGCATGTGGAACCCAAAAAGGCTGTCGCGTTGGTTTCGCGTTACTCGTCGCCGGGATGCCTCCTCGTGTGTTTCTGTTCTTCTTCGATTCCTGTTATGTTCGTTTCTGCGACGTTTTCTATCGGCAATTTCGGCTTCATCGAATGTTCTTTTTTCGAGGCATATTTGTCTCGTGGCAACACGCGAAGGTTTGTAAATTTGTGGAGTTGAAGAAGAAATAGTAAAGCAATGCGAACGTGACATTGACGATGGGTATAGGCGTAGGAGAACGGTGTCGTACCTTGAATGCGGCGCAGCAATGCAGTTGGCAGTGGGTCAAGAACCGAAGACCGACACACCGACATCAACCGGTTGGTGGTGACTAACATCATGATTTATAACGGAGACACACACACGCATAGGCTGGTGGACGATGTTAGACTCAACACAAATGTGTGTTTGTGTGTACACAAATGCTGACGTCACAGGTTCGTGCGTTGTTTCGGTAATTGACGTTCTAGCTAAAGCAATGCCGTCATATAATATTTTTTTTACGGCGAACATTTTTAATTTATTTATAATAATTTTGCGCGCCTTTTTTTGCGCACCTTTTTTGCGCGCCTTTCGAGCACCTTTTCGCGCGCCTTTGAACGGGGAGACACACGCATACTTAGGGCGATTATATATTAGATTATCTTAAGGTTACACATGCAACATGGAATATGATTTGTCTAAATTAGGGCTGTTAACGATTAATTTAATTTTAATCGTTTACTTTTGAAAAATGTACTATTAATTAATCGTTAATTTCGATTAAAGCCAAAAATTAAAATTTATTATGTCATAAGAACACTTATTAAACGTTCTTGTTGAAAATCTAAATAACACTGGAATGTCTCCTTTGTATGTCATCTTTTAACCAACTACGCAAAAAGACAAGTGTGTTGACATTATTTGGTTCCAGTAATGAGCGGGTCTAATTGACAATATAACCAGCCGAGCTGAACAATCATTCACGTGGAACTGAGGTAACTGGTATGCACAAAACGGTCTTTGCAAGGAAGGACATTATCGGATATCGGTGTTCATTAAATTTACACCATTGTAGAGGGTTAATGGATTCAGGAACTTACATCTCCATTTTGTAACGTAGGCCTAGTAATTCATCAGAAGAGCTGTCGTCATTTACTGCCATTAGCGTAATGCGCTTATCATTTGGTTTGATAAGTAGGCGAAGTGTTAGAACCATGGTAGGTAAACTTTATCAACATTTTGAACATTCCCGTCAGTCAATATTTTATAACCAAAATGTTCGTATAATCGTCAGGAAATTAATTATTTATCGGCTGCTATTTTTATTATTTCTTTTTTTACTTTTTGACTTCCAATAATTTTTAAGTGATAGGTCGATTATTCATTACTTTTTTAACGATTAATCGAGATATTAATCGTTAATTTCCGCAGCCCCAGTCTAAATATAAAATTTGATTTTTCTCTTAGGCTCACATACAACACAAAAAGCATTATACGTTTATATGAACTCCGAATGAAACTTAAAGATCGAAATCATCGTCAAATGAAACATGAAAATCTATGTAATCTGAAAATGAAGCATGAAAATGAAATTGTGTATCTTCTCCTATTCACTTATTAAAACATTAAAATTATTTATCAGTTGCATATGGAAAAAAATGTATTGTTAAAAATGTGAAGACACAATTTATTTACGAAGTGGTTCTCATTTGATTATCCATAGGAGCCATATTTTTTACAGTGAGGTAAAATGTTGAGAATGTGGGAGATGTCCATAAATTTCGTTACTAAGAATGATGGTTTTTTTTAAACCAAAAGGGTAAAAAAAAATGTATCTCGAATTGCGCACCCCATTAATATCCGCAATATCTTCTGTATAGAATGAGCGTCTGTAATAGATAATTGCCCATCTTCACTTTTAATTTAACGTCACAAGCCTAATTTTGGTGTCCCAGTACCTCGGCGCCCTGGGACATTAGTACCTGCCACCTCTTTTTGCTACGCCACTTTATCAGGCCCAAACCCCAAATTTGTTATGGCTTTGATAGATTACACAGTGAAAGTGTTCCCCTTTAACGGCCCTTAAAAAAAGAAATTTTTTAATATATGTATTATATTAAGGAAAACGTTTCTAAGAGAATGTTGAATGTCAGATTAAATGGTGATAGCTGACAAAGTGGAGCTTGAATTACAAAGCAAGCTAATATAAGACTAGTAAAAAAAAAGTAAGCATTAGACTTATCATCAGCTTTACTCTGCTTTTAAAGATAAGGCTTTTCAACCCCACTTATATAAAAAAATAAAATGCGCTCGGCGTAAGGCCGTTGTGAAGGGCAAATGTGATGTTAAAAATGTCATTCCTTGTCTCGCTAAAGCTCTTTGCACTTATGTTTCGCACCGGTGTTGGGATTTACGCTGAAGAGGCCTCTATACGTGTCCAAGGCTATCAACAATCCTGTCATGGGGTCCCGTCTCAGGCTTAGCAGCTGTCCACAAGCCTTTGCACCTTCTGGAAAGTACGGGAGAATACCATGTGACCGTTTATTTTTATGTAATTTATTATTTCTACCGCTAAACAATTACGATGCACATATTAGATTGAAATAAATAGAAAGATCTAATAAAATTTTAACAAAAATAATACGGAATAATGTGACATTTTATAGCAAATAAAAAAACCCTACAACTTAATTTTTTATTTAGTTTAAAGAAAAAAGTATATTAGAATAAATCTCCATAGTGATGATAGTAAAACCACTAAACATTACACAGTTTGTGGTTACATCTAAATTACAACAATTAAACAACACGTAAAAACAAAGTTTTTGACTACAAATTCCTTAAAAGTATTGATTATGTTCAAAATAATACGCAACGCGCGACAGGCTAGCATAAACATTTACAGATCGGGAAAATATTATAAAAGTATGTCCAATATAATACGCACCGCGCAACAGGCTAGCATAAACAATTACAGATCGGGAAAATATTATAAAAGTATGTCCAATATAATACGCACCGCGCAACAGGCTAGCATAAACAAGTAC
The DNA here is from genome assembly GCA_944989445.1 of Ampullaceana balthica. Lineage (NCBI taxonomy): Eukaryota > Metazoa > Mollusca > Gastropoda > Lymnaeidae > Ampullaceana > Ampullaceana balthica. The sequence continues at coordinate 169,468 of CALYLW010001314.1, read as the reverse complement.
ATGCTACATAGATGCACATAGAGATAAACTAAAATTTCATTAATTTAATTACAGTACATTCGATCCATATGAAATTTTGATATAATGCACTGTTGGATGACAAAAGTCTATGCGCAAAATTTCAGCTCTATAGGATCATGGAAAGTGGGTCTTTTTTTACTTTTGTTTTTCCGCGGGACCACGACAGACAGACAAGACGGTGAAGCTAATATAAGGGATTTCAAAAGGGAAAATATGCAACCTCTCCCTCTCCACCACTCCCCCCCCCCTAAAAAGTTAATTAAATTAAATATATATATATATATTAAGATTTTTACTTACGACATCCAGGGGGAGACAAAGAGGCGATCAGACGAGGAGGGCAGGTTGCCATCTGATAGATTTTGTTATCAATCGTCCCGGCGTACAGGTTGCCTGTATCAGATAAACATGATAATGCGGAATTAAGCTGCCGATAGTTTTTATTTATTTATTGATATATTTTATTCTTCAAAAATCTTTTTTATTTCTTTGAAAAGTTAAGTTTTAAATAAATTTTAAGTCACTTTGGATTGCGAGTGGTGAACATGAGAATATATATATATATATTATATTATTAAAAATCTTATTTATAGGATTTAAACTCACTAAAGACTTAAGAAATGTATTAATTAATAACACATCCCATTCCACCCCAACCCCCACACTGCTCAACATCAAAAGTTAACAGTAAATATTAGCTTACAGCTTCTAAATACATTGCAAGCTTCATGTGATCAGATCCACCTATTTGAGTAATCTGGGTGAACACATTAACAACACCTCTCATCGCCTAATACAACTGCAGATATTGTGTCAAAGACAACAACACCTACCATCATGATTGACAAATGAGCTGGCTCCCTTAATGTAATTCGTATGAACTCTCTCGGCATTTGTTAGAGCCGTGTTGCTTGACAATGGGCCGGCTAGTGTTGGCGGGGAGGGAAGTCTGTTAGAGTGAGTGATAAATATGCAGAGTGGGGTTGATTTACAATTGGAAATTTGTAGGTTATGCATATATAAGGGCTGCTGAAATTAACGATTAATTAATCGATTAATCGTTAATTTTTTAATCGATTAAAATTCTATTGAAATTAAAAAAAATATTTATATTTTTTTCCCCAATTTATTAATAATTTTTTTTTAACCTCATATTATTATTATTTATTTCCACGTGCATACGTAAACAAAAAGATTTTTTTCTTCCATATTTCTTGCATAGCAGATTGAATTTTTCTGTGTAACGTCACAAAATTTTAGGAGCCATGGAATTACCGCGACTTAACCGATTTCTCTAAATACTGAATCGCAACTTAATGGGATCTATATATGCGTTATAAATATATAATTAATAAAAATTAATCGATACATTTTTCCCGATTAATCGAACATGAATTTGGACACGGTTTTATTTGTCAATTTAATGGCGCGTCTTGGGTAAGTGTCACAAAGATTAAAATTCTGCTTTTGGTCAAAATATTCACCTTCTTAAATGAGAACAACGTGCCTTGCTCTGGAATATATGCAAATTTATGCAGCGGAAAATGTTGAATCTAGAAAATAGCGGTAAATTTAAACAAAGCCTAAGATTTTTTTTAAAGGGCTTTGTAAAAGAATATATTATCGCATTAGAGATCTCAAATCCTCCTAATTTTGTTAGGCCCCCAATTTGAAAAAAAAATATTTTGTTTCATTGTTTTATTTTTAGTTAATCAATAATTTATAAATAATGGTACTTGATTTTGTTTAACCCTATATAAACTTCGTATGCAAAGAATCTGCTTCACTTTTTTTTGTCCAATCTATCAAGTTACATTAATAGTATAAAATAACTTTAAATAACCCAAAATAAAACGAATAAATTCAATTTACAATTGAAAATATTGAATCTGAATTAACAATTCTTTTATTCTAGGGGGAAAAATTTAAAAATTTAAATCATAAATAAATAATTATATAATTTTTCATTTGTTGCGATTTCCAGCCCGTGTTCTACTTATTTTCGATACCTACTGGCATGATAAAATAGGCAACGGGGTGCAAACATGTTTTTCCACCCTACATACAGAGAGGGGACCTAAAGGGGTCGGGTTAATAAAATCGTGTAATTACCTGTATGCAATAGGACGAATCATGGGTATACCTTGACCACTACACCTCACAGTTAAGGCACACAATATTAACACCAGTTTAAAGAGCCCCATGTCAAGTCTGTGATAAGCCGGAGTTGCGAAAAGGAATATTAAATGCTTTAATTTAATACATCGGCAGCCTTATTCCTGTGTAAGTAGAAGAAAATTATACGTTTTATCACATACATAATAAATTATTATTGGTATGAGAATATCCTACTTTAAAAAGCCCAATAAAATTATTTTTAAAAAATATATGAGATACTCCATGTCTTTGGTGTCAATGATACACGATTTATCTTAGCGTTAGTCTATCACAAAATGACACGATCTGTATCTCTTTGTTGCATATATTTTTTAAATTTTATTTTTTAAAGGAAAAAAAGTGGAGTGTGGGTAGACGAAAAGATCCAAAATTCAGTCAGTCCTTCAATGGTGTTTTTTTTTGGTGAAAAAGTGACAATTTATTATGCTTATGATAATGTTTAAAAACTTTCATGTTTTCTTATCATTTGCAAACTGTATTCATTGAAAACATTTACAAATGTGTGAGTTTGCTTTTTAATCATTTATAAAATATTTTTTATAAACAATATTTATGTTACCACGTTCACATGTGTAAAAGTAAATTAAAGTTGTCCACTCGTGTAGAGCGCATTCATTACCTTCTTCGTTTCTTCAGAGACCAATTGCCATTGCTACTCGCTGTTTGCTTGTCGCTTGAAACGTTCTCTCTTCTGATTTATCTTTCTGAAATTTTGGTACTTATTGTCCTGAGAAAATACCCAGCATTCCCCAGTCAAGGGGTTCTCAAATTCTCAAACTATAACTACCTGAAAGGTCTTATCTTATCTGTTACATACGCTCTTCTATACAGGTCACGGGAATATTATGTTTCCACGTGCCAGGATCTGAGTTTCCTGACCCAGGAACCATATACATATTAAAACAGATTTTGTCGGACGTCGGGGGCGTCATAATTTTGTTTTTGTAGTGAGTGGGCTGTTTAAGAAATTTGTTTTTATAATTATTCTCTCCAGTTTAAAAAAAAACGGAAAATATCTTTTTGTAAAAAAAAACAAAAAACCTTGCTTTTCAATTAGATGGAATTGGAATATATAATTGAAACTAAAACTTACTTTTTTCTTACAAAAATTAGCAGTGTGAAAACGTAAATATATATTTTTTTTCTTGGGGGGGGTCTTAATATTTTCCTATTGCATTTTGTTTGACTCTTGTTATCTTATCTTATCTTATCTTATCAATACAGACGCTCCTTCTATGCAGAAGATAATTGCGTCCACAGACCATGACAGATGATCTGTTGGCAAGTGATGCAGCGTTCACAGGCCATGGCTTTGTGGGTTCCACGCATTACCCAGCCGCCTAACTAGTGTTAGGTACCCATTCGGAGCTGGGTGACTCAGGGACGCCCTAGGCCCCGGGAACAAATCCTTGCCTTTACATGGATTCGAACCCGTGACCATCGGTACACCAGTCGAGCACGCTGCCACTCGATAGGGTGGTGGGGCTGGGGTCATATTGGGTTAATTGAAATGGTATCTAACGTCAAGATTGGTAGGGTTGTGTGGGAAAAGTCATATTTTTGCAGTATGCAATACATGTACAACCCCCTAAGTAGGCTACAGTGTTTTGCATCCTGAATGGGAATTGCTTCAAACTGAAAAAAGTTACAATTTAGTCTTGAGAGAGTTTTACAACAAAGAAACATTTAACAATATATTGATGAGCTGACAATTAAACATTTTGGTGATTCAAGCTTTAAATCTTTCAATACCCTCGCTATGACCAATCCTATCTTAAAGAACATTCCAACGGCTCAATGAATAAACCGTTGAGACAACACGTAAACATGTGTATCCCTGGTTAGAAATGCAGATTCATGGTCAACTAGGTTCTATATAGTTTCTTCGTTGTTTTTGGATGCTCTTTTTGTTTCCTATTTTAAAATTTACCTTTGTGTGTTTTCTAGGATTCGTACTTCTGTAATTTGTGATTATTTTTATTTGTTAAATTTTAAAAAAAAATCTTTTGTGATGGATTATTAATTGAGATATAATATATAGTTTTACATTTTATTTCAAATTTATAGGTATACTATGGTTTATTTATTTTTATTTAGTTTACAATATTTGGAAATACTTTTTTTTTGGGTGTAATTTGAAGGGTAACTAATAATGATTAAACCATTATTAAGTCTATGAACTTTAGAAAAAAAAATGCAGATTATTTCCCCATAAATACAATGAAGAAGCAGTTTAGCTCTATTATATGAATAAACAAGATCTATTTATTTTCTGAAAGTACTATCTGCAGCACTGTCTTTGATTTCATGCTTTAAATGAAAATTATTTTCTATTTTTCATTTCACATTATTAAAACTCGTCTTGGAAAGAAAATATTTTTAAAATGAACCTAAAAGAACACGTTTCTAAATTAAAGTTGTTGTTTTTTTCTTTTTTTTCCCCCGTATAAAATTTTTTGATTTAAAAATGTTTTCGGCACAAATAAATGTGCAGGCCGATAGTTTACATTTACGTTATGAAAACTGCTCTAGAGGAGAGGAAAATAAGGGGAGACTACCTTCATTGTTGAACAAGCCGTCTGATAGTAGCAACTCTCTTATATCCCCTGAATAATTTGTTCACCCAAGGATGTCAGGTTATCGTGTCTGAATGCTTTCTTATATAGCGCTTACACTGCCCAGGCTACATTCTTTCAAAAATTTCGGAAGACTGTTTCAGAACTTAGGTGCCGCCGATTCAAAGGAGCGCATACCAAGGAACTACTTTCTGTGTCCATCAAATGCGAGAAATTTCAGAAAAGATACATGTTCCGATGTTAATTCCTTCAAAATGACACAAATTTCCAGTGTTGAGCTTTGGTTAGTGCCTCCCGGAGATTTATGCCGTCCTATTCTTTTCACAACGAACTCTGCCCCTAAATTTAAAGAAATAAATACTCGCTTTTTCATAATTACATTTTTTCCTTTTCAAAAACTGTTTAATTATTATTATTTTACTTATAGTAAAAGACTTAAGGAAAAAAATCTGAAACTGAAAGCAAAACAGTTTGAGCAGAAACATTTTTCTTAACAAATATCAAGGGAAAAAAATGAAGTTCTATATTTAATTTTTTTATTTTATGAGAATAACCCAGTTTTTTCTATTCTTAAGGACGTCCTCTTTAAATATACTTACTTTCCAGAGTGACACATCGTATAATTTGATGTGAACTTGGTCTAAAGCTTGATGGATGATTGTTAGTAAAGAATTAGCATTTGGTTATTCCCGTGGGTTCTGTTTGGGATTAACTCAGCATTTTGTGTTACCTAGCGAGCCCTAGTGAACCTGGTCCTGCATTAAACGGATACGATGCTGGGGATGCATGAACCCCACCGAATCAAATTTTGAGGTCTTCGGCAGTGTTCCCTTTCAGCTGCGCAGATATCTGACCAACGCCGTGCAACAGTTTAGAATTACAGCGTAGCAAATTTTGAAAAAAATATTGCAGAAAATACGGATGCTGTGCAACTTTGCACACGAGTTGTTTTGGGTTTTTTTCACTTTGCACACGGACCAGCGAACCTTAGAGGGAACAATGGTCTTCAGATGTGTAATTTATTAGAAACCATCTAATATACTCATCTTAAATTTGCAATCAGAAGAAACACAATTATATAGCATTATTAGCGCGCACGTGACTTAATTAAAGAAGCGGGTCTCTTCTTTCCCTTCAACACCATGAAATATACCCACTATCACCTCAGGTTCTGACACCCTGATATATTTAAATATAGTTTTTAAAAGACGCAAATGAGTAGTGATTCTTGGCAGAAGAAAGTTTTAAAAGTATTACTCGTGAAATTGAAATCATTATACTTGTCTTTTAGCTTATCTAGATCAATGGTCCCCAGTCCCTGCATGGGTACCAGGCAGTGGAACAGATGGTACCGGGCCGCCAAAGATACATTAAATTAATTTACATTTTATTTACAGTCAACGCTGCCACCCCCGGTCAGCGGTAAAATATCAAACTTCAATCGGTCCGCTGTGATAAAAAGGTTGGGGACCACCGTTCTTGATTTCTTCGAATGCAACTAAGATTCATGATAATGTCAGCTCTTTTATCATTGAAGCTTGAATGAGACAAAAGACTGTTAAAAGACAACAAAAAATATCGACAAAGTGTTCCTCGGCGAACTAACAAAAATTTGAGGTTAAACAATAAACTTATTAAATCATAAATCGTTGAAGCTGTTTATGGTAAAATTGTTTGTAAAATATATTTTACCATATCTTAATAGACATGAACCAATCCATTTTCTGTAAGATTGTTCACGCATTCCCCGCCCCAACACACACTTGTTTCGATTATAAGTAACAAATGATTTAGGAGTAACCCGTATGAGCACACTTAAAATAGCTCAAGACTGTTCGTTCACATCATATTTTAATAAAACTAAAACACTATTATTTTAGCAATTTTCCATGACTAAAATTGTAAGTTTTCAGAAAGGTTAGTCTACTCAGAAATATGTCACTGCAAACAAACTGTTCACTGAAAGCCCCCATTTAATGTTCTAGGCCTAGTTCTTTGTGTGGACTTGGTAGTTTAATTAATTTTTAGCCATCGAATGGCTATTAATATTAAAACACCATCTGCAACATTAATATTTTTCATGTGTTCCTCATCCAATCAACACAATTTGATTCCCTTGATGCCAGACACTATTAGAGATCTACTAAAGTGTTTCTCATAAGATTACTGCATCCTATGTTTATCCATGTTTTATGTCAAGTCTTGCACTTTTTAAGAATTTTGAATGAGTATTTTTCCGAGCTTGTTCAGGCAACCCATTTCAAACTGGAATGCCAGGCAGAAAGAATGTTGATTTGTATGTCTTTGATCTTGCAAATGGAACAAGAAAAGTGTTTTTCAAATTTATTTGACACAAACTCAGGAACAAAAATCAACAGATTATTATTTTTTTAAATTATTTTTTTCTTCTTTAAGTATCACAATAGTAATAATAATGAAACATTTTTGGACAATTCTTAGGAAAATAAAAAATGCCCCCAAGTTGGTAGATTACCACCTACGTTGCAAGAAAAGTTCTATGATCAAACTTGTGCAAAAATGCTGGTATTTCTGTTTATCAACCACTAACAAATGAAGTCTCCATTCTAAACACACACAAAATCTGTTATAGACATAATATAATACATAATGTACCAATAAAAACATAATGAATGTCACAAGTGCTGTGGAAACAATGATAAATACATGAATTTGAATACATCATGAAACAACTTTTTCAGAATCACCTTAAGACTTCAATAACAATCAAACTTTACATACAAAAATTAATAAACCCTTTGCCTTGACGTGGTCCAGAAATAGAGGTGTAGGCAAAGATAGCGAACACTTACTTATCTTGTTCATAAAACTTATGACATAACTTACAAATTCTGGAGAACTAAAAAGCTCAAAAAGTAATTAGTGATCAATGATCTAAGTCCATTGTTTCCCAACTGACAGATCAAAAGAAGAACATGATTGACATTTCATGTTTTTTATTTTGATTTGTGACATTCTTTAACAAACCAAAAAACCCCCCGTTTGTTCAAAACCACAAACATGGGCAAAGAGATGGTCATTCATTAACATCTTCAAATTTTAGCTCAGACCAAATGTAAGTAAAAAAATAAAAACTAACTATTATAACGTTTATCTGTATAAAGAAATTATTTGAAGCAATGCCCCTGCAACAAACAAAAACACATTAACAACCCCCCCCCCTCCCCCCTTGTAGGTGTTAAAATGTACTAATCTAAAATATTGTTTTAACGAGCTCAGTTATAATTTGAATGAACTTATGATCCGATCTGATTTCAAAAACAAGTTTCTAAATTAGTTTTTATCCTCTTTTTTGTCATCACCAGAAGTTGAGTCGGAGCTTCCACTTGTTCTACCACTTGATCCCTCACGGTCAGCAGCCATCTAGGAAAAACACAAAACGGATATAGTTTTAACATTTATTCATAGATTCCACAACTCCCATTTTAAAATATTAACTCATTTGCTACTAAGCGCAATAACCAAAACCCCCCTTGAAATACTAAGCAAAGGGAGATTACTCTCAAAAACATGCACCCCCATGTTAAATAAAAATATTTTTTAACACCTAAATGAAATATTAAATTAACAAAACACACACACCAAAAAACAGAAAATTGAATGAGCTTTTAAAAAATGTATAAATGTAGTTTGATTCACAAATATATTTGAAATAAATCTTGAAAAGTGTTTTTTGAAAATTTACATCGCTGTTTTGGGATAAGACCGCCGTTGTTTGTCACATTTTTGTCCATTTATTGTATCATGAAACTTTGAGAATCATCATATCCACTGACCCATACAATTTGGTAGTTGTTTAATTGAGTCTAATCATGATGTCAATGTAGAGGAATTTATATATGTCCTCATTAGTAACCTCCTTCCACACGGCGTCTTTCTTACCTTTGCTGCGGTTCAGCTTATCTGTTTGTTTCAGCAATTAACAACTCAATCATGGCAGAGTTCATGAAAAGCTTGAAGTAGTCTTATGAGACTGCTGTCAATTGGGAGAAAATGATTTCCCCTATAATTTAATTAAATTGTCTGTAACACTAATCAAATTGTCTGACCAAGATTCAGTGATAGTATCTCCATTTCATAACTCTCGTTAGCGTCACTCTGATTAGAGTTAATTATTATCAGTATCACTATTAGTCACTATCACTAATTTCAACATCTGATTCCTCATTTATTAAATTATTAACTGCTGCATAATTAAACGTTGAATCAGCAATTAAAAGAGTCAAGAAAATGAAAGGCCATTGTATAAGAATATTCAGAAACCACACGATCAAATTTCATCAAGAGTCCGACTTCTAAGCCACACAGCTTTTGAACCGTAAATGACATAAACATCCGCTTTTTTTAAAACGAAATCAGCGTTGTTTCTACTTTTTAAAAAGCCGAGAGCTATTCGCAAGGTAAGAATGCTTCTCGCGGGATGATTTTTTATATGCGCGTTGCTAGACGCCATGTCGCATTTGTACGGAGGGGGGTATGTCGCATTCAGTCGCATTAGTAGCAAATGAGTTAAATATTATCCATTTTTAAAAAAAACCAGATGACTGTGTCATGCATTTTTATATTATCTAAAGATTACAGCTAAAAGCACCCTGTCACCTAAATTCATTCAACGTTCACAAGTCAAATGTTACTTCATGTTTTTTTGTTTACACTTAAATGTTCAAACCTTTTTGTAAGCCATCTCAAAAAGTTTAAGAGAGGCTTGTTGAAGTTCATTTGTTTCCCTTTTGATCTCTTCTGGAGTTTTGCTGTCTTTCTTGGCAATCACTTCTTTAACAGTAGCAATTTTTTCTTTCAGTTTATCACACTGAGAAAACAGAACATTATCTTTTATCACACAGTGAAAACAGAAAATTATCTTATCCAGTGAAAACTGTAAAAGGAAACCGAATAGGTAAATATGTCAACCCATTAAAAATGGGTGATCAGTGATATTAAATTTTAAAAAAAAATAATTGCACGACATAAAAAAAATCTCATCAAAAGGATTCATTAACAATCTTGAACCCTCATAAGATAAAGATTTTTTGGACGACATGTGGCTGGAGGAGGGGGTGGGGTGTGGGGGATGTTACACACAACCACATACAAACCTGACCACTCTTTACATACCCTACATGACCTAAAAACTAATAAAAAAATATACCAAAAAATTTCAACATTTACGCAAATTATATTTTCTTAGCCTGAGAATGCATGCAACAATGTTTAGTTAAACATAGAGCAAATCTATCTTATAGAAGAGCATTGGCAGCATTTTTTATTTAAAAAGCTTAAATAAGTCCTTTTAACACTGGACTAATATTCAGTGTGCAAGACTTAAAAAAAAAGAAGAACCTAAGGCTGCGTATAACTTTTTTTGAAATAGTCATTATAATAGTAGGATGAATTAGACATGGAAGAAATGATTATCTAGTAAAACCTGCCAGCCAAAATTATAGGCTTGTGTTTTTTAATTGATCCATCAGCGTGTTGTCGATCTTTCCTGACATGTCTGGGATGTAGATCAGCCAAATAGTCTCAAATTGGTTTTATAAAAAAACAATCTCTTGGCCACTCTTGGCCTTGTTTCTCATGAGCTTTCTTGTTCCTCTTTAGAGTAAACAACGTTGTGCGACTGGATTTATCAATTACGGGGCTGAACCAGCTTGGATCATTGGGTAAGTGGGTTAAGTATAATAATTTATACCAGATAATAGATTAAACACAGTACAGGACTATAACATTGATTGGTTTATAAAGAATGATAACCATGACACTCTTCCAGAGATGATAAAATATGAAGAAAATACCTCTTCTTTAGGAAGCTGGTCCTTAAATTCCTCCATTTTACTTTCTGTATCATGGATAATACCATCTGCTTGATTAAGAACCTCAATGAGTTCCTATAAAAAGCAGAAATTAATCATTTTAAACAATGCACCCTAATTCTAATTGTTAAAAGCATACCATACATAAATATGTCTACATATGTCTATAAATAAAATTTCAACAAGCACTTTACCTTCTTCTTTTTATCCTCTTCTGCATGCACCTCAGCATTTCTCACCATATTTTCAATTTCATCCTTAGAAAGCCCACCCGAGGACTGGATGACAACTGTCATAATGAAAGAATGTTAATATAAATATAGTGAAGTGGTTTTTATATGAATCAACACAAAAAGACAAATCATTTTTTTAACAGAAAAATATGTTATATGGGGTCTCAAACTTGCAGGCCTTGACCAGTCTGTTGGCTAAAACCCCAAGAACGTGTCAATATAATGTGCACCACGCAACAATCTAACATAAGCAATCACAAAGCGGGAAAACCCCATTAACTATCAATCTAGATTACACTACAAGTGATTTCAAATCAAAAACTTTGAAATTAAACAAAACAATTGCTTTAAAAAATTGCTTCTAAAATTACGGTAGTCGAACTAAAAGAGATTGAAAATTTCTTCTTCAACATTGTTCTAAATATTATTAGCTATAGTTTCACATTTGTTTCAACCCGATAGATCAGGGGTCGGGAAACGATGGCTCGCGAGCCAGATGTGGCTCTATTGATGGCTGCATCTGGCTCTCAGACAAATGTTCGATTATTTTTAATTTTTTCAAAAATTCAGAATCCTTTGATCTACATTATAATTGTATATGAAAACAGCATAAAAATATTAAAAGAATTCAGAGACGTAATTATTGTACTTATAGTGTTGAAATTACACTAAATGCACACATTTACTTGAATTTTTAGTTTTAAACATAATGTATGGTTCTCACAGAATTACTTTTCAAAATATGCGGTGTTTATGGCTCTCTGAGACAAAAAGTTTCCAGACCCCTGCGATAGATGATATGGTTAGTGAGAAATTGACAAAATACTGAATTTTTTTTCTCATTTTTTAAAAATTTGCCAGGTATTTTTTTGGCCGTTGCACATCCTTGGGACCTCCTTAGCATATTTGCAAAAGACCCCAACCCTCTATCTGGTATGGTTCAGGAGGAGTTGCATTGTCAAGCTTGACAGACATTTTGAATCTATAAACGCAATTTTTCCAAGGGAAATTGCGTTAAAAATCTTGTCAAACAATGCTAAAGCCATGTTTTTTTTTGGTCAATCAGGCAGTCATATAAAATGTTGAGATTGGGAAGGGGGGATTATATTGTTGAGCACAGGGGTAATCCAACATGCCATAATTATCACTAAAAGTGTGATACACAAGTGTTACCTGAACTTAAAACATGTTAACTGAAGCAACACGATTAATTTTAAGAAAACAAAAGGAGTGATACAGTACCAAGCGTTAACACATGAATATTAACAAGACTACTACTGCATGAAAGCCATTTAAACATGTTAAGTTCAACAAAAAGTGCCCAACACACAAGGAATGTTACGGGTTGGGTGGAGAAATAAAATATACTGATGCCATAGCAACAATTACCATCTCAAGATAGCTAACTGCAAGGCACTAAGCACTTTTTCCCTATTTTCACAGATTCCTTCTTCAGCGAGGATGGTGGCTAAATCCCTTACACCATTAATGAAGCTTATTAATTAGATGCGCAACTCTAGGCCAAGTTCAGGGAGGTGAGTGGAAAAGCAGACAAGCTTAGTTAATTTTTTAAAATTCTTTAAAAGAAGCCTCACCCTGATTCTATCTCCAGCAGCACCAGGGTGGTTAAAATGTAAGGTAAGGGACAAAAAGCGAATGAGAATTATGCTCTTAAAATTTAACAAATTAAGAATACACTAAGTCTTTTATAGTTTCATGTAAGCAAATAGTTGATATTTACTTTGTTGTTCTTTTCCAGTTCCTTTATCTCTTGCTGACACGTTGACAATGCCATTAGCATCAATATCAAATGTAACTTCTATTTGGGGTACACCTCGTGGGGCTGGAGGGATACCAACCTGTCATAAATCAAAATAGCACATTATTGATCTATAAACAAAGTCAAAGCCAATAGAAACTTACAGATTATAACATCCATTCTTATCAAAATGAACCATAATATACCAATTTTAACTCAATCACTCCTGGAGTGCTACCGTGTCTACTAAATTTTCCTTGACAAATGGGAATTAACTTCAATTAACTTTTGAATCCATTAAAATATTTTTCTTTTCTTTATAATGAAATGATTAATGCATCAAGAAATGAATTACGAATCATAATAATATAGCCTTCTTGAAAAAAAAAGAAAAAAGAGCATAAAACAGTTCTTGCCACCTTGGGCGAATACATGCTAGATCATCCGTACTGACCCCAAAGGACACATTTAGTCGCAACTCTTACTTTCACAGGCTAGACCACAACAGGGACTCGAACTGCCGTCATTGCAGCCAAGCCCCTGAGACAGTCGTACACCTGGTGACGTCTTGCCCGGCGCTTGATATAGCCGGGGGGTGAGGGAGGCGGGTGAGTCCCATGTGAAGACAATGTTGTATGGCAATGCTCAGCAGATGGAGCAGATTGCCCAGGTTCTAGCCAAGGCCTTAAGAGATTAGTCTCAGGCCTACAGAATATGTGTTTAGTTTAGTCGCAACAGGGGGAATGAGTTAACTTTCATTTTAAAAATAACTTAACACTAACCAAAGTGAACTGTCCCAAAAGTTTATTGTCTGATGCCATTTCTCGTTCTCCTTGATGAACCTTTATTTCTACTTGCGTTTGGCCATCGGCAGCAGTGGAGAAAACCTGTAGTGAAGAAGACAGATTATATATAAAAACACTAATAAATAATTCAGATAACTCAGGTTCCTTTTCATCAAATCTTAGAATAGGAAATTATAAAATCCTATACATTTAAGGTAGAATACATGAAACAAAGAAGCACAAACATATCATACAATAAAACAAATCACACAAACAACCAACAGATTATAAATATAAAAAATAAAAACTCAAGATAATTGTGAAGAATTATTTTTAAAAAGCTGTCGTCTGATAATAAAATATACTTTCATAACTGATGAATTTTTTATTTTAAAATTTGAAGAAGATAAAAAGGAGATGCCTGAAACAAACTGTACATACCTGACTTTTTTTGGTGGGTATCGTGGTGTTTCTGTTAATAAGTTTAGTGAAGACACCACCAAGAGTTTCAATACCAAGAGATAGAGGAGTAACATCCAAAAGCAAAACATCAGTGACATCACCAGCAAGAACTCCACCCTTAAATTTAAAAAAAATATTCTGAGTTAATCTCTTTGGAAAAAGCATGAATAATACGAAAAAAGTTCCCTTGGCCTACACATTAAACAAATTATAAGGACAAAATATGGGGGAAACTGCTATCAGGCTTTAAAATAAAAATATACGTTATTTAAACAGTGTATTTATAGGCCTAACAGGATGTCACAGTACAACTTTCTGTGACATCCTGTCAGTCCTATACATACCATGTTTAAATATATATTTTTAAACAGAAAAATACTGATAAAATAAATGTTGAAAAATACTGGTTATAAAAAACACCTTATGTTAAAAACCTGAAAATATCTAAGATCTTAGAAATAAATCTCACTAGCAAAGTTTAAATTTGAAAAAATATGTTGCATTATAAATTTTTTTAATTGCCTAGGTTACTACAAATACAAATTGTTTTAACATAAGCTCCACAGAGACAGAACTTCCTAAGGATTTGAATGATATTTGAAGTACCTGAATAGCAGCACCAATTGCAACAGCTTCATCAGGGTTGACAGCCTTACTAGGTGTTCTACCAAACAGTTCTTGAACAGTTGCTTGCACCTAAAAAATGTAAGCAATAAAATTCTGTATCATATACATTTCATTAAACCAAGTAACAACTTACTATATCTGAAAATAACACACCTAAAACCATATCTTTACTATGTACTAATTAAGGCTTACATTTCATAAAGCAACAAACCTTAGGCATGCGAGTCATACCACCAACAAGAATGACTTCACCAATGTCAGATTTCTTGACCTCAGCATCTTGCAGGGCTTTCTGACAAGGACCAATTGTTCGCTTCACTAGGTTTTCCACAATAGATTCAAACTTAGATCGTGAAAGCTTCAGATTCATGTGCTTTGGTCCGGAGGCGTCCATTGTTAGATAGGGCAAATTAATATCCGTCTAGAAAATAAAATGGGGAACGAAAAAAAAGTAAAAAATTAATGCAACCTCAAAATTAAAATAATAAATAATATCAATGTAATGTCATGCTCAGACATAGATGTCACCATTTTATTGTGTAATACTGTTGACGAAAAATCAACATCATAGCATGAGTAATCTATAATTTAAATAATAATTAATAGATGTAGTACATTAGTGAAGGGCTATTAATAAAAGGGCGAATATTCATTCTCCTAACATGTACAGTGCGTAGTAAGTCTTGAGTTGATTAACAGCATGTTAAAAAAACAGCAACCTATTGTAATCTAAAGACGAACGGGCTATAGAACGACTATATATGGTAAGTCTTATCAATAGTTAAATCGCTTTTGCACACAGCCACCTTTTATGAATGAAGCAATGAGAACAAAGCAATAGTAATAAAGTCAAAAAGAGGCTGAAAGATGAATGGTTGCCTATGAATGACAAGTCTGCACACCGTACATTTTGTTATTCCATACGAAACGGAATGTTTTAGATATCTGCGATTCTGAGTGCATCTTTGCTATTAGAGCAATTACGGTATCCTCAGCACCACTTACACGGTATTACAGAGTTTACGAAAATCAGCGGGAACCTAAACAATATCATAGCACATAAATGGCACGCTGCATCGTGGCTGTACTTATTAATACTAGGACTCTTTGAATACCTGTATCGATATATTAATTCACTGAGATATTAAAAAAACTAAATAATTTTTTTTCCTGATTTTTTTGGGGTAAAAATATCACTTATTGAAATATCAGCGACGTCAATACCGGGACCTTAACACGCTACCCATACTCTGATATCGGTAGACCCCTAGTTTTAACGAATGTGCAGACAATTATAAACTGGTAACTTTTTTTTATATTATTATGAAATGGAATCGAAACATTACCACAGAGACGTTATCAAGAGTCATTTACTTCGGGGGGGGGGATTCCGGCTAGTCATATTTTTTTCCCGACTTTCAAGATCGGGAAAATTATTTTTTTTTAAATTCCAGACTTTTTCCCATTTTCCCGACTGAGTGGGAACCCTGGATAATGGATTTTTCTCTCTTAAAATGCCACACTATTTTTCAATCTGTAACTCACTGGATTATATTTAATAAATTAAAATTGAAATATAATGGTTGCAATAAGATTTGACGCACCAATAATGAACTCGGGGAAATGTGTACGAAATAAAGATATGGCTAAAATGAAACCAGTAATTTAATTTAAATTGAATATTATTTAAAATGAGCAACAAAGCCCGCCCAAGGACGTTCCGCCACCATGGCATGTTGTAACCCCCCTCCAACAGCCGTCTCGACCAGCATACATGTGCATCACGTCAAAAATACTATTCATTATAGTTAAAATAAATAACTCGTAAAAACAGAGATTTTGACTATAAATCCCAACGTGCATAACTCAAAATAAAGTCTTGGAAGAAATACTGCACCAAAAATAACTCGTCGTGAACGTCCGCGTAAATAGCGCAAGCGTGTTCAATATGATTGGCTGAAGGAGTCATATGTGTTTGAGGGACAAATCTCTATATATGACGGGACAGAAACTTGCCTTTTATTATATAGGATACTTCATATTTAAATCAAATAAGTTTTTTTTTATAGAACCATGCTCAGACAAAGTATGTCACCACTTTACCTTAAGCAATACTGATGACGAAAAATAAGCATCACTGCATGGTGTTAACCCTACAGACTCGAGTTACCGAATATTAGGTAATTTATTTCATTCCTATATAATGAGTTAACACTTTCTGGGTATTGGGTCAGAATGTGGAAAACCCTAGGGAAGTACTAAAAATAACTAACCAATCAGCGTGTAACCTAAATAAAAGTCAATGCAAATGGCTTCCCATATATCTCTACTGGACTAATTGGACTTCACCGCAGCTAAGTTTGTTTCTTTCATTATATTCGTTTTATTTGTGTAATATTTGATAGTTGAGGAAGGCTCTTTGTCGAAATGTTCGTTGTGTTACGTTCTGTCAGGCTAACTATTACCCTGCTTATATGTTATACATTTACTAATTTAAAAGTAAGGTTGTTAACGGTTAACCGGTCCTCAGATCAGGACCTGTCCTATTTAATCAGGATCGGTTTACCGCATTTTCAATAAGCCCCCGCAACTTCAATAAGCCCGTAATAGCCTTTTACCCCGGAGTTCGTTTTTTTTGTGTTGAGCGACGGTGACTTCAAATCGCTTTCTCCCTATTCCGGTATCTAAATAATATACGCGTCATCACTATTAGTTTACTACGGCTAAGGAATGCTTTTTTTGGTGTTAATTTTAATTTGCTTAGTTGTCGAGGCACTGTACGAGAGCTAGTCGGACCGCTCTAAGTGAAACCAAATGGACGGGGGGGAACAAGTTACGGAGTTTTATAGTTAGGGAAAATCAGGGTGGGGGAGGCTAGAAGGCTTGACAGGTATTTGATGTTACACATAAAAGGAAGCCTCTTGCTTTGACATACCAATACAAGACCGCGAGAAGAGACACCTTCCCTCCCCTCCCCCACTGTTATACATCTACTGTGGGTTGGGGGAAGGAACATTTTTCTTTTTAAATTGAGTCAGAGCATGCCTTGGAAAATGGCGAGTGTAGCTCAACCCCCACCTAAACCCCACCCTATTGTGGGGAATCACCGTGTGCGCGGCGAAATTCAATAATTCTGGCAAGTTGACGAGTGAAACATAATATGGTATTTAAATAAATTCCATCTTATTATCAATGTTTACTCCGTTTTATCAGGACCAGTTAACCGTAACTTCATTTAGTCGGTATATTAGCTTATTACCCGGAGTTAATTTTTTGTTGTGTTACGGCAGAATACCAGAGCCAACACGCGAGCGACCGTGACATCAAAATCAAAGCGTTTTCTTAATAATATTCTGGTCTATAAATATAAAAATACACGTCATCACTGTTTGTGGAGTTCGCTAGTGACCGATTTTTAATTAAAAAATGTATTCGCTCAGTTACCGAAGAATAGTACCAGAAGTAACTGCGCTGAGAGCTTAACGGACGCAACCGGGCTGTAACGTCACCAGCAGAACTGGCGAGGTGAATATTTCATGCCTTCAGCCTTCCCATATTGGTTCTAAAAAAAATTAAGGGAAAATACGGGCCGGACAGTAAAACTGGCTTTTTTAAAAATGATTAACCGGTCCGCAAAAACAAACTGACTTGACAACAATTAATAATATGCTGTTTTAATACTATTATGACATAAAAATTGAATATCATTACAGTTTAATTCTTTGTTCTGAATTAATTCGCTGTTTTGACAGCAACACTAGAGTCAGTACATCAAGGGCTCTTTGATGTCAAATCAAACGACGCGATGGGAAAATTTGATCCATTCTCTTGTTGGTCCACTAAACATAGTATAAATTGTATAAATACGGAGCGGTTAACCGGTCTTTTTTTGAAAGGTTAACCAGTCCTCAAAAACGAGCGGTCTTAACAACCTTATTTAAAAGGCTGGTTGCAGTCTCACCTCAATTATTTCAAATGGCTTCCCCCATGTTTTGAATTTATTTGTGTGTGTTTATGTGAAATGTTTTTGAAAATTCAATGTAAGACGAGTGTCTGATGAACCAAGCACTTGACAGGAAAGCGGAACTTGGTTTATGTTTTATTATTTGATTTTTTCAGTATCTAAGTCATAATTTTATCAAGAATACATTTCTAGGTCAAGTAAGACGCTATGTTAGAGCTAATCATAGTCGTGTTGTGTGTATGTAGAAAAACATTCCAGATACAACAAGTGAAATTTTAGAATGTCTTAAACAGACAATCCATGAATTGTGAAAAAAAATTTTTTTCCTGCTAAGTGGATCAGCGCACAGAGGTACAAACTTGGCACTACAATTTCTCAAAGTTTTATTCCATTCCATGCACTACTTTGCATGTAATTATTTTTTTTACAGAATGTTCGTTTTTTTAAAATTTAATGCCAGGGAACCCAGGTATAGGGGAGAGTTAGGCTACGTTTATAGAGGCGGCGGGTAGGCGGGTTGATTACTCGCGCTAAAAAACCGCGCCTAATCACTCGTGCGGTTGGTGTTTATAGTAAAAGCGGGAAAAAGCCAGACGACACGCAGTGAACTACGTCACCAAGCTCACAGGTGTGGTTGATTCCAGGAAATATTTGTAAACATAACCTTGAACTAGAAAAATCTATGGACTATTAACAACTGTGTCAGTGTGAATTATATTATAAATAAAGGAACTTAAGTCGTATATATTCATGGTGTGAAAGAGTTTGATAATTGCTATTTTTGGAAATGGACAAAAGACAAGAAATATTTGCAGCAATACAAATTAAAAGTCAAGAAAAAAGGCAAGGTATGAGAAACCAGAGTTTGCCAAACCAAGGCAACAGAGAAACTATTTGCTGGTACTGTAACAAGCCAGGACATATGGTAAAGCAGTGTTACCACAATAAAGGACAACCAAATAGGGTGTCACCTAATGGCAGCCCTATAAGAAAGAAAACAGAAGAAAGATCAAGACAATATCACTTTGAAAACAAAGGTAGACAAGCATGGAAAGAAAAATATAATCATAATTCCAGACATAGAGATTATGATGAAAGTAGACAATCATGGAGAGACAGATATAATCACAATTCCATATATTACAATCAAAGCAGAAGATCATGGAGAGGCAGATATAGTTTTGATTCCAGAATAAGAAATTTTGATCAGCCATGGAGAAAGAATGAAAACCAAGACATGAATGATAGAAAAATAATAAAGTTGAATCGAGCACAAATAGAAACTATAGACACTGTAGCCACTATTGACAATCACATATATGATAAAAGGAATGAAGACCATAATAGCAGAGACAAAGATGGTACTAGAGAGTCTGAAACAATTCGTGTGAAATCATCTGAAGTAGGAACAACAATTGGTTGTGTATTAAGCAGAAATTCTATTGAATTATCTGGAAGCAAAAAAAGACGCTCCTTCTATACAGAAGATTATTGCATTCTACGCTTATCTATGGTTTGTGTTTAGTCCTGCATTTTTATTAGAGATTTAAATGTTGATAAAGTGTTGGTTTTCCTGGATTCTTCAGGCAACCCATTCCACGCCCGAACTCCGGACGGGAAGAAGGAAAATTTGTATGTGTTTGTTCTTGCATACGGAATAAGAAAGGTGTTTTTATCCTTATGTCTATCTGAGGGTTGTATTAAGTTATCTTTGTGTTGTATTTCTAAATTAGAATTAATTGCTTTATGTATGTTACTACTTTGCTTTTGGTTCTTCTATCCTCTAGTGTTTCAAGGTTTAATGATTTAACTAATGGGTGTTATTCTTGTCAGTTTCGAATATTCTCCAGTAATGAATCTGGCAGCTCTTTTTTGAATTTGTTCTAGTTTATCAATGTTTTCTTTGGTGGATGGGTCCCATACAGAAGATGCATATTCTAGTACAGGTCTCACCAAAGTGAGGTAGCATTTTAGTTTTATATCTCTATTACATTTGTTAAAGTTTCTTTTTATAAAGCCTAAGGTTTTGTTTGATTTTTTAATAACTTCATTGACATGGGGATTCCATGATAGTTTCTCATTTAACAGTCTGAAGAAACTTTCAAAGCCCATCTGTTTGAATTCACAGTCCCGCGCGGCAACGCGGAACAAGAACTAGCAACTAGTTCTGGTAATTACCCGCGACGGTCCATTAATTTGTCGCCTCAAGACACCCGCGTCCTCTATGAACACTTGCAAAGCAAATATAGAAACATTCCTCGCGCGAGTCGACTCGCGCGTGGGATTTCCCGAAACCCGCCGCCTCTATAAACGTAGCCTTAGGCTGGGGGCTTCAGGGCCGGTAGGGTTAAGAAAATAAATAAATTACCTGCATGGATGAGGAAAGTTCACACTTGGCTTTTTCAGCTGCTTCCCTTAATCTTTGCATGGCCATCGAATCCTTAGTTATATCAATGCCTTGCTGAAAAATAATCAGAAAACATGTTTAATTAAATTACACTTCAAAAAATACTTGGCAATAACAAAATGTTTTTTAAAATGTTAAAAATGATTCTCAAAATTGTACCTCTTTCTTGAATTCTGCAGTCAAGAAATTGACCAAAGCATTGTCAAAATCTTCACCTCCAAGAAATGTGTCTCCATTAGTTGATTTGACTTCAAAGACACCCTTTTGTATTTCCAGAATAGAAATATCAAATGTTCCTCCACCGAGATCATAAACAGCAATCCTATAGTAAATTAGTTAAACATATTTGAGTTCAATTATTTTCTTAAGCAAAATCTTTAAAAATGATGTCTATAATTAGGGATACAAACATGTTCTTAGACAAGGACATTGAAAAAAGTAGAGAATAATTTAAGGATTTAATTTAATATGAACATACACTTTATCATCAGTTTTATCCATTCCATAAGCAAGAGCTGCTGCGGTTGGCTCATTGATCACACGCAAAACATTCAACCCAGCAATCTGGCCTGCATCTTTTGTTGCCTGTATTTGCGATTTTAAACACATAATTGTATTATTTCACTGTTATCCATTTATTAACAGAAGAGATTAATTAAATACTACGATCCTACTTTGAAATCAACACAAAACATCAAATCATAATTAAATTTGAGTTAAGAAAAAAAAAGTTGTACCTGTCTCTGAGAATCATTGAAGTATGCTGGAACAGTGACTACAGCATTTTTTACTTTAGTTCCAAGGTAACTTTCTGTGTTTTTTTTAAAGATAAAGAATAAAGAGCCATGTAATTAAAAAAATATATCAAATTTTTGAATTACTTAAACTTCATACTAATTTAAACAATAGTGCTCCTGCTGCACCAAATCAAAAATCTAATTTTAGGAGTTTTCGCAAGATTCTCCCAATTAGAAGAAAATTCAGACACATGCAAATATATTTCAACTCCCAGAATAATTATTAGTCGCTCAAAAATTGTAATCTCATTGAGGTAAAAAACACTCTAAATTGACATTTAAATTTTATCAAACAAAGTTAACCTGCTGTTTCCTTCATTTTGGTTAATACAAAAGCCCCAATCTGACTTGGT
Organism: Ampullaceana balthica; assembly: GCA_944989445.1. NCBI lineage: Eukaryota > Metazoa > Mollusca > Gastropoda > Lymnaeidae > Ampullaceana > Ampullaceana balthica. Next base: position 147,454 of record CALYLW010001314.1, on the reverse strand, counting down.
GAATAAAGTTTTCCTTGAGCCTCTAACCAAGCATCTCCATTAGAAGCCTTCACTATTTTGTAGGGAACATTTTTTCTGAAATAAATTTTTTTTAAAAATTGTTATTCATCATGGCATATAAAAATGCCTATTTAATTTTAAAAATAACATAACTAAAAATAGAGGCAGACTTCATTATGAACGTTAAATAACTTGAAACATATTTACACACAGGTTAAAAAACAACATACAAGTCTTTCTGAACTTCTGCATCATCAAATCTACGACCAATTAGACGCTTAGTAGCATGAAGAGTGTTTTGAGCATTTGTAACAGCTTGTCGCTTGGCAGGCATCCCAACAAGTCTCTCTCCATCTTTTGTAAAGGCTACTACCGAAGGAGTTGTCCTAGAACCTTCAGAATTTTCAAGGACTTTAGGTTGTTTGCCTTCCATAACAGCAACACAACTGTTGGTGGTTCCCAAATCTATACCTATGACATGTCCTTTGACTTTGTCTGATCTGCAAATTGAATGGAAAAAAAAATGTCAAGCCATTAAATACACAATCTTAACAGGAGTAGAAGCTTTTTGTTTTAATGATCAACATAAAATTTAGTGCAGTGCTAGATATTTAAGTAAGCCAACTACTCACTTGAATCTTTTTGGAACCATGCATCTTCTAAAAGCACCATGAAAAATGATCACCTTTAAAACAAGGAGAAACAAAAACAAATTAATACAGAGTTTCTGCATAAAATCTTAAGTTAATCGCACTGATTTTTCAGTAAAAAAAATAGAAAATCCCATGACATTTTTGTTAAACTGACAAGGATCATGACTTGAAATATTCAAGGATAAGTACCCGGTGCACTTTAAATCTTGTTTTAGTTTTAAAATTTAATGCTATTACTATTACAGATATAGTATAACCCAGAGGTGGGAAAACTATGGCCAGCAGAAGCCTGCAGCAATAAAAAAAATCAATAAGTTTATGACTATTTTCTGTAAAAGGGAGGATGTTGGTACTAAAACTTAAGCTGAATTTTTAGATATGTCCAATGTTCCCTCTAAGGTTCGTTGGTCTGTGGGCAAAGTAAAAAAAAATTGTGTGCAAAGCATCTATTTTCCGTGCAATATTTTACAAAATTTGCTACACGGCCGCAGCTTAAAGGTAATATTGGGTATGAAGCCTTGATTCATTTCTTACTAATTCATCATTCACCCTGAAAAGTTTTCCCACTACTGGTATAGCTTATTAGATAAGTAAAAGGCTAAAACACAGAATGGTGCGCTCATCTATTTACACTGTTGTTATGGCAGAGCGAGGCGTACTTCAGGGTTTGGAATTATGTATTCATACGACTATAATTTATATAGAGGAAATAAGTGTAATTATTAGCTTTATTTTTTCCCAAGAGGCACTACTTTTTTCTGCCATTTTTGTCCTGTGTTGGCAAAAAAGATGGCAGCAAAAATGCCATAAATAAGGCGCACCGCTCTCTTTGCTTTTACCAAGTAAAATCTTAAATGAAATATAAATCTTGGATTATATTTGAATTTATACTAATTTATAGTCGAAATAAAGACACATTCAACAAAAAAAAATCGCAATCCCCTCAATGATGCCATGCCATAAAAATTAAAGTCATTCATATCCAGTACCAATACTAATTAATTAAAGTAGGTCTAGTCAAATTATTCAATTTATCCAGGTGCTACTTAAATCAAGTAACAAATATGCCTACACTACAACTCTTCTAAAATATTTATTAGGACTTAGACTGCAACAGTCAGGCAACAAGGTCAACATGTTAAAAAAATTGCATCATGATAATGGCCAACATAGTTCTAGAGAACACCACATTAAATTTTAATTGTAAGGCAGGCTTAGTCTCAGATTTATAATTATATTAATAATTATAAGTAAAAGCCTCGCTTAATTTAATTGTACACAATCCTGGTCCTGACAGTTCTTAGATAATGTTTATTAAAGTAACAATAATAATAATAATACTAGTACTAGAATTCGGAATTAATTTCCCAAATATTAAAATAATCCGAGTTCAAATTAGCCTGGATTTGGATTTTCAGTAGTCTATTTTTGTGTACCAAAATTTTTTTGTATTCACTTTACATAAGCATAAGTAATTCAAGACTCAAGTTGACTCAGTGTAGACAATGTAAATCATGACAATGAATGAATGAAAATGAATGTCTGAATGATGAATGTGATCTTGATTTCTTGGTGTATTTAATTTTCAAACTTCATTTAGTTTTACTAGTTTTAGTCTTTACTTTAGTTGGACTTACTTATTATTAGGCCTAGGCTAAGTTTAAGTTAGAATATTATATGTGAAGATTATGATTAAGATAAGGCAAGGATCAATGAAATAAACTACCGAATTGACATATCACTATTTAAACTATTTTGCCAAATCTTATTCATGGTTGGTGGTTAGGCTAGGTTCTGGTGTTGTTTGTTAGTAACATTATTAATTATTAGTATTAGTGTATGAGTTCAGTATAGTATGATATGAATATGGTAGCTTCAAGCTTGGCTTTTAAATTCCAATTTTTTTAAACAAATAATTTATCGATAGCTTTGAATTTTAGCTTCAGTTTATACTTGAAAAAACTCTTGATTCGCACTATTTTCTAAAATACTCACATTCTTCGTCACAGAAGGCATTTTTTGGAGTTAGATCGTCTTTCAATTGACTGTCCTCTATTGAAAGTTCTGCACGTGTGGATATATAACAGAATTAACTGCAAGGTCAAGTCGCGCTTGCATCAGAGGAGGAATTGCTTCCGGTTGAATAGGAATATTCCGATAGAACCCTCCAACACTCTCCACCCATTTCCCACCTCCCTGTATATAAATATAAATACACTCAAATATAAACTTAACAAATTAAAACTGCATAATATGTGTTAAAATTCCGAAGGTTAGAATTTGTATCTTTGTTTAAATATGAAGTTGTTAAAAAATATACATTGAATATGTTATTATTTCGCTATCAATAACGTTGGAACTTTTTATTCTTTCCAAATGTTATGTTAAAAAAAGAAAATACAATTTATATAAATATAGTTATACCTAGTGCTGCCAGCGCTAGGTTTTTCAACCCAGATGTAGGTTTTTTCGACCCTGTCTAGGTTTCTAGGTTGTTTATTTTAGCCATAATCTAGGTTTTTCTTTTTAAAAAATAAATAAACGATGCTAAAGTACAAAAATTAATAATTATGTGCAATTAATATCCTAAATAAATTCGGCTTTTTGAAAATAATATTAAGGATTAGGTGGCAACAGTTTTTTTCAGCGGCTCCGTTATGTTACATTATGATTTTATTCCACTAAATTCGAAAGGTGGCGCTGCTGCGGTCCCATCTGTCTGAAGAAATTTGGTAAAAGATAAAACATTTTGAATGAGCCAAAATATTCAATTTTATTAGACCTCATGACAAACTTAACAGCTCTACCATTTGCTTCTGCCTGCGTTGAGAGAATATTCTCCCACGTATACATGGTATAATCCAAAGATAACTTAATACAACCCTTTGATAGACATTGACATAGTTTTTTTTTAAAACAACACTTTTCTGATTCCCTAGCTACAACAAACACATACAAATTGTTGTTCTTTCCGGAATATGGACGGGGATAGGGTTGTCTGATCAAACGAGCAGAACCAAAACTATCAACATTTAAAATTCAAATAAAAATTAAAGACAAGACATAAACAATGGATAAGGGTAGGACTCATTAATCTTCTGTATAAGAGGAGCGTCTGTAATAGATAAAATAAGAATGATTCCAAGAATGCTGCTAAGATTTTCATTTATAAGGAAGATGACATAAGTGATGAATAAATGCAGATGTAAATATATTTTACAAATACTTATGTAGAACACACTGGTACCTTAGGGGACGTCTATAAATGATGACATGCATCTGGGGGGGGGTGGTGGAGGGAGGGGTCATACTTTAGTGATATGTGTGACAAGGGGGAGGGGGGTGTTTAAGAACTGTGGCGTCACAACAACAAAACGCGCAACTTTAAACGAAAGTTCCACTTAAATATTTGATTGTTTACAATTTAGTTAATGACGTTTTAAATGGTTTCACGTGAGTTACGATATTAGACTGTAGCTCACACTAAATACACACTTAAATGACAATAAAATGATTTGAAACGACCTCATATTTGTTTATGTTTAGCGTGTCTAGGTTTTTTCTTTCAGATCTAGTTTTTTTTTCGACGCGTTGGCTAGGTTTTTCCAAAAATTGTCACTGGCAGCACTAACTATAATAAAGATCAAATACATTAGTGTCATTAGCACATAAATGAAAAAAATATGGTAAAATAACTATTCACGAACTATAAGTTATTTGAACGAAAGAGAAATATCTTAATAATCTTATTTTTTTAATAATAAGACTAAATTACAGGACTCGGCCTAAATTTTAAATACTTTTTCTTTACTTTAGTCTTTAGTTTTAAATAATTAAATTATAATTTTAAGGCCGCGGTAAGTGAAGTAAGTCACTTGAAGTTAAACTTAAACTCTTACTCTACAACTTTAAATCTCATTCATTATCATGTCATGGTAATGGCAATCGTTGATTGCCAAAGTATTTAGTATAGAAGTTGCAAAAACATAGTATTTTGTATTTTATTTGAAAGGTTCATCATCAGATTGCAGTTCAATTCTGCAAGGCAGATTCAGATACCGAAAGTAAAGTGGTCGGCTAACGCTAACCGTCTAACGGTTACTAACGCCGCACGACAATGACAATGTCAATGTCGACAGTCTTTAATCTTTAATTTAACTTAAATTGTTAACTTAACTTTAACTTTAACAAAACAACATACTGAAATTGATACTTTTCCCCCTTTTAATTTAGGTCTATAATTTATAATTTTATATATATATTATATTATATTTGATTTATTATTATTGTTAAAAATATTAAAATTAATAAGTTAAAGTTTATTAGAGTTGCTGATCCTCAGTCAGCTTAGTCCATTGCCATTATCATTATTAATTCTAAGGTAACTATCAATCCGTTTGGACTTAACATTAGTCTCATTAGACAAAACTTATAATTATGCTCTTATAATTAATTTTAATACATGTAGTATACCACATAATTTTAAATATAAATATTATAAATAAGTAATTAAAATTGCACATCACATATGAAGACCTCAAGGGAAGAAACGGCTAAGTGACATTTTTAAAATTTTTTAGTTATCGGCATTATCGCTTTTATCTGATAGAGGATCAAAAATAGAATGATCTGAAAGAGGTTTTATGAAAATATTATGTCTCTGACCCTATTAAAAATTCAAATCTATTTAGTTAATTTATAAGAAATCTGTGTAATTTTGAACCTTAAAGCTTGAATATCTCAAAACTACAAAAATGTGACATAGCCGTTTCTTCCCTTGTCACGGGTTCGAATCCGTGTGAAGGCAAGGGTTTGTTCCCGGGGCCTAGGGCGTCCCTGAGTCACCCCGCTCCCAATGGGTACCTAACACTACATATAGTTAGGCGGCTGGGTAATGCGTGGAACCCACAAAGCCGTGGCCTGTGAATGCTGCATCACTTGCCAACAGATCATCTGTCATGGTCTGTGGACGCAACTATCTTCTGCATAGAAGGAGCGTCTGTATAGATAAGATAAGAAGATATGTCATATTAATATACTACTATGTATCAACTAATGACTAATAGGGCCTACTACTATACTACACTTACTTAAAGGCAAAGGCTGTAAAATAAAATGTAGTAAATATTGTGAAAGTGAATACAGAGGTGTAGAACAAAATAATAAAATTAACAAGGAGATAGATAATGTGTTATGCTGCTATGCTTATTCCCTTTTCAGAAATAAAAGATAGTCATGCGAATTTGCTGATTTCCCTAGAAATTAGAAACCATCTGCCTTGTAATTGATTATTTAAGTGCTCAATAAGTTACTGATTAAGAGGAATAAAAAGTTAACTTATGGCAAAAGGGTTTAGTAAAAAAAACATGAAAAGGGTAAACAAACTTTTAGAAATGGAGCAGCTCTAAAATACTTCAATTGGATAAAATTTAGAGTTTATTGCTCATTATTTTCAAACTAGCACATTACTGGTTTTATGTGCTATACTAGTATGACTGCAGACTGCAGTATCAGTTAATTTTTTGGTAATAATTATGATTATACTACAATTTAGATTATGGGATGCAAGTACAACATCGTTAGTAAATATAAGCATGGGATATACTTTTCAAGTTACATGGTACTACATCATGGACTTAGAAATAATGTTCAAAAATTTCAGAACTACCGATAATATGTAATATGTGTTTCCCAAATTTGTCTTTGAAATAAAATAAAATTATTTTTTATCTATTCAGCACAAGAAGAATATGATGAGTGTGCATAACTTTAAAGTCTCGCACTTGATATGTGTTGTGTGACCTGTTTTAAGCTATTTGTGCTAAACTTGAATTATGCGAATTACAGTCTATAGGAATGGCACACTTACAAATGGAAAGGTTTGATTTTCATTAAATATATTATATCGGTTTTGAAATTCATAACTATAAATATTTGTTTCTGAGATTGTTTATAATTTATACATATATAAAACTAATTTGTATTTGTAACGTTTTAAAGTTGTTTTTTTTCTCAAGGTTGTGGCTGTGAAAGATACAATGGAAGATTTGATTGAAAACATAGGAAAAAAACTTGGTTTCACTGTGGCCTGTCTTTATAATCATCTTGGTGGATGTATAGATGATATTACTTTAATCAGGTAATGTAATTCTGATGGATCCAGAATTGTAGACAGGATTTTGGTTAAAAATTCAGGTTTCATCCTACTGATACCGCGACAGAAAAATAATTATTCATCAGATACAACAAACTAACTTTTTATGATGATTAACTTAAAAAAATCTAAACCTGCCTTTAATTATAAATCTAGTTTAAGTTTTAAAAACCTAATGCCTGTATAAAACTATTGAGTACACAATATAACAACTCATGAGCTACGTTCATCTGCCTTTACTTTGATACACTTAAAAATGTTAAGGTATTTTATTAAAGAACTAGCAACAAAGCCCATCCAAGGACGTTCCGCCACCGTTCGGTGGCATGTTTTAACTTCCCTCCAACAGCCGTCTCAACCGGCATACATGTGCATCACGTCAAAAATACCAGTCATTATAGTTAAAATAAATAACTAGTAAAAACAGAGCTTTTGACTATAAACCCAAACGCGCATAATTCAAAATAAAGTCTTGAAAGAAATACTGCACCAAAAATAACTCGTTTTGAACTTCCGCGTAAACGAGTTCAATATGATTGGCTGTAGGAGTCATATGTGTTTGAGGGACCAATCACTATCGATGACCGGAAGGAACATAGCCTTTTATTATATAGGATTCTCACAAAAACCCAATGATATAACCTCACTTCACTACTTTAGCGGTAAAGGGAAGAAAAGTTTATATTCCTAGTTCAAGTAAATAGTAAGATGAGGAGAAAAGTATAATTACACAAGGTTCTTTTATGTCCCTATATTGGAATGTATATTTTTAAAACAAAGCTATAGGCTATTAGTTTTAAAAATATGATTAATTAATTGATTTATTTAGTTTTCATTTAATACCATTTTTTAAAACTTCTGTGATAAAAGATTATGTTTAATAAATAATCTGCCATTTTATGTTATAGTCCTCCCATGAATTAATTGGACAAATTAAATAATTATTGAATTATCAATTATATATAAAAGTGTCATGTAAACTTTAAAAAAAAATTGCATTGCCCGCAAAGCCTCAAAAAAGAAATCAAGATGATACGGTATAGTGTTTAAGTGGGATAAACTATAATGGCAGAGCTCATTTTTATCTTAGTAACCATTTTGTTTCTTTAATACTGCTGTTTGAGCCTAATGATTAATTTTCTGATATTTAAATAAAGTAAGTTTTCTTACATTCATGTCTTATATTTCTATTTAGGAATGATGATCTTTTATTTGCATCAGAAGGAGAACCATTTATATGTAAGTAGATTTGTTTGGCATGTGAATGCTATGTCACTTGCCAACAAGCCAGTGTGGTCTGTGCATTCTAATATAGAACTTAGGATAATCTTCTACATAGAAGGAGCGTCTATAATGTTAAAAGAAAAGAAACCTTTGAAATATAATATAACATGTTTTCATTAACAATTTCTACAAATTTTTGCATTCAATAAGTTTTGAAAGGACTACAAGGTTAATAGCAATGAATAAAAGAGGATTCATGGGCCTGGAGCAGTTAACAATATCAAAATGTTTGCTACAACTCTATCAATCAGTTTCATAAAAAGTATTTCTCTTTCTAAAATAACTTAAAAACAGTATGTTTTTCTTCAACATCTTTGCTGCCATGAGAGTTTGAAAACTTTCATGGTCATTGGAATGAGTTTAACAAAACAGTTATTATTGCATCTAATCTAAGTAGCCAGTTGCCATTGGTTTGAGTTATCTATCAATTTACACTCATATAGGAATTCAAAGTTTAGAGAGGTCATTAATCATAGCTGTCGTAGTCAAGATAATGGTTTTGCTGAAGATGAGCTATCAGTAGAGGTTAGCCGTTTGCTTTGTCTTGATGTAGTATAATAATTTTCTTAAGATTTTTGAAATATCAAGTATATATTAGCAATAGCAAAGGAGTTGATATTTTAGTCAAGGGTTTGAGAATATAGTTAGCAGCTGTGCGGCCGCCCAGACATCTGACCGCCACCACGCAGCATTTTAGATTTACTGGACAGCTGTTAAGATTTACCTCGCAGCAAATTTTGATATGTGTTTGTAGGATGTAAAAATATGCACACAAAAAATAGATGCTGTGCAACTTAGCACAAAGTTTAAAAAAATTTTGCAGAGACCAAGAAACCCTAGAGGGAACATTGATACTGAGATGTTTATATTACATAATTTTCTAAATAGTTAAATTGTAAATATTTTGGTTGTACAGTACATAATTTATTTTATGCACGTAGGTATGGAGTTATTTTCAGTACTTTTGTTTTATGTGAACTTGAATGAAGAAAATGATGTCTGCACATTTTAATAAAAATTTGTTTGTGTTTATATCCAAGACAACATAATTTTCTTTTTAATTTTAAAGTCGATGACTCATAATGGATAAGTAATAAAAGGTTTTAATTTAAGTTAGTTTTATTGCTAAAGTAAATAATTTGTAATTTTTAAAAATAATAATTACTTGCAATGGCAGTAACAAAATAGTGTTCGTATGTTAGCCCAGTTTATCTTTTTAATCTTAATTTTAGTTTTCAATTAGTTTATGAATGAAATTAATTTTGTTAATAGTTAATTTGAAATGAAAAATAAATCAATGAAAGTAGATTCAGCTGAAATCACCAGCAATTAGCTAATTTTTAGGTCTTTTATTACAACATTTTTATTAACTTGTCTGTCTGTATGTCTGTCTGCAATTTTTCAAATTTGCCAACGTAAAATTAAACCACTTCTGATTGTCATAGAGATCTCACAATTTTACCACAGATAGATCTTGGATGACAATGCATTGTATCAAAATTTCGGTGACCAGACATATGCGCACAAGACAATCGCGCACATGACAAATGCACATAACTTTCCTTGAGTTTCATAGAGAATTTTTTCTCGCGATCTATTATTTTTTCTCAATTATTTTAAAATACTTTATCTGTGTTGTCTCAGACATAATTATCAGTTCATTTTTCTCTCTTCCACCGACTACTATGCTTATAATTAGTTTCTATCAAACTAAATTATTATATTTAAATCAATTTTAAAATAAATAAAATATATACAACTTTCAATTTGCGCATTTGTCACTGTGCGCTTATATAGCCGTTCGCATTTGTCACCGTGCGCGGTTGTCGGTGTCCGCATTTGTCGGTGTGCGCCATTGTCCGTGTGCGCAACTATCGGTGTTCGTGTTTGTCATGTGCGCATTTGTGTCATTGCGGAATTGTCTGTGCGCGTTTGTCATGTGCGCGATTGTCTTGTGCGCGTTTGTCACGGAACCAAAATTTCAGATCGATCGAATGTACCGTAATTAAATTATTGCATTTTTTAGTTTATCTTTATATAGCATCTGTATCTGATTGCCATTGTTGACAGCACGTGCCATTTCACTCCAGCCATCGATGACCACTCCCCGTGTTTACATCAGGGGGAGTTCAGTCAGTTTCAGGCTGTAAACACGCAATGCGTTTAAAGAAATAAAATTTTGGATATACTTTATGATTTTACACTTAAACTAAAAAGAATAAAATAAATAGAGGTAAAAAAAGATTTTAAAAAACAACGTTTTTATAAGTGGACTAAAAAGAAGAAAATAATTTAAAAGTTATAAGTTCAAGTACTTTGATTTAAAATGAAAAAACGTTGGGTGTTTGGTATAAAAATTAAAGATTTATAATTGAGAAGGCAAAAGAGAGATCTATAAGTGAGAGAATGAGTGAACTGCATATGTAAAACCTCATAAGCGCCCGCCCCATGTTTTTAGTCATATTAAATCAAAGTACTTGAGCTTATAACTTTTAAATTATTTTCTTTTTTTTAGTCCTCTTATAAAAATGTTGTTTTAAAAATCTTTTTTTTACCTCTATTTATTTATGTTATATCAGTAACTATCATTTTTTATTTTTACTATTATGCTTAATATATTTTATAAATGCATTGTTTTACTGACTATAAGCTAAACTTAAATTAAAGCATAGCAGAATTAAGCACATTTTATTTTAAAAATTTATATACTTACACAAAACTGGACGTAAATGGAAATTATTTTTCCAAAAATTATGTACCTGAAAACTTTACTTAGTACTGTCAAAAGAAATTCATTAAATTAGATGTGTGAGAACTTAAGAAATAGACACAACAGAACTATAGAACTCTTAGCAAACAAAGAACAGTAATAGTTAATAAAGTTATGTTTTCATTAACTTGTTGAAGTTATCATGTACCTTTTTTTTATGTGTCCTGTTTCTTACAAATTTTCTTAAACCTAATCATGTTCTATTTCTTTCTTGCTTGTTGTTATCTTGGATATTTCATTGCAGCTAAATTGTTTTACGTATATTCAATTGTCTACAGTGGATGGTTCTGTGAAGTAGGCTTGTTGTAGACAATTTGGTTGTTTTGTTTATTTTCAGGTTTCCTCATATTTGTTTAATCAATTTAATCAATATCTAACCTTATTTCAGTCTTCCCCTACAACTGTTTGACACTTTGTTGCAATCAATTCTTACTTTAAAATAAAATCTTTGTTTAGTTTAATTGCCCTTAATCCGGCTAGAAGATCTTGTTTAAAAAGATTTTTCATTTAATCATATATTGATTTTCAACAGTTTCAGATGTACCCCTTGTGGGCCCGCAATCTTTAAATGTCAGAAGAACTTCAAACACATTGAGCTCTGATACTGACATTGGAATAACTCGTATTTCTGAACAACCTGATGCTGCTGTGCCAAAGTCAGACTGGGTCACACTCAATGTTGGAGGAAAACTTTTTACTACCACCAGGTAAGATGCTCTTATGACTTGTGGTGTAATGCCATTTACCAAACACCCTAAAGTGTTTGTAAAAAAAATTATGAATACTCTACATGCAATAATTAGCTTACCATACATTTTTATCAGGGGTACTTTGACAAGATTTGATGGAGACAGCATGCTGGCAAGAATGTTCAGCACAGACAAAGGTATTTAAATTTAGGGTCCATCTGTAAAATATTTAGCAAAAAAAGGCATATAGTAATATCCCTACAAATTAACCTCCCTCTCACATTTAAAAATGATTAATATGAATTGCAATAGTTGGAGAGAGATATATGTATGATTACAAGTCAATTGCAATACAGTTCATATCAAAATTATATTTAACAAAAGATTTTTAAAAACACGCTTTTGCGCTTAAAAGAAGAAATATAAATTTTCTATGATTTCAGGTGAAAGCCGTGAACCTATCCACTGCACATAAAAGCGTGGGGCGCTCATCACAACTCTCTATCATCTACAAGGCTGCGAGACATAAATACACATTTTTATGAATATTAATAAACATTAAAAGTTTCACAACTTTGATCATATACTTGCTACTAGCACATTAATTAGAAATATTTATCTATATGCAAAAGAATAGTTGCAAAGAGAAATGAGTTGTGATGAGCGCCGCACGCTTTTATGTTCAGTGGATAGGTTCACGGATTTCACCTGAAATCATAGAAAATTTAAATTTTCTTCTTTGAAGCACAAAAGTGTGTTTTTAAAAAATCTTTTTTAAAATATATTTTTATTTTCCTCTTTTTTGTGCACTCTCTATATGTAAATAAAAGCGTGTCCTTTTAAAAAAAAAGATTTTTAAAAAAAGTATTTTATTTTAATGTGGATGTGAGAAGGGGCATAATTGATAAAGGGAATGTTTGAATAATCAAAACTCCTGTTGCTCCTCTTGTATTATCATATCAATTTAGATTTAGTTTCGTATTACTGAGCTGTTAAACACGGGGAATGTGGTCATCGTTGGCTGAGGTGAACTCCGGTGGCACGCACATGGATGTAAACAATAGCAGACGGATACAAATGTTATATAGAGATTAACTAAAAATGCATTAATTTAATTACGGTACATTCGATCGATCTGAACTTTTGATAGAATGCATTGTCATCCAAGATCTATCTGTGGTAAAATTGTGGGATCTCTAGGACCATCAGAAGTGGTTTAATTTTGCGCTACAAGATTTGACGGATACTACATACAAACAGTGTGACTTAAATAAAAGCGTGTAAAAAGGGAGTAGATACAGCACTGTCACTTCCCTCTAACCTTAGACTTAGAATAAGATGAAAGTTCAAAACAATAGGTTGGTATTCAATCTTCCAAATTTTGCCGGCGTGCAGGATATTTGACAGGCAAATGGGAGCAGGTCTGTTTTCCCCAAGCATATTCTCTTTAGCTTTTGTAAATCTACTCTTTTGGCTTGTTTGAAAAAGCTCAAATCTTATCGCCAAACTTTGCATGCAAACATGGGGCATCAAATTTTCTTCTTAAGCTTCTTTTTGCTGCTCACCCCAACTTGCCTTCTTGTCTACTACTTTTTTTTTGTCTAGGCTAGTGGTTGCGCTGGCCCTGTATAGACTGCAGAATTGACTGGGTGGGTAAGCCACAAATCACAGCAGGCCATGATTTTCAGTTGAGTGGCCAGTCACTTGATTAGGCCTGTTCTGAATTATTACGCGACTTAAAGTCTAATAACTATTCATATTTAATGCATGCAAGCCTGTCAATAAATCTCTTCACCAATAGTCTGCCAGTGAGTAAGTAATTGTGGTCAAATCTACTGTGTGAGATGTCAACTAATCTTTTTCCTTAGTGTTTAAATAATCTTTTCATTGATATATAATATAATTGATTTGTAGATGTGTACACATTCAGTTTAGATCTCATTGCCTCTCCATATGCATCTATATGTAAAATTTCAAATCCAACCACTTCCACTTATACTGCAATGCATAAGTAATATATGGATGGCCCCTAAATTAACATTTTTAAGTTTCACTGGTTAAAAACTATCATTTTAAGGTATTAATAGCTACTGACGTTTAATTTGTGTACTTAATTTTGAATTGTGATTGAGTACACTTTTAGAGATGCATTGAAAAAATTAATTTTTTTTTAAAACTTTCAGAAATAGAATGGTATAGCAAAGTGGATGAATCAGGAGCTTATCTTATTGATCGCAGTCCTCTTTACTTTGAACCCATTTTAAATTACTTGAGACATGGCAGACTAATTTTAGATAAATTTGTTAACCCGGAAGGTAATAAATTTTAATATATTAACATTGAATACATTTTTCTTTAAAATCAGTAAATATTCTCAGCAAAGATTGCCATTTAAGAAAGCCTGTTTCTAAATTTTTAAAATTAGAATACATTAATTGAATAATATATCATAGCTAATTACTTTAGTTTTATTAATTTAACACTAATATTTATTAGACATCTCAAGTAAGTAAGTGATAAATGTAACATCAGCATTAAATTAATTTTTACTTCAATTATCTTATTTGTCATTGTCAGGGGTTTTGGAAGAAGCAAAATTTTTCGGACTCTCATCTTTAATAGAAACATTGGAAGAAATGATTGAGGTCAGTCTTAGATATTTGAAATGCCTAATTATCGAGTATAAACTGCTATTATATTCTGTAATGTTTCAGATTTTAATAATTAGATAATACGTTTAAGTATTTTAAGCTGTTCTAAAGGATTTTAGCCTTGATGTTCTTTATATATTATTAGACAAAAATAGATTTAACTTAAGTCTCAGAGAGTCAGATACACCAAGTGCTTTCTGCTCAAACTATTCAAAATTTATCAAATTTGGGGGGAAATACTAATGGATAATTTTGATGTTCTATTAGTTTGAATTTATTTCCTACAATGTTTTAATTTATTTAGTCTTTGACTTGTCTTAAATGATATTAAAATGCTTGAGTTATTGTATGATCATTCAATAGCGAGAGCAGCTCCCTGATGATAATACACCTTTAACAAGGCGGGATCTGATTTTAAGACTGTTAGCTACTCCAACCAATCAAGAACTTAGGTGTCAGGTCAGCCTTTAAAAATATATCTTTACTAAAATCTTTGTTTAAAAACTTCATTTTTAATTTGAATTTACAATAATTTATATCCCTTCTGGTTCCGATGTAAAACTTCTGCCTTAAAGAACATTATCTACTACCAAGCAATGCTATAATCTGATCTTATGAAATATGTACTATGTACGTCAAGTGTGGGAAGGATCTAATGATGTTATTAAGTATTAAGTGTGTGTAATTGTGGGCAAAGTTTTTGATAGGGCATGTTTTTTGTTCCATTGAGCATGAAATTATTTGTCCAATCTTTCTTAAAAACAGATAATTGCATGCATCATAGATATTACTTCTCTAGATAGCTTAATAACTTAATGCTGTGTTCTATAAATGCGCAAATATTATTCTTAGAATTAAGAAATAATTATGATGCTGGTTACTTGAACTTTGAATGGATATTTTGTCAAGTACCAGTAACTTCAGTATGTTATAAGTTCATGCCTTTCTACTGCCAATTTGTAGTAGTTACCCAGTTAATTAATTATTAATGTGGTGGATTTTATTTCATTTGAATCTAGGAAAACAGAAATTTATTAGATGTATTAAAAATAATGTTTAATTAATTTTTTTTTAAATATTAACAGAGTAATAAAGTAATAGCTTGTTACAGTTTTAAAATATTTAATTTCTCTATTCTTACTTTATGTTAAGATTCAAAGTAACCAATTACAACTTCTTGCAGGGAATGAATTTCGCTGGTGCTAATCTTTCCAAACTTGACTTGAGATACATCAATTTCAAGTATGCTATCTTAAAAAATGCAAATCTCTCTGGTGCTAACTTGTCTTTCTGTAACTTTGAGAGGGCAGATCTTTGCAAAGCATTTATTGATGTAAGTACTCTGAATTCCCTTTCAACTTTCATGGTATAGACATTTTAAATATTTAAAATAGTTTGTATTTTTAGGAATATGATTTGTTTTATTTGTACTTGTTCATAAATTACCCATTACAAGTAAATCAATATAAAATGTTTTTAAAAAAAACTTTATTGACTATATACACTTTTTAATTAAAATGAGATTTACTTGATGTGTGATGTGAATTAAAATTTTGTTTTTTAAAGTAAAAATAGCATTTGCTGTACATTTTTTTACAAGAATGATTTTGAAACAAAATAATATAAATAATTTGTATTTTTAGTCTGCTAATCTTATGGGAGTGAAGATGTTGTGTGCAAACTTAGAGGGTACATCCATGAGAGGTTGTTACTTTGAAGATCCTGCTGGAAGCCGCGCTAGCATGGAAGGTAAACTTGTTTGATTAGCATGTGATGGATTTAACTTTCTCTCATTTTTGTAAAATATAAAATTGTGTGGAAGATATCAAAGGAAGATGATAAGTTAAGCATGTGGAATGTGGGGCACAAGCAGTCTAAAATACATATGGTGTAATGTGCAGAATTTTTCCAAGTGTATGTTTTTGCTTCATGATTAGGAATGATCAATTCATTATTTTTAAATTTCATACAATTTTAATGAATCTCATTATATGAGAAACAATTTTAAAAATACCTGATGTACAAATTGATGTACATCTCAAAAACAGGTTATAAAATGTATAGTTTTAACTTATTTATTTAAAGATCAAAGTCATTTTTTAAAATAATACCTATATCAGAAAATTTGTATCGCAAACCAGAGAAAGTTTTTACTTATCTGTATTACTAGAATACTGATTAGTTTTGTTTTGTTTTTTCCTGTACTGCTGGCAGGACTTAATTATTAAGAGTTTATTAGAAATTAACTTAAGTAACCATCAAAGTTGGCATTAATAAATATACTAAAAATAAATGTTCCATCAAGGTATAACAAAAATGACACCATTTCTGTGAAAATTGAAATTATGCCTAAAAGTATTCAAATAATTGAAACTATTTCAATAATAATAAATGTTACTTTCATTTCCATTATCAAATTCTGCAATCATTTCCAAATTGAAATTGAATAAATTGTCAATATTAAAACTAAAAGCCAATATAATTGCAGCTAGAAAGGATCTAGAATGACTAACGACATTATGCTTATATGCTTAAACAAAACACAATTTTTTTTTGTTGAAAATTGCAAGTAGCCTAAAACTAAAAGCAAACACACAGCAAATAAAACCTAAACACTTCTTGTTTACAAATTATGGGCTCTTTGGAATTCCTTACATTCATGAGATTTACCTTCTCTATTCAATTGAGTTATAGGATTAATTTTCATTTTAGTTTTAAAACATTTTTTCAGGAGCCTTAATGAAGAATGTTGACCTTGAAGGTAGTCATATGGCAGGGGTTAATCTTAGAGTGGCAACACTTAAAAATGCAAATCTTCAAAATTGTGATCTTCGAGGTGCTGTTCTTGCTGGGGCAGATCTTGAGGTATGATTAATAATTTATAACTATACATTGTCAGCCAGTTCCTGTAAAATTGTCACAAGATTCAACCTAGCTCTCCAAAAAAATAAATTTTATCTTCATACAATCTTCCTAATTCTTGGATACTTCTAATTATACTGATTTTATTACAATTGCATGTGATCACTTTAGAGCCCTGCCTATTCTCCTAGAATGTAGATATTGCAGTTACTGGCATTCTATATGCGAGCAATACCCCAATAGGATCTATATTGAAAAGAGATTAATAAATTGATTTGGTACGTTGGCTTCATATGGATTGAACCAAGTTGAAAATTTTATGTAACTGTAGAATCCGTTTCAAGCTTTGATTTTGATTCTTCCTTCCTCCTATTCTAGTGCTTCTACCCATCTCTCTTCTTTTCATTTCTCTCTTTTTTTTCTATCTCTCTTATTCAATTTTTCTTTGGTATAGTAGTTAATATTTAAGTTAATTTTATTTAAATACTTGTGTTTATTTATTTATACTGATGAAAGCATTAGCTAAAATGTTTAAATAGTATGTATTTGTGACATATTGCATATTTGTGACATATCTTTCTTCAAAATATAATTTTAAATTAACAAATGGTGTCTCCATTTAATTTGAAATTTATTTTACACTTTTAACTTTTAAAAAATTTCATCAAATATGAATCAAAACGTAAATTGAGCTTTAAATTTTAAATAAAAAAAAATAATAATAAGAACTTAAGTAATGAAAATTTCATCCATGATAGAACAATATTATTTATCCTCTTATTGTAGTGTAATGTTACATTTTTTTAGTTTACAGTTTGAATTTCACAAAAAGCTATTAACTGATATGCAGGTTTTCATCTTTTTGTTTCTGTAAAAGTAGTAAAACTACAGTAATCTTATCTCTTCAGAACTGTGATTTGACTGGCTGTGATCTTCAAGAAGCCAACTTGCGAGGGGCCAATTTAAAAGGGGCTACTTTTGAGTTGATGTTACATCCACTTCACATGGCCCAGACCGTCAGGTAGTCAAGGTCTGGATTATTGTATTATATTATACATTTATTTAATGATGTTCAAAAATGTGTTCATGAAGGGATATTATAAGTCATTGTAGGCAGATTTTTAAAAAGCTACATTTTGATAGAGAAATACTCAAATTTTTCAATTTCAAATAATTTTATTTTACTGTATTGAAGAAACATCTGCTTTAAGAGTTGAAAGCATTTTTCTTCATTTAAAAAAAGAAAGAATATTTTCCAAGTCAGTTCACATTTGGATTTCAATTATAATGCAATATATTTTCATTCTTCAGAAAATATAATGTATGATACTGATATAGAGGGGTATTTTGTAACGTACTTGCACTAAAACATTGGAATGTTTTTTGTGAATGGTGTACTTTTTACTACTTTATCACCAAGAAAATACCAAAGCACCTTTTGGATATTAAAGTGGTTTGAGATACCTCTTCTTTCTAGCCAAAGTAAAACAAAAGTACAAACCCACCAAAATAAAACAACACAAAAAAATGTTTAGCAACAATTTGATACCCTTAAAAATGTATATTTCAACAAATAATTAGAAGAGGAATTTGTGGTAGAAAGTTTTGAAAAAAGAAAATGTGGTCTATCCTTAGTACTTATCAAGGAGTGCACTCTGCACGTAATCATAATCCATGTAAAATATTATAAGTCCAGAAAGATGTTGGCAACATTTTGAGAAATTTTAATACATTTACAAACAACTTTCAATGTTTTCAAAAGAAAATTTGACTGTTACGAGTGTGATACTTATAAAATGCCTTTTACATGTTATGATTTAGAAGGACTTGTTTTTATATGTATTTCTATTTGTGAATATTGATGTAAGTTTATGTCAGCATTTTAATTTTTTTTAAAAATCAATATTGCTTAATAAATTTGAAAAGGATATGGGTACGCTTGAAAAAGTCAATAAATCTGAGAATGTATCTGCAATAGGCCCTCCTCAGCAAAAACACATTCATCTGATTGCAGTACCACAACACTTTACCATTTTCCTGATTACAATAAATCTGAAGACACTGTAAATTTATGGGATACTCAACAAGTATTTTCTCTAGTCAGGGTTGAGGTTAATATATTTGTATGCAAATCAGTAAAAAAGAAAAAAAAAGTTTCTAGTTTAAAATCTGACATTTGAAGGGTAATGGAGAGATACATAAAAACTTAAGGGTTACATTGAAGCATACAAAATTGTGGAAGAGGGGAGAAGGGTTCTTTGGCCTAAAATTAGCTTAGACTTTTGTGTATGTTTTGTTACATTCCAGTCACAGCTTTGATCACTGAGATTATTAATCACAATTCTGTTGTGCTTTCACTACCTCTGTAAAAATAGAATTAGAATATTGTGCTATGAAAGAAATCAGAAGACATTTTATTGAATGGACGGGCATTGGCATTTAATCAGCCTCATGCATTTATTGGTATATAATGGAATCTTTATTTTTGATGTGGAAAAACCATTCTTATGCTCTTTTTTATTATCCATTTGTTGTACATGTGTGCGAATTATGTAAACAAAACTAACAATAATGATCTCTTTGATGTTTATTTTCTTGACTGCATCACTTCGTATCATAATGTCATATTCGTGTTAGCTCATTAAAAATTCATCTTCCCATGTCTTCATGTATTAGCATGAACTGATTTTATTTGTTAATGTCATTGTCAGGGGAGTGTATCATCAGGGGCATGCATTGAAGTTTCAAACATACTAATAAATGATCCTAATGTATTTCAACATTTGGCTTTGTGTTTAAATACAAAAACTAAGTACATTTAGTGCAAATAAAAAAAATATTTTTTTTTAAAAAATATATATAATAAAAAATTACATGTCAATCAATGAGAAATAATTCTGTTAAATCTCAAAATGGAAAATATTGTCAATGGTAGGACATAATTGCAGGAGACTGGAAAAATAGTTCAGTGTATTAAAGAATTATTCAAACATATGACTATAGCTTTTCTTGATATTAAATTGGGTATATGGAACTATGGTATTTATTTGAAAGTACATGTAATATTAAGTATGTTTTCAAGATATCAAAATCAAGTGTCAGATTCTGATCATCATATCACCATGCAGTGACTGTTGGGAGGGGTACAATTCTATTGATAACAAAATATAAAAGAAATGGCCCCTGTGCAGTACCAAAAAATAACATTGCATATAAGGAAGAACACAGTTGTGGGTGTGGGATTTGGTGGTCATAAAATTGACAGATACATATACATTACAATGAACTTTATTTTGTTGTAGATGAAAGTAGAGCAATGGAGCTTTTCACTACATAGGCTACAGGGCATTTGTCACGTGGTGCCCTCTGTCATGAACTGTGTCCCCCCTTAATATCACCAAAAAAGTCCACCTGGCACAGCAGCCATCTCTCGTCTACAAAATAAACACGTTGTTTAGTGCGAGGGGCCTTTTATTGAGATTGTTCCAGAATCAGCCTCGTAATAAGCCAACCCCTCGCCAGGTACTCCAACGGTCCATCTTTATATCCACACCAGCTGTCGCGTAATTTGTCAACACCAGAATCCAATTAGTGGCAGAGGCTACATCGTAACTAAAACGCGCCGCATATGTACTATAACAACGTCATGAATATTATGACATGGCGTCGGGGTGAGTGGCGCGCGCGCCCTGTAAGGAAAAAAAAGAATAATAATTTATACTGTACTGCAAGTCGTCCCAGCTTACGCAGAAAACAGGCCCATTTAACTGTATGTTGACGTCTGCGAGTATTGCACTTAAAGATGTATTTTTTTTTAATGACACCCCACAATAAGGTAGTTTCTGATTTGATTTTAAATATTTAGCAGGCGTCAAGTCAAACATGGAAGAAGTATTACTTTACTTTCAAAGCAGGTCAGCATCAATGTTCCATCTATAAGGTTCGTTGGTGGTGTGCAAAGTACACAAAAAAACTCGTGTGCTAAGTTGCACACCATCCATTTTTTGTGTGCAATATTTTACAAAATTTGCTGCGTGGTAAAATTCTAAACAGCTGCACGACTATCTGCGCAGCTTAAAGGGAACATTGGTCGGCATTACAAAATAATTTCTTATAACTCATCGGACTGTATATTATCAGTATATCATGTGAATGCAAGGAGCAAGCGCAGTGAGTCCAAGCACTACTGTGAGAATTTTGACGAAGGTAGAAATAAGATGAATATGGCGATGAAAAGAATAACTAGAAAGCCGATGACCAGAATTTTGATTCTGTGCAAGTTCAGATTCTGCTGTCTACAGTCTGCTTCACTGAGGACGAGAGGACGGGCCTTGAAGACCACCGGGCGGATGGGGAGACCCGCGCGAAACGGCAGAGTACATCTGCGCAGAATAAAACCGGGGAAAGAGAATGGTGCCCCCTTTGTGGCTGTATGACCTTGAATGGTGCCAAGGTCACCATGACTGGCGAGGGAGAATCGGCGAGTGTGGACCTCTTGGCCGTTAACGTGGGTCAGGTTGACACTGCGTCGTCTGTTGGGATCCAGTGAGGTCAGTAAGTCAACGTTTCCACTGGACCTTCGGCGATATTCAGTACTGGAGCGTATGGGCCTCATTGTTTATTTCACTAGTACCTGACTTGACTGGAGTTTTATTATTCACCAATTATTTTTTTTACTAAAAGTGGTCGTATTTTCAAATAGGCCGATCCATTGCTTTTTAAAATAGATATAAAATATAACACTTGAAAAGGTTTTCTTTTATCCCGATATCCAATGCATGTAAACGCTGGTATTACCATAAAGTAGTTATTTGTGTGCGTTTATTTTTAACGCACGGTCTATGATATCGAGGAGGGATGTTGTGTTTGGAGCACAACACCCGGTCCTTATTCGGCTGATAAGGGAAAGGACGTCAACTCGTGGCTAAGCAAGGTCGAGATCGATACTCATTTCTCCAGCTGACGCTCCTTTTATTGTGACGGGATTTTTTCTGGATGGAAAGTTCTCCTTTGAACGTCTGTAAATGTCGCCCGATCTGATGATGATCAAACAAGAACATGGAAATTCAGGTTAATAAACAAAACTAGGGCGTAAATATAATTTTTCAAAATAATACATTAAGTGTAAGTTTTGATTAAATAATAGGTAAAACTCATTGCACTCAGCGACTTTGTCGACGTTATATAAGAGGAAAACACACACACAAATACACACACACACACATACTATACTATAACCTTCAAATATATCCATTTTTATCCTTTCCAACATTTGAACAGCTTCCAATTCGATGGAAAAGAAATCGTGTGCTCGAAGTAAAGATTTTTTTTTGTTATTCTTATGTTGGTAAAATATATTTTTTTTAAAGATTAAAAATTTCTTTAATGCTTTCTGAAAATTAATCACAAATAGGATTCGTAATTACAATTTAAAAAAAAAGATGGACAGTGTCACACAATGGGTTTTGAATAATCCAGTCAAGCGTTAAGTGTGAAAAAATTCTGTTAGCCCGTAGCCCGCTTGTGAGAAAGTCATTTTTCAAATCTAATATGTGCGATTTCAACAAATCTTTTAGTCTGAGTTATATTATTTTTATTGTTTGTTATTAATTGATACATATGATACAAATTAATATAATTTAGTAATGTATTCGCTGTACACCCACACATTCATGGGACAACTCCAGCGTTTCTATTCGCAAAATAACCTACCCCCACACCGTCCCAATACGCACATAACGCCTTTGTAATATTTGGACGACTCTTAAAATATTCTTAGTGATCTATTTTAAAAAAAAAGAACAATGCATGGTGATACAGCTAAATTTGTATTTATTCTTTCTTTCTTCGGCCTTCAGATTACTATAACATTGGCATGCTTGAAAAGGTCGTCACCTTAAGACAGACATGATCTGATAGCACTATGGTGGAATTACCATCCACTTAGATCAAATAATTCTATTGACTTAGTTCATACTTATATACCAGGCACATAAACAGATAGATAAAAAACAGTTTTTTTAAGCCTTTAAATTTCCGCTGCTGTTCTGCGAATACATTTTGGGCATCAACGTAACGTCATTCCTTCGTACAGCGCCACCCTTTGTTGCCCCTCCCCGTTGATCCAAATCAAATATTGGCAGTTATTGACCTTTTCATACAAGGATCATACGGATAAATAATCTTAACAGAAGAACATGTTTGCTTAAAGATCAAATGATTCCAGTATGGACATAAATCGATATTGAAGACTATCGGAACTGTTGGCTTTACCTAATAATCTGATACCGGTATGCCTCAGGTGTGTTTGGAATAGACTTTAGACTTTAATCTAATCGTACCGATCGGATATCGGAATGGGTATGTTGAAATTGTAACAGAGGCTAGATTCAATCTTATCCGAGACCGGTACATAAAAATAACGTTAATCTCTACCAAGAAATCCCACCATTCAAAACAGGCAACGTAAACATGCATATACAAATACATGCTAGACGCCCATTGTCATCCATGTGTACATACAGTGTTTTGTAATAGCATATTATCATATTGCTCATCCAAAAAAACCCGAACTTTTATCATACTCCTTAATCACCTATTACCCCTTCAATTTGTTTACGCACGCTTGTCGAGTAGCGTGGTTGACGTGATGTAAGTGTTAAGTTATTTATACTGACGAAGGCATTAGCCGAAACGTATATTTATGCATTAGTTAATTTATAAATCTTTCATATTTAATGTTTTGAATTTTTTAAAGGAATTTTGTATTTTATCCAATGGCAAAGTATGATATCTTTAATGTGCCTAAAAGTTTGAAGTGGAAATCCAATCGCCAGAACCATCCACAGTATTGACATCATCATCATCATTAGTCCCATGACCGTTGCGGTCGTTGAGCGCATGGACACGCCAACAGATAACGATCTCCACATATGCTTATTTTGAGCGGCGGCCAATAATTCATGCAATTTCATCCCTGTCCATTCCTTTATGTTGTCCAGCCAGCTATTCCGTTGTCGACCTCTTCCCCGGTCCCCTTCAACGGTGCCTTGAAGGATAATCTTTTGTCAGGGTATCATGTCGCAGTACATGACCGAACCATGCCATCTTACGTCTCTTAATTGTTGTTATGATGGTTTCTTGATGCGCCGCAATAGAGTTTATTCTGTCCCAGACATATTCATTGGTCGTGTGTTCTAAATAGGAGATCCGGAGAATTTTCCTCATGCATTTGTTTTCAAATGCCTGCAGCTTGCTTTCGGTGGCTGCCATTAGTCATTAGTGTTCAGGTCTCACATTAGTGTCCAGGTATTGACATGGAAAACAACAACATCAGAGTGACAGGGGGTGGTGTCGCTATGCAAAGATCATATGACGGCTCGAAGTCTTAAGCATTCAATAACTGAAAAGATGTGCCTTAAATTGAGGTCGCTAAAAATTTCTTTGTGATCGCATTCAAAAATATTTTAAGATAGCGTTTGGTTATTTCCAGCAAATAGTATCATCTTGGCGTTTTCCTTAACAACATAAGAGATGACTTTTTAAATCGGACGCATTGGAATAGCTAAAAATGAATGATTCATTGTGCGCTATAAATTATATACAGATGATTTAATGTTCTGGATAAGGGAAAAATATAATTTGTTGAGAACTTGTTGAATACATTAACAACCACTAGTTACAATGCCAGGCATATTCATGATCAGTTACAAGCACTTATCAGTTACAGACTGCGCCTTGCTCCGTCCAGGCAACTCCAAGTTTGTTTACAAAATTACAGGTTACTCACTGATCAGTTACAGATAGCTCCCTAACCTGTTACAAGAAATTACTTGACCAGTTATGGGTAACTCCCAAGGCCAGTGCATCATCTTTGATCAGTGTTTCTTTTAAAAAGTTGTCCAGTATATAGAGTGGAAGAGAGGAGTCGCTTAAAAGTAATTGAATGTGTAGCTAACAGCGGTTTAAGATTGGACTTGGGAGGCAATATATTCATACAAATAATACGTTTCTTTAAGAGTTTTTAAAAAACAATAAAGGGACACATATCTAGTCTCCGGCTCCAACAGTTTAGCACGCTTGTGCGGTAAAAATATAAAGGCCGATGGTAGACACCGCGTAACGCGCGGTGTCCACTCAGTTGGGTGGATGACACGCAATACACAGTCTGTTTATTTTGGTATACCCAGTCCACCTTAATAGCTTAAAGATTTATGATTTTAAAATTAATTTGGTAAAAGCAAAGAGAACGGTGCGCTCGATAAATCATATTTTTGGTTGCTATATTATATTTGTTGTTTTTTTCTATTTAATTTAATTTAATTTAAAAAATAGACAACTAAACCTAACCCAGACCCTAAAACTGAAACTACAACCTTAAAAAAAAAGACTCAAACGAAACTCTTTTTCTATTTTAATTTAAAAAATAGACAACTAAACCTAACCCAGACCCTAAAACTGAAACAACAAACTTTTTAAAAAAAAGACTCAAACGAAACTCGAACCTCCACCTGACACCTAGAGTTCAAGAATCTAATGTCCTAACCGTGAGACCACAGAAGCTCATGTACCGTTTGAATTTTTAAAAATCTTATAAAGTAGTAAGAGCAAAATGTGACGTCACGTTTACGCGACACCCAAGCTTTACAGTGGATGCCGCGCATTGCGCGGTGTCTACCCACTTCGAAATATAAAATATGAACAAAGAGTAGACGACCCGTGTTCCTCGCTTTCTGTGTTTCCGTGTAGACCAACACTTGTCTCTTCCCCCTAATGGGAAGCTCAGGGGCCTGCATCGCAAAATCCGTTGAGAAACTGGAGAGTTGCGCCTTGAATCGCAAGCAATAACTGGAAATCAATAACCTCAGGTCTACCGTTTCTTATTATTTTCTACTTTCAACTGCCGTCTGTCAAATTTTCAAATTTGTATATCCTTTTGTGTTTGTTTGTGGGGAGGGGGGGGTGTCCTCTGAAATTCGTAGTACTAGAGCAGTGGTTCACAAAAATTTTTGACCCAGATACCCCTTTTTATAATCAAAACTTGCCCACGGACCCCCAAGTGAAAAAAAAACCTACATAAACGCACGTGACAAAAAGTACATATTAAAATTAATTTTTTAAAGCTACATTTTGATGAAGAGGTAGTTATTGAAAACAATTAATGACTTTGCTGAACGTGATGAGATTTTATGAGTGTATTTATGATTGACTCAATGCTTGTGAGTAGCAACCACATATCTCCACGAGCACCTATTTCTAGCAGTTTTTTTTTAAGATGAGGTTCATATTGGCACTGAATCTACGTTCTAAATAGGAAGACGGGAAAGCAGTCAACAACTTCTGTACAACAAACCATAATGCAGGACATAAAATTGGGCCGTGAATAACCCATAATGCAGGATATCTAATTGGGATCTGTTTTTGTAATCATAATGTGTGGTATATTTGTTAAAAAATTGGTTTAAGTTCCTCATTTGTGGATATTTCTGTAGGCTACTCCTGTATTAGTTTCATCATATCATTGTTTGGGGTCTAAGTTTTTGTGACGACGCGTGACAAGTGGGTGGGGGAAGGGTCATTGAAAAGTCTGACAAAATCGCGTGACGTCATTTATGGACGGCCCCTATGTCACCATTAATACAAGTTCAGAAAAGGATAGCTGGGGGGCGGGGGTTCTATTGTTACATTTTAAGGGGATATACTTTCAGTGACGTGTACAGCAACCGAATAGAAAACACAACACTTCCCTCTACTGGTTCGGTTATAACATGCGCCCATGTCATGAGCCTAAGGTCTTTCTCGTAGCCTCCCATGATTCTTTCCCAATAAGGCATCACCTAAAGAGTACGCCCAATAATTGAAGGCTCTAATTGGTGACTAACTGAATTTCCGTGTGAGTCGTGTCCCTTGCCGACTTAGTACGAGCCTCTCGCTCATCAGCGTTTCCCAATCAAAGGGGGAAAAGACTATACCACTGATAGTGTAAGTCTGGTGCGTTGCCAGGGACACTGTCTTGACTTTAACCTCCTACCACACGGGCGGTCCTGATTCTAAAAGTTATGTCACAGGCTAAAAATCAGCTATAGCTACTCTTCGGTCTGCGGTATCGTGAAAGCGGTTAAATTCAAATTTAAAGCCGGAATCGGTAAGCACGTTGCTGCCCCATTTCATGTCATCTAAAGTGACAACGAAACCGTAATAAATTTGAGTCGTGCATTTCTTAGTTGCTTTGAAATGTCGTGATAACTTTTTAACTTTTTAAATAGAGATGACATTAAGCCACATTGTCATCTCTATTTGTCCAGTCGCCGTGCTGTGAAACAGAAGATACACCAATCTTCTTTATCAGTAACATTTTAAATTTTAAAAAAAAGTATTTTTATTTCATGAACATGTTTAATTTCTTAGTTGCTTTGAAATGTCGTGATAACTTTTTAACTTTTTAAATAGAGATGACAATAAGCCACATTGTCATCTCTATTTGTCCAGTCGCCGTGCTGTGAAACAGAAGATACACCAATCTTCTTTATCAGTAACATTTTAAATTTAAAAAAAAAGTATTTTTTATTGCATGAACATGTTTAATTTAATAAATATCATTTATCACATTTGTGATTGATGGGTGAAAAATTAAATCTCTTATTTATAATTTTTTTAAAAAATCAAGTAATGTCAGCGTGCCCCAAATAGACCTATAGGATTTGAAGAAAGTGAACAAAATACGCATCGAGTGGTAGAGAATTCATTTTTCTCCGCTAATCTCAAAGGGTCATAAACAGCAATGTCATAAAATCGATTTGTTGTGCCCTTAGCACAACAATCTAAGTCTAAGTAAGGGGCCGTACAAACTGTATTCACGGTTCTGATCTGGGCTGGTAGTATGGTCAATACTATTTTTTAGTCTTATCTTTGAAGTGGGGCTTGGTCTAACCTACTTCCTTGTATTATAGACATTTATGTTGATAATACATCTATTGGGAAAAAATTGGAGTCATAACTTTGAGTAGAAGTAGGACTGGGCGAGGATACGATAGTAGGACGACGATTGGCCGAGACGAGATTGTAGGATTAGGCTCATGGGATGTGATAGCAGAATTAGGATTAGGCTCATGAGATGAAGTAGCAGTATTAGAATTAGGTTCATGAGATGAGGTAGCAGTAGTAGGATTAGGCTCATGAGATGAGGTAGCAGTATTAGATTAGGCTCATGAGAAGAGGTAGCAGTATTAGGATTAGGCTCATGAGATGAAGTAGCAGTATTAGATTAGGCTCATGAGATGAAGTAGCAGTATTAGGCTCATGAGATGAGGTAGCAGTATTATATTAGGCTCATGAGATGAGGTAGCAGTATTAGGATTAGGCTCATAAGATGAGGTAGCAGTATTAAATTAGCCGAGATGCTAAAGTAGGATTAGGGTTTTGGTCGATACAGGAGAAAGACTGGGATTCGGCCGAGGTGAGATATGATTAGAACTGGGTCGAATTAAGATACTAGGATTAGGATTAAGCTGTGATATGAGATAGTAAAAGGATTGGGTCGAGACAATAGATGCGTAGATGGATAACATGCAAACAGGGTATGACTGAGCCTGACAAAATGTCACAAACAACGTAAAAAAACAACAACGTTGTTTTGTGACGTTTTGTCAGGCTCATACATACCCTGTTTGCATGTTATCCATCTACTTTAATATAAGCCTGTTTGCAGTCTCACCCACATTTTGCGGTTGAGACAATAGTAGGGTTTGGATTGGGTAGAGACAATATTAGCGTTAGCAGTGGGTCGAGACAAGAGTATGATTTGCGGATTAGGATTGGACCAAGCTGAGATAGTAGGATATTGATTGGACTCAGGTGAATACTTGAAAATTGGGCGGAGATAGAAGTTTAGGGTTAAGATTTAGCGGAGATTAGAGTGGGATTAACATATACTAGATATGATAATAAATAACTAAGACGAGATAGTAATTTGAAATGAGATAGCTTGGATTGGGCCACAGTAAAGATGAGATTAATACGAGATAAAGTAAAGCAGATTTGAGAGTTTGTGATTACATAGAGATAGGATGGAGTAGACATTGTGAAACCGAGGAAATGTGTTGAACTTTTGAACGTTAAACTTAAACACACAGAGTATTGGAAAGATGATTGATTGTAGAGCGTGTTGAATAAATAGGTGACTTCAAACTGAGGAGCAACTTATGCCTATGAATTTGTAGAAATGACACTTAATGAACTTTAATGTCAGTGCTAACACGGCGTAACACGGCCATTGGTAACAATACCGGTACATGCAATGGATTGTTGACACAGTTATCGGTAAGTACATAACGCAATTTACACGGAAAATTGACAAAGTAAACAACATGCAACTTACTCGGATGCTGGAAGGATATCAACAGCTGACTTGTTTACACTTGAATAACGAGGGAAGCCTTGAGTTAGACCGAAACCAGTAGCCAGCAGCCGAATATGTCATTGAAATTGCGTTATTATGTCCAGCACGAGGGAGACTTCATGACGTCACCCTACCAACTGTCCAATGAGACCGTCGGCCCCAAGTTTACCGGAAACGTGCGAAGAATTCAACTGCCCTGGCCCCGGGTATCAAGACCCATTGTGTTTGTGTTCACTGCCTCCCAAACCCCCCCCCCACCCCCGATCTCCATTCGGTTCACGATTTCCTCGACTCAATCCTTTCATAGATTTCCTGTCACACATCTCCCTCTGCTCCTCATCACCCGTTTTCAAGATCATGGAGGATTTCTTGGGAATCTTTTTTAACCCAAACATTTTCACTTCATCCTTTTTTTCTTCCATTCCCATTTCTCTAAACAATAAGATAGATCCATGGCCGTACGCAAGGGGGGGGGGTTCATGAGTTTGAACGAACCCCCTTTTGCGAATGTGTGCCCTTTTTTTGTAAAAAATAGATCTTGACATTATTGAGAGATTTGGGATCCCACTACAGAATATGAGGGGCCAGTGTTATGGTGGCGCTGCATCTATGTCGGGCGCTGTGGCGATGTGGATTTATATGGACAAGATCTGCCTTCACCAGAAGTGCTGCCCAAAGAGTTTACCGGGTTGAAATTGAGGTTCAGCCAATGGGAAGAGTCAAAGCTACCAAAAAATTGCACGGAAGCTCTAAAACATTGCAATGAATCGATGTTTCCAAATATTTATTGCTTACTGAAAATCGCTTGTGACTTCCTTCGCGTGTGAGCGAAGGTTCGGTGCACTCCGACGTTTGCACAATTACATGAGATGTTTAATGGTGCAGGAAAGACTTATAGAGTTATAGAGCTTGCATTGATGCATAACTACGCTTTCTATATCAACGAAAACAGTGTTTTAAAGATATTTGTTAACAAAAACCCAAGAAGGGTTTACATCGAAGATTTTAAAATTAAACCCCATAGCATCGTGGTCTTCCGCCTTGTCAGTTCTGTACCATAATGTATGTAATTCAAATTCTTTAACGCTTGCACCTGCAGATTTTATTATTAATAAGAAAAGAAATGAATGATTGAGTACTTGCATTTTTAAAATAATATACTATTGTGTAAGCTTTTTTTTACATTGTTAATTATTTATTGCACGAAAACCCACTTTTTGGTCACTGTATGCACTGTAAATATATATATATATATATATATATATATATATCTTTTTTGAAAAAGAGAGAAAAAAAGACGAGAAATTTTTATCAACGCCCTCAATAATTCATAGGTACAGAATTATTGATTAAACATTCTCATCCAAATTTGAAGTCATTGCACCATATGTTGTGGGTACAGTCAAAAATCTCATAACGAGATTAATTTGTTCCAGAGTCTTACTCAATAAGTTAAACACTCGTTATACGAAACACTTTTTCCCCATACAAATCAATGTAATCCGTTCCATGCTGAAAAAATACAAATTTTTTCAAAAAAACTTAATAACATTTATTCAAATAAAATTACTTATGAATTGTTAAAGAGTGAAACAACTAGAATACAATTTAGATTTGAAACAAAAAACGTAAACAAAAATATGAATTTGTGACAAATAATTATTGATTCTTAACTAGAAAACTGTTAAAGACATTTGTTTTTGCAGACGCTTCAAAATTTGACGAAAATGTGATGTAACCGTTTCTTAGACATTCTGGACACTCCATTTGAAGCATCAATCTCCTTAATTGTTCTTGAGCATAGTGAAGATCGTTGATGTTGGCCGATTGTAGTTGCGCGCTAGATAAGCAACCTTGTTCTCGTTTTTCAATGATTTTTCGTTTTATTTCATCAGTAATTTTTTTCTCTCTTTTATGATTGTCTTCTTGTGTTTTTTTAAAAGATAATTTATCAGTTTATTAAACTTTGCACATAAAAAATTACAAATACTGTCTTAATAAATTTTATTTGTAAAATTGGTTTATCACATACGAAAACAATACGCTAACAGACCGAGTGCTTAACACAGAATAATACATCAGGGCGGAAGTTCCGGCTCACTAAGAATTTCCAGGAAAAATGGAGTTTCCCTTTCTGCGTCACTCGTTATTCGAATCTTCGCTCGTTAATGGAGAAACTTTTTCCATAATAATGTTGCTCGTTATGCGAAAATCTCGTTATGAGAGGTGCTCGTTATGAGAGGTTTACCTTATCTTAACATGAAATGCCTTAGCGACAAGTTTGCGAACCCCCTTTTAAAAAGTCTGGGTATGGCCTTGAGATCATTAATAGATGTTGAATGTAAATGATTCCAACATTTTTCAATATTTTTTTTCTTTAAGTGTGACTGGCTTGCTAAAATTTTCAGATAAAACGAAAACCTATGAACAGTGGAGCTATTTTATTTTAAATTTTATAACAAGGAGTCTCATTGGCTATCAGATTATACCTCACTCTGAAATTATGAAGCAATATATCACACCCTCTTAAATACCTTCATCAAAAATTACGAAAGACACTCTTGCTTCTTAGAATTGTTACTTTAAACCATTTGACACACATTACCGCAGAGTTGGAGTGACTGTGGTGAGTCATTATTTGCTTGCCTTTCTACTTTTATAACTATAACTGACACCCTTTTTTTTATAAGTGTCGTCAGAGGCGCATCACGTTCTCTACACCAACTACTTCTGAAATGTCATCTCACTGTCTCTGACATGTCACAACCAAACCCCTGACATCCCACCAACAACGCTTTTCAATGCCACCAAAAACCGTTTGAAATACCACCAAAAACCCTTTGAAATGCCACCAACAATCCTTTGAATTCTTCTTTTTATATATTACTGACGCTCTTTATATACAGAAGATGATTGCGTCGTACGTTCTGATAAGAGCGCACAAACCATGTCGATCTGTTGGCACCAAGAACCCTTTGAAATGCCACCTCGTTACCTAAACTGGGGAACTGTGACATCTGGTGAGTGTTTTATAGTTTCGCTATCTGCAATCAACTTCTTTTAAAGAAAATAATCAAAAGCAATCAACTCCATTAAAGGGCATTTTCTTATCTTTGATTCTAAACTACGTATGTGTTCAAACTGCTTTGGCTGATCTTTCGAATTCAAAAAGTTACACTGTTTTTACCACACAGGAAAAGTCAAACAAAAACATCGGACGACAATATGACTCCAGATGAATTATATGTAGCAGCTGGGAGAATTTGACCTTAATACTGCTAATATTCCCCCCCCCCAACTAACCCAAACCCAAAGTCGGAAAAAGGTTTGTGCCCTAATAATTTATCGGGACTGTTCTACCCGTTCGGGTTATATTTCGTATCTCTTTGTTGACTTATTACATTCATTTTCACCGCTAACGTCTTTTCTCCTCGTGGAATGCTACTGCTTATTGTTTGCTTAGATTTTCTTCCATACTCATTTATTTATTTATACGTTTTCTTATGAGTAGATGTTTAAATTAAGTGTGTCTATAAGTGCATTTTTCTTTGTTCGTATTAATTTTTATCTTTAAAAAATGTATAATCAATTTGAAGAGTTGAACATTTTACAAGCCGTATTGATTGGACCAATATTTTTTAATGGTAACATCGATTTCTCGATGAAGCTTTTATGGTTAAATGAATTTTAATTGAAAAAAAAAGTCTATTGATCCCCTTATTTTCAGATTTCAGCACAACTTTTAAGGCAACTTTTTTTTCTATTGGTGAGTTCTTCTTGTTTTTTGTTGAGCGTTTTGTTTTAGTTTTAAAATATTTTCTTTTTTCTTGTGGGAACACTACGCAATATCAATAAGTGATATTCACGTCCACGTTTGGTTTACTGTCCTTGAGGATCGCATTCTACCATACAATTGATAGTATCGCCTCCTCCTCTTCACTTTATTAGTATTTGCCTTAACGAAAACCGATTGTAACAACATAACCTTGACCGACTTTGCCACTATTTTTAAACATCACACCCACCCCCATCCCTCCCTCACAACTCACACAAGACATCAAATGAGCTAAGGTGGCCATCGACGCGGAAACGTTACGGTGACCGCCAACAAAGCACGTTACGTCAGACCTGGCCGGACACACACTTATGTTTACACACAGTCCCGACAAATCGCGATGTAGCATAACGTTTAATCACTGAAAGAGGACGACAACCAGCTTACGGCTGAATGAAACTTGACCGAGAAGAGGGAGCCCGGTGCCCGTATTAAACTAGGGCTTCGGAGCCTTACTTGAATTTTGTTAGAGAAGACGGCGCTCGTTACGGAGTCCGAGGCTTGCCATCAACAATAGAAGCGCCTTGTTTAGATGTGTCACAAATTGACATCTTGGAGTTGAAACAAATATTGGGATGGGATGGGGGACCGGGCTAGCAGCTAGCAGATGTCTACCTGCCTTCCTTAGGCTTAGGAGAGAAGGACATTCATTGGTGCCACTTTATTTGCTTGAGTTTATAAATCGTGTTCTAGCCTTCCTAGTTCCTAGTCACGTTTTTATGGTTTGTTTATGTCATCAATGCAGTAGTTTATGGTACATATCAAAGTACAAAATTCTATAGGTAGTAACAGTACGTGAAGAAATTATTATTTAATTGGGCATTGCTATGTCAGGGACACAAGAGTTCGTGTTTATCTCAGTCTTACATATATTAGCTTACTTATTGAAAATGAATTCTTGTTTTATGTTTTCTCTGATTATAACAACTATCTACATCCACGAGACTAGCATGTAGGCAATGCTAATACAGTTGCTCTTCATCGTTATACTTTTCACATCTTGAATATTGGCAGAAGCGCCGCGTTTGTTGGTGTGTACTATAATGGGGTGTCCAGCTGACATGCCTAGAGAAATCGTCAGGGTCCCACCGTGGTATGTCCATGTCCATCATTTGACAGATGGTGTGTACGTTTTGTCTCGTGGATTTTTAACTCGTCAACAATAATCTAGTCGCTGGCTTCTTCTTTTTAAATCCCTTATATTAACTTGCTGTGTAAGTTTAATCGGACATCCGAACCGACTATTTCTTCATAATTCTTTCACGTGCCAGTTCAGTTCACGCGTTGACACCGACCGTTGATGTTCACACCCCCTACCGCCCCTGCACTCGGATTTAAAACCAGGGGAGATAATTCTGTTTCAGTCTTTAAATGTCTAGTTTAAATATAATCGCTACTTTTAGTTATGTCTCATATATTTAAGTAATTTATAGTCAAAAACTTTGTTTTTACATCTCTTTATTTCTTTATTCCCCTTAGGCACACCCGTCTCGAATCAACTCTTCCATGACGTTAGGTAACAAATATCTCCGTTCCGTTCCGAAAATAAACGAAGAATTGTATCCCCTCCCCTGCCCCCCCCCGAGCAGCCAGGTGGTGTTTGTCTGTGTGTCCAGTATGACTCTGACACGTGCCACCGACCTCTCCCCCCCCCACCCCAGCGATCTGGTGTTTGTTTGGTTACGATGCAATCAGTCAGGACGACGGACCAATAAATTTAAGGACTTTCACCTTTCCTTTGATCACCCCCACCCCCGTTGCTAAGCGCTGTGTCTGTACGGATACAAGGTGGTCATAACAGAAAATGACACCGATGTCACCCAATCTGACATCACGTAATTCGACACTGACATCACGCAATCTGACATCACACAATCAAACATAACCCAATCTGCAATGTCATCACAAAATCTGACAGGGACATCACTCAGCCTAACATCACATAATCTGACAGGGACATCACTCAGCCTGACATCACACAATCTGACAAAGGAAACAACACAATCTGACATCGCACAGTCCGACATCACACAATCTGACATCGCACAGTCCGACATCACACAATCTGACATCGTACAGGCTGACATCACACAATCTGACATCGCACAGTCTGACATGGCACAATCTGTCATCACACAAACTGACGAAGAGAACAACACAATCTGACATCGCACAGTATGAGACCAACACCACATATTCTGAAATCACACAATCTGATGTCACACAAAATGACATCCGTGAATAGGGCATCAGACATTCTGACATTGGGACGACACTATATTATTATATATAATGGCCAACACTGTTTTATTTACAATCAACCATTACATAAGCGTGCGCCCTCCGATAATCTCGGTTGGAATTCATGTTATCTAGCACATAAACAATGCAGTTGCGTTAGAAAATATGGGTAATCTCAGCAATACGTTTTTCTTTTGTTGCTAGAACGATTTTTATTATTAATTCTAAAAGGGAGGCGTTATACGGAGATATATCCGAATAACTCCCGGCGTTATACGGAGATTTCTTTTTTAAAAAACAAACACAATTTCTGTTCTAATTTAGTATATATGTACCTATCATAGCTTAAAATTTATCTTACAAAGATTTATGATTTTAAAATTAATTTGGTAAAAGCAAAGAGAACGGTGCGCTCGATAAATCGTATTTTAAGTTGCTATATTTGTCTTTTTTTCTATTTTAATTTAAAAAATAGACAACTAAACCTAACCCAGGCCCGAAAACTGAAATTAAACCTTTAAAAAAAACCTCAAACGAAACTCGAAACTCCACTTAACACTCAAGAGTTCAAGAATCTAATGCCCCAACCGTGAGACCACAGAAGCTCATGAATTGTATGAATTTTTAAAAATCTTATATCGAATTGGCAAGTAGTCACATGACCAGCCAAAAAAATTTGCGTATGACGCTAAGAATCATGGGAAATATCTTTCTATAATGCCCAGCGTTATACGGAGATATCTCCGAATAATCACTTCGATTTTAAAAAGCTCTTTGTGGCGACAATGTGTCACACCTGGTGTAACTAACACCGACCCCCCCAAAAAAAGGAATGTTAACAATAGAAGTTGTTTAAAAATCAATGATAAAAGTGTATTATCATAAAATGCTATGCGCATGCATCTAACAATTGCAAACAAAAATTTACAAATAATATTAATATTATATTCTTATTAATATTAATGATAATGATTTATAAATGGTATACTTTTAAAACATTATTGTTTGTGTGTAATTCTGTTTATTATTTCATTTTTATATAAGATATATAGGAAAACGGTAACAGAGAAGAAAAGAAGTGATAGAAAATGAATAAATTATGAAAATTAGCGCATTTAAACCAATGCATTGATGAGTTTAACAAATATATATACGATATACCACTTACACCAAAAAAATCATTGAAAAATAATTAATAAGATCATTTGGAGGATCTGCATTGTCATCTCTGACATGTTTGGGAGAACTGAGAACTAATGCAAGTCTTCACAACAGGTGGTCATTGATGTTTGGACTGGGTTGGGCTCTCACTAAATTAGTTCCACAGAGCAATGCCCCATCACCTACCATTTGACTCCTTCATTATATGAACTATATCCAGGAGATTAGGGGCAGACTTAGTGCAAACTGCCATTTGCTGATATTCGATCTAATATTCAGTGCAATCGCTGTCTGCCATTTACTGATATTCGATCAAATATTCTGGGCAATCGCTTTCAGCCATTTACTGATATTCGATCTAATATTCAACGCAGTCGATTTCTGCCATTCAGTGGTGCCCTATCTAATATCCGTGTGTATAATCTTCATGCATAAAAAATTGACAATTCATATATTATTCAAAGAATTAACTGTTATATTGAATAGTAAATTACAAAAATAAATCTTTTATTTTTAACCAGCTAATAAAATATAAACTTGATCCTGCAAGTCGTCTTTTAGTTTACTTTCAATTACTGATATTTAAATTATAAAAACATATACATGTATTTATTACATTCAATGATTGGCTTGGTAACGACTTTTTTGTTCCTGCAAAAATAAATTTCAGTGACTAAATATTTGCTCTTCCCCAACAATCTACATCATGTTATATTCATTCAGACTATGCCCTGCTATACAAGGACCAGACTATGCCCTGCTATACAATGACCAGACTATGCCCTGCTATACAAGGACCAGACTATGCCCTGCTATACAAGGACCAGACTATGCCCTGCTATACAATGACCAGACTATGCCCTGCTATACAAGGACCAGACTATGCCCTGCTATACAAGGACCATACTATGCCCTGCTATACAAGGACCAGACTATGCCCTGCTATACAAGGACAAGACTATGCCCTGCTATACAAGGACCAGACTATGCCCTGCTATACAAGGGCCAGACTATGCCCTGCTATACAAGGACTCGGCTATATTGTCGCGACCATGTACCACCCGCACATAGCTGTAGGTCAGGGCAATATTCTTAAAACTTTATCGACCACCCCCTCATCGGAGCCATAATATTCGCTTTACCCCCTCCCCCCTCACCCCTTGTGCTTTTGATAGGAAACAGCATTTCTTTACATTGCCCATACTT
Organism: Ampullaceana balthica; assembly: GCA_944989445.1. Classification (NCBI taxonomy): domain Eukaryota; kingdom Metazoa; phylum Mollusca; class Gastropoda; family Lymnaeidae; genus Ampullaceana; species Ampullaceana balthica. Next base: position 109,551 of record CALYLW010001314.1, on the reverse strand, counting down.
GTAAAGAAGATAACATCACAATAACACATGATTACTCCATTCAGAAATAACACATATTTACTTAACATGCATTCATTTTATCCAGAGAAAATACAACTATTTTAAAAAATATTGAAAACTATGCAAACATCTTTAAAAATGTTCCACTATTTCTTTAAGTGATCAAGTTCTGAAATAGTTTTAATGCTTTGAATCGCAGCTTACGAAAGAAATACCACTTGTAAAATGTCTCATGTCTGATAAATTAACAGGACTTTTACCTGAGTATAGGGAAAGGTGAAAATATAGTCTTATTATTGTAAAACGCATTCAAACCACATTAAAACCACATTAATGCCATTTTAATCCCTAATTAAAGCCACAATGTAATCTCATAAAACCATATGATAGCATTTAAAAAAATATTATTTCAGAAATTATTAAACTAAGGAAAGACTTAACCACATTCCACAGTTAAGAAATATAACAATACCTTTCATAACGCTTTAAACATCTGGGGCTAATCCTTTAACCGTGGCTTCAGTCCCAATACCAATTGACACTTGTCACTCCCATTGTCAGTGGCTAGTGTCTAAATAAACCATTAATAAATTACCCTATCTGATAGTTTTAAACAAGAAATTCTTTTTAAAATCTAAGACATTTAGTGTGTCCCATCATCTGACGTCTTATAAAGAACCTTTGCGAACTTATAATATAATGACATTTCGTTGACCGTCTGGCATTCGGACGTGGAATGGGTATCCTCAACAAACCAGGAAAACCAACACACCATCAACATTTAAAATTAATAAAATGCATGACTAGGCGTAAGCCATAGATACGCCTATAACGCAATAATCTTATGTATAGAATGAGCACCTGTAATAGATGTGATAATTTAAACGAATCTGATATGTGCTCATCAAGTTATTACAGTCGGACCTCTCTAAGTCAAACTCAAAGGGACCCGAAAAAAAGATTCGACTTACGGAGTTTTCGAATTAAGGAAAGTGGAGTAATAGGCACGGAATGTTGATATTGAGAAAGGGGGGGGGTTGAACAGCCATACCGGCTAGAAGACTTGACAGGAAAGAGAGGCGGTGTCTGATGGGACATATGAAAGGAAGCCAACTTGCTTTGACATACCGACACAAGTCCGCGAGAGACGACACCTTCCCTCCCCTCCCCCACTTTACTCCATCCAAAGTTGGATGGGGGAAGTAAGTTTTTTTTTCTTTAAAAAGAGTCACAGCATGCAGCAAAGGGACACGAATTAGTTACCCTTCTTCCAGCCACTCCTTTTTATTGTCTTGGTCATTTTTGGTATTTTCAAGAGTCGCTTAATCCCTTGTGGAATGCACTGAGATAAGAATTTGCGTCCGTTTACGTGGCTCTACGGAACACGTGTTCTGAAATGTCACCCCAGAATAATAACCCAAACGCCTTGGAAAATCTGACTAAGAGAGGTTGGAAGCCAAAAATCTTAAAGTTAAGGAAATCTAAAATACATTAGTCTTCTGGAATTTCGCCGGGACCTAACAGTTAATTCGATATAGGGAGGTTTTCGACTTAGGGAAGTTTGACTTAGCGAGGTCCGACTGTATATGCTTTGTTGAGTAACGACATGAATGTTTAATGTTTTGTATTGAAAGTATTTTTATGAGAACCATAGAAGCCCCAGTCCCAGGCTGCGGTACCCCGTTAAATAAGTTTACATCTAATTATATCTTTTAAATACATTATTTCCCTATTGTCACCAAGGTCAGAATGTATGGCTTTAGACTAGGTATTGACACTTATGAGTACATACGAAAAGAAGTTATGTTTGACTTTCATAAAAAAGTATCCATATTTTACATTAACTTCCATTTATATTTCATGAAATTTCTAATTTCACCGACAAAACTGCCTTTGACGACTTTGTGATTAGCAATGAGAGAGAGAGAGAAAAAAAGAGTCTTTATTCTCTGCTGTTCCCCGAAGCTTTCTTTAAGCAAATTACGCTCTAGAATTTTTATAGCCAAGAAACGTTCAATTATTTACAGCTGTCGGATGTTGACAGTTAATGAAGAAATTAATTATGGAAACATCAGGTCTTTAACAAAATTAAATGGAACTGAGCTGTGGGTGGTACCATCCCGCTTTGTTAACTATTTGAATTAGGCCGGAATACGTATCTATGTTTTATTTGTTACACGACCGTATGAGAATACTTGTAAGTTCGAGGTTTTACGCCACTTCTAAAATGTATTCCTGAAAAGTCACTAATTGGAAACCATCATAGAAGTTTTTCTCCCGTGTTTTTAAATGCCGACTGTCGCGTTAAGACAGAAGCCACTCATGTCAGAGTGTTCAGGAAAGGTCTCTCCTCCCTGTTCAGGGACCCTGTGTCAACCTACTTTGCATATGACCTTCAAGCCTTCAATGGTTAAGAAAACTGATCCAACATCAAAATACAAAGTAAGATTTCTCAAGACTAAATAAAAAAAAAGAAGAAATGCTGACATTGTTTCTTACTTTCTTAATCAATCCAATGAAGAGCTACTCACCAGCGTTGAGACGCGATGTTTGACGGCACTGGCCACCACACAACACCCCTCACTCACACGCCATCGAGTCCCAAGAAGTGACACAACAGACGGCCTATATGGCCCACCACGCCAACTGTGCAACTCGCTCTTACTTCATCCTTTACCGAGCACGTGTCCTGAGGGGGTTGGGACCCGTGGTCAGACCTCCAACTGTTACGCTGCGGATCTCCGATGCCCCATCGTCGTTCCCTTCGATTTGTTTACGTCAGTGTCACAGATGATTTCTCCCGACAACGGGACCGTACAGTGTGTGTTGGCGGATGGAAAGGAAAAACTGCTTTTAAAAAAATTGGAAAGGGAAATAATTACGCGTGAACTGAGTGGTGTAGTTTAAAATGGTATCTTGGTAACATTAAGTTTTACACGCGCAATGGTATGAGTGAAATCCAATTCATTGGCTGTTAACAGAGTCACACGGCACAAGGGTTGTGCTCAGTGCTAATCTTTCAATATAGAGACATAAATACACGACTCACCAAAAAGTGACATATAATTTTACATGTCTTACGGAAGAGTGACACATTTATTATTTATACATAGGGGCCGTCCATAAATGACGTCACGCGATTTTTGACGATTTTTGACCCCCTCCCCCCCTCGTCACGTGACGTCACAAAAACTTAGACCCCCCCTCTAAAAATACGTCACAAATCTTTGACACAACAAAAAAAAACAAAACAAACAAAACAAAAACAACAACTTTATTTTCTATTTGAAAATAAGTATGTTTCAAATCACTTTTATTGTCATTTAAGTATTTATTATTTATTTAGTGAAGATCTACATTGCTTCTACCCACGTGAAGCATTTTAAAAAAATGTTTAACCGGCCTTAAAAAAAATCCCTCAATTGACTGACGGGGATCCCGTAAAAAAGAGGTCGGCGAACAGAGGTAAATAACCTGAACTGGGGTCAAAAAGGGAATTCTTGGGGGTAATGCAGACTCATTTGGGACATATAACATCACTACAATCCGCTAGATATATTAAAATACGTCATGTGTACGTGTACGCTTGGAACATATGCCCATTGCCCATTATTAAACCGGTTCCTTCCAGAAAATGCATTTTGTTTAAAATTTACTATGTAGATTTCTTACCTACGCACTATATGAAGACACCTAAATCTACCCTACTTTCATTTATATTGGCACGAGTGACAATAATCTTAATCCACATGACTTGTCTTTACCACGTATCATTTCTGTGATATTTAAAATTAATGCCTTAAAAACTGAGCTAAGAAGAAACGTTTTTTGTGCTCTTCTCGAATTGCAATGTCAAGAATTTGACGCATTCAATAAAGTTAATGAATACTTGACTAATTTTAAATGGGCTCAATCACCTGAAATCTAGAAAAGTGCTTCTCAAACATTTTAGTATTGCGGACCAGCAGGAATTGTTTCCATTGCACCAGGGACCGGTGCACTATTTTCCCTGCACTGACAATTTTTTTCTGTCCTTTTTTTAGAACATCTGCGGACCGGGAGCGGATGGCCCACGGACCGGCACCAGTCCGCTGATCACCACTTTGAGAAGCACTGATCTAGAAGACTAGAATGGCCAGGGGCCTTTGACAAAAAACCAATCGAACAATTATATCAAACTTAAAACGTTTTTAATTCTATCAAATAGATCCCCCCTCCCCTTTTAAAGAAAAATGATATTCCGTGTCGTTTTGACTTAAAATATCTACACATAATACTATTCAGATCATTTTTAGACACTTGTCATGCTTGTAAAACTCACCAGTAGCATTTCCGGAGGGCTAAAGACGCTCCCCAAAATCCCCGAGTCATGTGAGCAGGACCTAGAGTCGAGGGGGGGGTAATGCATACATAAACTTGTATATTTTGGGGCTAACGGACAAAAACATTTACGACTCCTGCCATGAGAGAACCACACGGAGCTGCGGTTACATCACAAATGCTTTGATGTCAACATCAAACGAAGCAGTGTAACAATTTCATATGTTATCTTGTGGATTCTCAAACTTAAAGATTATAATTAGATTTAATTTTCGTGTCTTGATAGCATACGCCAACCAGCGTCTGATGGCCTACCGACCGGCACATTGAGAAACACTAATTTAAAATATAAAAAAAGTCATTAAATAAATTGTAAGCGACCAAATTTTTCATTGGAAGTTTTATTTAAAGTTACCCTTTTGATGTGACGTCATATTTCTTCAACCCCCTCCCTCCCCCTCGTCACGCATCGTCACAAAATTGTGACCCCCTCCCCCCTAGGTGCTTGATTGTCATTTATGGACGGTCCCTTAGAGCAGCGGTGGCGAACTTTTTTTGGGGCCGCGTGCCCAAATCTCAACCAAAACCCACTTATTTTTAGCAAAGTGCCAACAATCGTATGAAACCCGAAAATGGGGGTGGTTTGGCTTAGCTGGTTTGATTAATTAAGTAAATAATATTTTAGTCGCGTGCCTGCTGATGAGGCTTTGCGTGCCGCATGTGACACGCGTGCCATAAGTTCACCATCACTGTCTTAGAGGAACATACATGTTTCATCCAAGAGTGACAAATATCTACATAGCTACTCATAGAGGAACATACATTTATACGTCTCTTCGATGAGTGACACATCTATACATATCTCCTCATATAGGAACATATATTTATACATGTCTTTGTCAAAGAAGTGTGTGCATGAATCCAAAATAATTTGGCGTACATAATTTGGCGCACGATAAAAAGTAGCTCTGTCTTATGCACGGAAATTCCTCCTTATGCAGCCAAAAGGACACACCAAACAGCCACTGCACATAGCTAGGGTTAAGAGAATGTTCCTCGTCGATCTCAGCGGACAAACAATATATATATATATATATATATATATATATATATATATATAATATATATATATATATATATAATATATATATATATATATATATATATATATATATATATAGAGAGAGAGAGAGAGAGAGAGAGAGAGATTATGGCTGTTAACGATAAATTTAAATTTAATCGTTAACTTTTGAAAAATTAACGATTAATTAATCGTTAATTTCGATTAAAGCCAAAAAATTAAAATTTATGATGTCATAAGTAACACTTATTAAACGTTCTTGTTGAAAATCTAAATAACACTGGAATGTCTCCTTTATATGTAATCTTTTAACCAACTAAGCAAAAAGACAAGTGTATTGACACTATTTGGTTCAAGTGATGAGCGGGTCTAATTGAAAATATAACCAGCTGAGCTGAACAATCATTCACATGGAACCGAAGTAACTGGTATGCATAAAACGGTCTTTGCAAGTATTGACATTATCGGATATCGGTGTTCATTAAGTTTCCACCATTGTAGAGGGTATAATGGATTCAGGAACTTTCATCTCCATTTTGTAACGCAGTAATTCATCAGAAGAGCAGTCGTCATTTTCTGTCTCTTATCAGACTCCAATACTGCCATTAGCTTAATACGCTTTTCATTTGGTTTGATAAGTAGGCGAAGGGTTAGAACCATGGTAGGCAAACTTTATCATTATCAACATTTTGAACATTCCCGTCAGTCAATAGTTTAAAATCAAAATGTTCGTATAATCGTCCGGAAATTTATTATTTATCGGCCGCTATTTTTTATAATTTTTTTACTTTTTGACTTCCAATAATTTTTAAGTGATGGGTCGCTTAATGGTAAAAAAATAATTTTATCTTTAACATTTTTAACGATTAATCGAAAAATTAATCGTTAATTTCCGCAGCCCTAGTATATATATATATATATGGAAATGTTTGACCATTGAGTAACACATGTAAATTTAATATCAATGAATAACGGAAAAGTACATTCATCCTAAAACATGTATACATTGCACATTCTAGAGATATTGAAACCCAGCCCCAAAACGAGAGTGAAACAGAAAGCCATGTACTTTTGAACCATAACAATTATCTGACATGGTTAATTCATGTGAAATTAATTCAGTTGTTAAGTTGTTCTCTCTTAATGACTTGTAACATTTCGTTAATTTTAAACACACGCGAACAATTTCCCTATTGTTTTTCCTTCCATTTTTCTTCTCTTCCGCCCCACTCTTCCCCCGATCTTTTACTTTCTTTTGGATTCTCTTCTGTTCTGTGTCATACCTCCCCCGGGCTAATAAGCACTGATAAGTCTAGAACAATTCCACATGGGGTGAAACCAAGGTCTTTTATAGACAGATAGCAGGCTTCCTGATAACGATCTGTCTCACAAGTCATGTGGTTGAAGCATGGAGCGCCGCCATTTGAACATTTCGGAGGAACCAGCCCAGATCTCAATGTTGTCTATATCAAGGAGCATGAGAAATATTCTTTGACTTTTTTTTTGACGCGTGGAACTCATCAGGTCAGAGAACATCAAGCAACAAAGATGCTCCTTAGAATTAGTTGTGGTACGTCTGTTTGTTATTAATATTATTTTAAATTATAACACATTATTTTAATTCTTAATTGGCCAGCGATTAAGCTGTAGCGATCATACCAGGTTTAAGCTCAATTTGTCTGAGGGCCGGTGACCCCACTACCACTTCAACACTTGAGGGATGCCTGAAATACAAACTGGTTTTAACAATATATATATATTGTTAAAACCATTGTATTTTAACGATATATATAATTATATATATATATATATATAATATATATATATATATATATATTAGGGCTGCGGAAATTAACGATTAATTTCTCGACTTTTTTAACGATTAATCGACCCACCACGTATAAATGTACTGGAAGTCAAAAAGTAAAATATTTCGTTCGATAAATATAAACTAATTTCCGTACGATTACACGAACATTTTGGTTTTAAACTATTGACTAACGTGAATGTTCAAAATGTTGATAAAGGTTATTGTGTCCCCTCTGCAATGTTCCCTCTTAGTCTAAGCTTCGTTGGTCCGTGTGCAAAGTATAAAAAAAAACAACTCGTGTGCAAAGTTGCACAACGTCCATTTTGTGTGCAATATTTTTAAAAAATTGCTGCGTGGTGATTCTAAGCTCCTTCGTGGCATCGGTAAAATATCTACGCAGCCGCGCTGCTTAAAGGGAACATTGCTACCATGGTTCAAACACTTCGCTTACATATCACTTGCAAACCTAACATCCATTACAGTATCGGAAACTTCAGCTTAGACAACATAAAGCTATGTGAACGATTGTTCAGCTCGGCTGGTTATATTGTCAATAAGACCCGCTCATCACTTGAACCAAATAATGTCAATACACTTGTCTGTTTGCCTTTTTGGTTAAAAGATGTCATATAAAGAAGACATTTCAGTGTTATTTCTATTTTCGACAAGTATTTTAATAAATGTTACTTATGACACCATAAATTTAAATTTTTGGCTTTAATCGAAATGAACTATTAATTAATCGTTAATTTTTCAAAAGTTAACGATTAAATTTAAATTAATATATAAATATATATATATATAAAATCCTATATAATAACAGGCAAGTTTCTGTCCATTCTGTCCGCTCGACTATAGTGATTGGTCCCTCAAACACATATGACTCCTACAGCCAATCATATTGAGCACGTTTACGTGTACGTTCAAAACTTGTTATTTTTGGTGCAGTATTTCTTCCAAGACGTTATTCTGAGTTATGCGCGTTGGGATTTATAGTAAAAAGCTCTGTTTTTACGAGTTATTTATTTTAACGATAATGAATAGTATTTTTGACGTGATGCACTTGTAATGCCTGTCGAGACCGCTGTTCGAGGGAGGAGTTACAACATGCCACCGAACGGTGGCGGAACGTCCTTGGACGGGATTTGTTGCTCGTACATATATATAAATGTGCGATATATTATTTGAGCAAATAAACAGAAATGTGGCCTAAAATCTGGTGCAGCGTATGTTACAAGCAATGTTCTACTTCTAAGTTATTATTGATCGCTGCATTGAGCGTTGCATTGGCTCATCAAAAACTTGTGTTGCGATATGCCATGTGCTCCACTATCTAAGGTTATTTACGAGAGTCATAAAGACAATGTGTTTTTTTTCTTTCTAAAGTGATATCATTCAAATTCACAACTCTCTCAATTCTGTATGTATTGACGAAATATTTTAGTTAAATTTTTTTTTGTTTTGATTTTCCTGTCGTTCAATTGATTTGAAATTTCGTACACGAATATAACTAGGATGTTTGGTCTTAAATTAAGCGCTCCCCTCCCCCTCATACAAATGCATTAATGTATATTTTATTAGAAATGTTGACTTTGGCGCTCTGATAAAAAGACCCTGGGATGAATACCTCCCCCACACTAAATCCTTTCCGAAGTCCTCTGCCTATGACTAAAGTATATAATAAAACATTTAATTAAAAGGTTCCGCGGTCACAAATTGACAAATAACGAAGAAGTATTATATGTAACCTAAAAAAACCCCCAAAAAACTGAACGTTTATTTTCTCTTTAAAGGTAGACCTTCCAAATTGAAAGTGCCCATTGCAGTCATATTCCTAGCATACGGGGCACTTGTGTCCTGCATCACTTTATGGTTTGCACAATTCAAAATTGACCAAACCGATCAATCAATATTACTGATTGGCTACACTGGAAACTACTGCATTTCCTGGCCTTTTATTGATCAAATCAGAGCATCAAGTGACGTGGCAGGATCATCGGTAGACGTCTCTTTCACCTCAAACCTTGACCCATCCAATGCCTACGTTAACAAATGGGTGGGATTCCCCGATATCTCCGACTGCAACTGTCCCCGAATGCTGACAACTATGGTAAACAACTCTGAATACCAACAGTCAGTAAGGGAGATCACTCCAACTGAAATCTTTGCAGAGACCATCAGCTGTGAGAGGTTTAAGATGAAGTATGGCCTTGGGAGGTACCCGGATGTTACAGAAGATGAGCTCGAGTTCCCAATAGCCTTCAACATCCTGTTTCACACAAGTTTACATCAGGTACATTAAGAATGAATTCTTTTCTTTCGGGCATGAAATCAGGGCCGGCCTTGGGGAAAGGCGAACGAGGCAACCGCCCTTGCTTGGCCCTGCGCTCTTCAGGGCCTCGCGCTTTGACTAAACATCTATCTATATGTATCCGAGTGGTGGCTAGGAATTGTTAGTTAGGTTGTTTGCTAATTACTTCACAATTAACACAAACAAGTAAATGAAATGCAGGTAGGTCGCGACGACTATAGTTTGTATAATATTTATTAGAATATTCTCTAAGGTTAGCACAGTAACTGATGTCTAAGTGTTTTAACAATGGAAACACAGTGTACAGTTCTACTACAGCCTATACTCTACTACTATCCCTGGCAAGCTAGCTAAGCACCGATCTTCGACTATCTTTCTACGGTGTTATTCTCCGGTCTTGTTTTCTCTAAACACTCTAAACTCTCACCTTATATCCTCGGTTTCCCTCGAGGTGTCAAAGTTTAATTTATTAACCTTCGACCCTTAATTTTTTCACCCCACGAATTCTTTCCCGGGTTTATCCGTGACTTTCTTTACAAGTCACAATGATAAATAACTGTTGTCTTCCCTACAACCACCGCCCATTAATAGCCGACCCATCGACCAGATGTGAGGTGTTAGGTGTGTTCCTCACGTTCCGTGGTCCACTCAGAGTTTATTGATACAACGGCGTGGCCGCCGGGCGTGAGCGCATGGGCGTTTCCCCCCCGTCCTACGTCCGACTCAGAATTCATTGATACGCTTTATGCGCATCTGACCACCCAACATCGGCGTGGCCGCAACTGAGCGTGAAGTCAAGCACGTGACTTTCCTTACAAGCAACAATGATGTATATGCACCAATTAATAGTTCACCCCTCGACCAGACGTGCGGTTTAAGCACGTTCTGTGGTCCATTCGGATTGCATTGATACAAGGGCGTGGCCGCTTGATAGATTTATGAGCCTCTGGCGTAACATGCTAAACTATGGTGCATCTTATTTACCGTAGGCACCCTAACATTCTGAACACACTGCCACATATATATATATATATAAATATATATATATATAATTCTCTACTTCACCCACCCATGCGGGACACCACGCACGCACGCCGACTCTCTAACACTCCTCCCGCCCCCTTCACCAAAGCGAGTATGTGCAAACGAGCATGACGAATGACCCTTGCTAGGGTCGGCCAATGTCTCGAGACCGACAATGGTCCTTGCGTTCACTTGAATTGTTCCTTCACAGAATAACGTGTGATTCGTAGTGTACTGGTTATCACGTCCGCCCAAGCCCCAGCGAAACATTATTTATACATTTTTAAAAAATGTATGTTTGTGCCCGTTCTTTTATCCCTTTATTGCCAACATAGCTGACCCTCGCTCGGGTCGACCAATCAAAGTTTATGGTTGACAAGTCAGGGTGGTGAAGGGTGGTGGGCAGGTAGATAACCGCAGTGCGAATGTCTCGAGACCAACAATGCGTCGGTGGGGGGCACTCGCGTTTTTTAAAATTTCTTCGTGCTGTAGTTTGTGCCGTTCTTTCCCCCTTTCTTCGCAATATCAATGAGCAAGTCTGCGGCGTATGCTACGCCGCGGGGCGTATCTAGGTAGAAAATATTTCTATCGATCTAGTAACTGCAGTTTACCATATGGAACATACTTGCAAAGGGTTAAAATTTTAGAGAAATGTCGGTTTTGAAACAACAACAGCAAATGCAAAGGATTGCAACAGACTTAGAAGTTGAACCAATATATATATGTGACAGTGTCCGCCACAGAAACAGGGCACTACCCCGCCTCTCCGCCCACCCCCCAGACAACAGGGACCAGAAGAAATATTTTTAAGTGCCGTCCGACTAAACCATAGACCTGTGAGATAGATGTCAACGGTAGTTTATGTGGACCTGGGGAAAATATGAAAGAAGTTTGTTTTAACGACTTAAATCAGAGAGCAATCTCACAACGTACATAATTTGACTTATAAGAACAAGTTGCTTTGTCTTAAGCACTGCCATGCCAGTGCTGTAGCTAGGGATTTGTATGGATTTGCAGGGATTTGGGGGCCCCAGGAGACTTTCAAATTTGGACCCCCCTCCCCTAGCTACGCCACTGGCCATTCCTTTGTTTCACTGTTACTCTCATTTAGTTATCTAAGCTGCAATTTGGATTTATGTACATACCATGCAGATTGCATACAATTAACTCTTGATTTAACTAACGCAGGTTTTATTCCTTCTTCGAGCCATCTACCACCCTCACAATGTCTATTGTCTCACTATGGACGTCAAAAGTAGCCCAATGCTCTTGGGCGCCGTCATGTCACTGGCCAGGTGTTTACCGAATGTGTTCGTTGCCAGTAAGCTACACGACATCGTGTACGCCGGTTTCTCTAGGCTGCTGGCAGACGTGGATTGTATGGCGGACCTGGTGAGACATCCGGTCCAATGGAAATACGTCATCAACATGCCCGGGCAGCAGTTTCCTCTTAGGTTAGTTCAGTCGTCGTCTGTGAGTTCGAAAGTGGCAATAAAGGATGAACATTAAATTGCCATTAAATTATGAATCTTTAAATAATAAATTTCCGTTAAAACACCAATCTTTAAACAATTAGGTGTAAAATAAAATATGAACTTTAAAACTTTGAATTGGAATTTAAATATAAGCCCGTAAACAATAATGTGAAATTAAATTCTATATATAATGTACATTTAATTTAAATACCTTCGTTTATTTACTTGTACTGGCGAAGGCATTTTCCGAAACCCTAACATATTATTATGTATTTGTCAATTACGAAAGCTTCAATTCATTGTTTTAATCACAAAATACAGTTGTTTTTTAACATATATTTTCAATTAAATGTATCTTTGGTACCAGAATAAACCAAATACTTACATTCATTCTCTAATTCCAATAGGTTAAACCAAACAATTTTTAAAAAAATGAAACAAAACAACAACTTAACAATAATACATTTGATTTATGATGATTTTACTAAATGAATATCCAGGATTGAAACATATAAAGATATGAATATAGTGTGTGTAATTTCGTGGCAATATATTTATTATAAAAAATGGTCACTTATTGACAGAAAATTACTTAATCACCATGAGAAAGATTGAAAAAGAAAGCAATTAAGTGTTACGTTCAATTTAATGATTTATATAAATTTGAGTTATAAAATGTTTATTTAAAAAAAAATCCAATAGTGTTTATTTAAAGAAATAGAATAATAATTTTTTTAAAATACAAACAAATAAACAAACAAACAACATGGTTGTTTCTTAGGCTCACATTATAACTCGATATCAAATACGAACTATCAAGCCTCTCAAATGATGGGAACCAAAAAAAACCCACTATCTTTCGGTAATGAAAAGTTTGAACGCATGCCATGCATTAGCTGGTCTCGTCTTTGCCATCTTACTATAAAGAAATTATTTTCACATTTTACCCAGAACTAATCTAGAGCTTGTGAACATCTTGAAAATGTTTAACGGAACAAACAACATCGAAGTTAATGCGTCAGAACATCACATCTTACGAAATCGCTTCGAAAGCAAGTTTGTAACCTCTTGGGATAAATCTAATCGTGAGAATCATTAATTTTTCAATTCTATTTGTCTGTATATAGGTATATTAGGGCTGGTACTGATTAAATCGATTAATTGGGAATTTCTTTGTCGATTTATTTGATTCATTTCGATTACTTATATTTGTATAACGCATATAAAGATCTCGTTAAGTCGCGATTCCTTTCTCTCTCTCTCTCTCCCTCTCTCTCTCCCCCCTCTCTCTCTCAATCGGTTAAGTCGCGGTAATCCCATAGCTCCAAAATTGTGTGACAGCAAATTTGTTCTGCTATTTAAGAAATAAGGAAGAAAACCATTTTTGTTTACGTATGCACGTCTAAATAAATAATAATATTACGAGGGAAACGTATGTAAGTAACAAAAAATATAAATTAGCAATAAATTGGGAAAAAATATTAAAAGTATTTTCTTAAATTGTAATCGAATTTTAATCGATCACATTAAGTTTAATCGATTACAATTTTTAACGATTAATTAATCGTTAATTTCCACAGCCCTAATATATATATATATATATATATATATATATATATATATATATAAATGTATATATATTTGTGTGTGTTTTTGTGTGCGTGTGTATTTTTTAAAATTAAAAAAAATATTTATTGTAAGGAATATTAACATTAAAACAATCTTGAACATAAATTATGTATATTTTAAAAAATATGTTAAGGTAAATGGGAAATTAAAAGGACAGAAAAGGATCTCCCAGCCCCTCCCCATGGTTTTCAGATCGCTAAGGGCAGCGCCTATGGCTGTTTCACTCGTCAGTTTGTGGAGTTCGTTCTCAGTAACCCCGCAGCACGCGACTTGTTAAAGTGGAGTCGTCACGTGGCAAGTCCGGATGAGTATTTCTGGTCAACCCTGCACTACAGTCACGTGATCGAGGTACCTGGGGGCTGTCATACAGGTAATTCGGTTCCCAGACAACTGAGCACGTGACAAGTGAACTCACGAGAACTGAACCAATTGACAAGTGAACTTATAACAAGTGAACACAAAAATTATAGAGAATAAATTGAATAAGTAATAATTCGATCGCTTAGAAAATTAAATGACATATCGAATATCACCTGTAAAAAATTACTTGAAATACGTATGTTAAAAAATTATTTGAGTTTTAATAATTTGTTTTATTGGCTCAAAATTAGTTGAATTAGCTCCCCTTCGTTTTATATACACATGAAATTACTTTTAAAAGTACGTGTAAAACTTTAAAAAAAGAATAAAGTATGTTTCATCTAAAAAGGTATATTAATGAATTTTTTTGTGTTATTCGAATTCATTTTCCTTCAAATTTTTACAGTTCGGGTTTAAACTGAAAATTTAAGACCCATTAAATACATTTTTGTACGGTAGCTCAAAAAATATGATCTGTATTACTGGTTATAAATTTGTTGAATTCTATTCAACTGAAGCATTTATGTTGTAAATTTGGTGAATTTATTAGCACCGTAACCAGACGGTTACTTAGGTCTGACTGTTTTGACGTTTTACATAATCTTTTTCAATTTCTATTAGTTTTGTGTTCAGTTGTCGTTCACTTGTCTATAGATTCAGTTGTTAGTGTGTTCACTTGTCTGTGTGTTCACTTGTCTGTGTGTTCACTTGTCTGTGTGTTCACTTGTCTTTGTGTTCACTTGTCTGTGTGTTCACTTTTATGCGTGTTCACTTTTCTGTGTGTTCACTTGTCTGTATTTTCACTTGTCTGTGTGTTCACTCGTCCGTACGTTCACATGTAGTGTGTTCGGTTGTCTTTTGTTCGGTTGTCTTGTTTTCCAGTCACCAGGTAATTCAAATACTTGATCTGGATCACGGGTGATGATGTTGACAACTGAATGGTTGTTATCTCATGTTGTGTCAAGTCCAAGCAATTTTGATACTTTTCTTGTAATTATTTCCAAAATAATCCCACAATTTCTTAACTATATCACACGAAGAAAACCGTAGTAAGTACAAATCTTTCCCTCCACCCACTGGACCAAAATTATGATTTGAATTATCTTGTATAAAGTAGACACAAATACCTTCCTTTGTTTCCTCGCAATTTATTCACAGAAATAAAACATTTATTTGCCATTGCTCTATTAATATGGTGCCCCCGGCCCTGAACAATTGGAAATTATAAGTGCAGTGCCCTTTGTTATTTTAATATGGGCTACCAAGTTTTTATATACAAAGTTTGGTTAAGATCCATTCATTAACTCAGTAGCTAACGCATAAACTAATTGTTATATAGCTCATATGAGCAAAAAATGACATTAAGGGCCCCAGGGCCCATTTAGTGCAAGATGTCAAGATCACAACAACTGTTTATTTCAATCAATTTCATAGTGGATATATTTATCTATATTTCTCAAAATCTTTAATAATTGAATGTGGAATAAAATCTTCAACGTTTATGAAAAAAGACATTTTGGGCCCCCAACCCCGAAGAAATGGACATTATGAAATTAATGCCCATAGTATGTCAATATTGGCTACCAAGTTGTTATATATAAAGATTGGTTAAGATCCATCGATTTACCTAATAGCTTACGCTTAAACTAATTTTTATATAGCTCATATAAGACAAAAATCATATTATGGGCCCCTGTCACATCTGATTAACATAATTTTGTGACGTAAGGTCACATGAATGGTGGACGCGGGAAGAAAGGAGCATTTCTATTGGTTGAAAGTGTTGGGCGAACAGTTGTGTGTAGACTTCCGTCGAGGAAGGTTGTGTAGATGAATGAATCAAGATTTCCACGTTATATTACCTCAAATTATATCTGTGTGTATATATATATATATATTAAAGTTGTTTTGGATAAACGAATTCTTCAGTGAATTATTGTACACAAGATTAATTACTGTGAGAACGCCTACATAAAGAGTAATACATAAGTATACGTTACATTGGTGCAGAAGTAAAAGTTCTATGTGAACACAGTACAAGAGATTTCAAGAAAGAGGTTTCGTGGAAATAAGTATTGGATATTTCCAAAAAGGAAAGTATTCTTTAAAATAAGAAATAATAACAGCTATAGTATTTTTTGAATATTCAAGTTCGTAAGAAGCTGTGAATAAACTTTTGTGGTTTCAATGAAAATACAAAGAAAGATTTCAAGATGGCGGCATAAACGGCACGTGTCCGCAGTGTATAAAACTGGATCAGACAGGTTGGTTCTAACCTGACAGCCACAGTGCAAGCGTACTACTGTATACACACGACCGAGAGCTGGTAGGTCGTGACGTCAACAAGCCTACTGTAGTCGCATACTGTGTATGGTAACACACAGTGAACGTATAGGTCAGCAAGCTGATTAGTGCTAGTTGATTCCAGAGGAAATATTTGTAAACATAACATCGAACCGAGAAGCTATGGACTATTAAATGTGTTGGTGTGAATTATAAATAAAGAAACGGAATTTTTATCCATTCATTGTGTGAAGAGTTTGATTATCGCAATTTTGGATTAATGGAGTGAACTAAATTGTTTAAAAACTACTCGAAAATTGAAATTTTAACCAAGTGACTTTTATTCAAAACGATCGGACCATTTAATATATTTTGTCAATCTGAGGGAGCGTATATATAAAGTATACTAAAGATCCCGTGTGAGGATTCTTTTGTTGTCTCATCTTGTCAATAACTAGATTTCATGGTTTAGACGTGTCACTTATTTGAACTTAACATTTTGAATTCAAGATTTTTCATTTGGAAGATTTATAACTTTATCAACATATACCTAAATTCCTTACCAAATTGCTTAATTCATATTATTCAATCCAAACAAAACATGGATTACTATAAGGAATTAACTGCCATAGCTAAAGAGGTCGGATTAAAGGGAAAAGAAATGAGAGATTTCATTGAAGAAAAAGCAAAAATAATTGAAGAAAAATTACGAATTGTTGAAGAAGAAGCGAGGCAAAGACGCATAATTGAAAGAGAAGAAAAGATGCGAAATACAGCCAAATTAAGAGAGAAGCTAAGAATAGCTGAAGAAAAAGTAAATCAAAGTTTAGCTGAAGAGAAGCTAAGCATAGCTGAAGAAAAAGAAAAGCAAAGAATTGCTAAAGAAGAAGAAAAGCTAAGAATTGCGAAAAAATAGAAAATCAAAGAATAGCTGAAGAAAAAGAAAAGCAAAGAGTTGCTAAAGAAGAAGAAAAGCTAAGAATAGCTGAAAAAATAGAAAATCAAAGAATTGCTGAAGAAAAAGAAAAGCAAAGAATTGCTAAAGAAGAAGAAAAGCTAAGAATAGCTGGAAAAAATAGAAAATCAAAGAATTGCTGAAGACAAAGAAAAGCTAAGAAAAGCTGAACAGAAAGAAAAAATGGTTAAGAGACAAGACATATCTGCAGCAATACAAATTAAAAGTCAAGAAAAAAGGCAAGGTATGAGAAACCAGAATCTGCCGAACCAAGGCAACAGACAAACTATTTGTTGGTACTGTAACAAGCCAGGACATATGGCTAAGCAGTGTTACCACAATAAAGGAAAACCAAATAGGGTGTCACCTAATGACAGCTCTATCAGCAAGAAAATAGAAGAATGATCAAGAAAGACAATCATGGAGAGAAAGAAATAATCATAATTCCAGACATAGAGATTATGATCAAAGTAGACAATCATGGAGAGAAAAATATAATCATAATTCCAGACATAGAGATTATGATCAAGAAAGACAATCATGGAGAGAAAGAAATAATCATAATTCCATAAATAGAGATTATAATCAAAGCAGAAGATCATGGAGAGGCAAATACAATTTTGACTCCAGAAAAAGAAATTATGATCAACCATGGAGAAAGAATGAAAACCAAGACATGAATGATAGAAAAATAATAAAGTTAAATCGAGCACAAAAAGAAACTAGTGACACTGTAGCCACTATTGACAATCAAATATATGATAGAAGAAAAATGAATCAAGAAGAAACGAGCACTTGTGATACTTTAGCCACCATTTACAATCAAGTATATGGTAAAAGGGATGAAAACCATAGTACCAGAGATAAAGATGGTACTAGTGAATCTGAAACCATTCGTGTAGAATCATCTGAAGTAGGAAGAACAATTAGTTGTTTATTAAGCAGAATGAAAGACATAGATAAAGACAATGATTTTCAGATAAAGCTTTCTGACATTAACTCATCTGGTCGAAATTCTATTGAACTATCAGGAAACAAAAATGACATTTCAAAAGCTAAGCAACTTATTAAAAATGCTGGAATTGAAATTATGAATGAACATAATCGAAGTCATGGTTGGTGAATTATAGAACATTTAACAGTCTGAAGAAACATTCAAAGCCCATCGATTTGAATTCATACTCGTCAACTGAAGAAGGACTATATTGAACTAGGCTATGCTATTAGCCGACTACAAATTTGACATTAAACCTGTGAAGGGAAAGGACAATGTAGTTGCAGACATATTAAGTAGAATGACAATAAATAAAGACACTCTGCGAACTCCTCAATGATAAAACCAGAGACTGTATTAAAAAGACATTCTGTGAATTACTAAATATAAAAAAAAGAGACTGTTTTAACATTAGTCTGTGAATTCCTAAAGGATACAAACAGAGACTATAATTATATTAATATTTTTATTTGTTGAACAATGGACAAGGAACAGTGTTTGAATTCCACTGGATTATTAGTTAATTTTAATAATATTCAGTGTTTAAATATTTTAGTTACACAAAATTACAGATGTGTTAAAATTTTCAGTTTCAGTTTTTTCAGCACAGATAGACGGCCTCAGTCCTACAGATTTTTTCTCATTATTTCTTATGTTAAGACTGTTGCAGTCCTACAGATTTTTTCTTATTGATTCTATATCCAGAAGTTGTATGTAAGAAAATGAATGTTCATTGATGATAACTATTTGAAATTTGAATATAGATATAGATTGATTTGATTTTATGAAGACCAAAAATGTTGCATTTCATAAACATTTTTTTTTGAAGGATGGGGGTGAATGTCACATCTGATTAACATAATTTGGTGACGTAAGGTCACATGAATGGTGGACGCGGGAAGAAAGGAGAATTTCTATTGGTTGAAAGTGTTGGGCGAACAGTTGTGTGTAGACTTCCGACAGGGAAGGATGTATAGTGTATAACTCACGATTTCCACGTTATATATTACCTCAAATTATATCTGTGTTTATATATATATATATATTAAAGTTGTTTTGGATAAACGAATTCTTCAGTGAATTATTGTACACAAGATTAATTACTGTGAGAACGCCTACAGAAAGAGTGATATATATATTTAACAGTTACAGCCCCCAGCGCCCCATGAGCGTTAAATATTGCAAAAAAGTTGCCAGTGAGCATCCCAGGAGCGTACTCAAAAGTCTCCAAAAGTTTCATGGCGATCGGATGAATGGTTTAGTCATATATAAAGGACATGCATACATACATACATACTTGGATATTATATATATAGATTATATATAAATATATATGAATTTTAAAAAATATGTCATTTTTAAAATGGAATAAAAAGCATAACATAATGTTTTGGTTTGCAGTCTGAAGTTTGGGAATAGGTTTGCCTGGAAGTTATCTACAACCCTTACAGAGTACGCAACATACATTTGTTTCAACCCTATCTTCACATATTCAATTTATTTTGATCACACTCAATTTTCCACAGATCCTGCCCATGCTAATCCCTGGATAACATCCTACTCTTTATGGTCATCGACTAGCTCTCCTAAATGCGCCACAATTTATGTCCGTGACATCTGCATCTTTTCCCCTGAGGACATGTCCGCTGTGGTCACCAAGGGCTATCTGTTTGCTAATAAGTTTTACATCAGTCACCACCCAGCTGCCCTCCACTGTCTAGACCAGATGATCTTCAACCAGACCTTGTCTGGCGTTGTTCGAGACTTGACTCACGATTGAAGATTCCTACTTTTCTAGTGATGAAAATAGATGTTTAGTAATAAATACTTTATTAAATATGTAGGTTTATATCACGTTTCCTAACATTTAAAAACAATGCAAGTACTTATTAAATGTTCTAGCAAGCAATTCATGTTTGTGAAACTTTATTTTTGAAAATGTCTATGACACGTTATGTTTTTATCAACTAAACCAAGACCTAAAGACTAAGTTTATAATATTAAATTTAAACTCAGGTCTATGCAGTTTGCTCATCATTCTTTCTGTAAAGAAATATTTATATTCAATTGGAAGATTTCAAAGAGAAATAACTTGGCCACGAGATAATTTTACCACCCAATGACCTATATAATTTGATAAACCGCACTTATCTTTTCGACAGAGATTTATTTTTTCGTTTTGGGGATGAGAAAAGTGTTGGCCCTCCTTCAAGATGGCTTAAAATCTGGTCTCCACTACTGTTTTCCGGTACACTATTAAACAATAAGAAATGGAATTTCGAAGGAAGTACTGAGTGAGATGTAAAATGACATGACAACGTCAAAATGCCTTCTTAAAAATCTTTCATTGGGGAAAAGTATAAAGGAGCAGTGCATGCTGCGATTGTTAATATAAGATTTTTGTGTGTACTAGTGAGCACGCGAAACCCTACAGCGTGGAATGAATTTCTCAAGGGGCCCTCTCGCTATTTTTGACAATTTTTTACCCGCCCCCTTTCCCCCTGTCACAAACTGTCACAAATCTCGGGAAACAACCCCCCCCCTTAAAGTACGCCACACTTTCGAATTTTAAAAATTTAACACCTCATTAAAATATTTAATTTAATGCTTAAATTACACCTCACTATTAAACTGTATTAAAGTATAAAATTTCCATTTAAAATAAGGGATGTACCGGATTCAAATTTTTTAAATCCGGCTGCAGCTGAATTTGGCCGGATTTATGAAGTAAAATCCGGCTGGAGCCGGAATCAGATTTGTTAAAATGACCGTATTCCGGATTTGACAGAGCACTTATGAATATATAGGGATCTACCGGCCAGCCGGATTTATGAAGTGAAACCGTCTGGAGCCGGATTTTTAAAAATATCCGGATTCCAGATTTGCGGACCTGGAGCTGAAATCCCGTACACCGCCACTTAAAAGAACTACCAGATGATCAAAATGACTTTAATAGTAGAATAGTTAATTGTCAACAGTTGTGACAGTTATTCAATGAAACAGTAACTCAATCTAGATCAAATTGAAAACAAAAAATGCAACCAAAAAAAAATTAGACTTGACAATTATATAATACACATCATTTATCTTCTACCTTTTCATTTACAATGGGTGAGGTCAAGTTTTAGATAATCTTCCGATTATGCATTTTTTGACACTGGATAAGAAGTAGATTAGCGCAACTTGACCTCAACCAGTGATTAAATAATGAAAAGGAAACAATACAATTTTACTTTTAAAAAAGAATAGATTGACAAAGTATGTGACCAACTCATGTGCTATATTGAATCTGTTTATTATGGTCCTGTTACTTATGTTTCATTCAAAAATATTCACTGGACATCATCTTACGACGGTGAAGTAAAGTGTTCATCCATAGACTGATATCAATCTTTCACCATCATCGTTTCCTGGAAGGATAATTGCAGACAGATCAACTCATCCTCATGTAGCCTCTAAACAGCCTCTGTATGTGCATTTTCTCTTCTGGCAATAACTGCCATAGGTTCTATTTGCCTTCTAGAAGCGATTCTCATAGGACGGATGCGTTTTATCTGAGTTGATTCTTGAACAGTTTGGGTGGGCACATTCTCCTGAGCCCTAGCTCTGTGTTGTCCTGTATGTTTCTTCAACATTGTTTGTGATGCAAAATATCATCAATATACATAATTTGCAATGTTTGTTACGTACCATCAGTCCTGTCCGTGACGCTACTAATTTTAGAAAGCAGCGCACCAAATTACTGCTATAAAAAAGATTTTTTTTTCGAACGTCCGCATAAAATTGTTCAATAGGGAAATAAATGAATAAAATAAAAATAAAGGGAAGTTCTGTATTACGTTATTTTTTAATCGGATGTGTGTTTATTTTGAAAACTTCCGTCATTTTTGACGGGTGATACACTAATAAGTGAAATACTTTGCAAAGTCGATCAATTAAGCTCGTAATCATATGGTTGTACTTTGAAAACTCCTGTTGATCTTGGCATAATGTCATTAAATTTGAGAGTTTGTGCTACAAACAAGGAAGGGAATTTATGAGAATCTTCATCTGCTCTTTCTGAAGCTTTGAGTCTATCAACTGTTTGGTTGATTGGGATTGGAGGAGGGAAGAATCTTGAAGGTAAAACGTTGAAATATGAGCTTAGTGCTTTGTCACAACATTTCATGTCCTGATATTTAACAATTTGAGTAAAATATTGGCTGGTGTGAACATGATTGTCAAACCATTCCTGATTTGGCCTGTCAACGGGTACCCGGGACCCGGGTACCCGTTGCCGTGTGATTACCCGGGTAGTAAAGTTCCGCTCGGGTACCCGTGAAAATGTGGCTTCAGTGTCTACGTTCTATATTAAAGGAGGCCAATCTTCGGCTCCCATGCGGATTTTTTGTGTTTACATTGTGGCTCGCGAAACAATTTATCAAATGAATTATTTTTTTTAATTTGCTGCGAAGTACATCTATGGAAAAATATCAGAAAGTATCTGTCAATGGGAAATAAAATACGGTCCCAACAAATTACAAAGTATTGTGATACATCTTTTTTCTCGCAAGTTGAAGCAGAAATCGCACAACACAAAAAGGTTTTGGTTCTTTAAAAAAATCATATAGAGAAAACAAAAGTCCTCTGCCAAAAATAAGGATGGACTGCTTAGAGATGAAAGACGCTGTTTTTTTATTTTAAAAAAAACCCACCCTTGCTTTGACACTAACTTTGCATTGAAATACGCCGATTGATACTAGCTAATGTTGCTGATCTAACCCCTTCTCCTCCCATCACTCATTGCATTCGCTTGTAATTCTTGTGTTCATTAACACGTGGTGACCTAGAAAAACTGATTTTAATAATGCGGAGAGGTTATCAGTATTTAAATTTAATTAATTAAATAGTTACTAACGTGCAGGATGGGCAGACGTCGGCCGTGAGGATTGAATGCATAGAGATGAAAGAGGCCGTGTTTGTTTTTTGTTGTTTTTTTTTCATAGAAACACACCTTGCTGCGCCTTGCTTTGACACTAACTTTGCTTTGAAATAGCCGACAGTGTGTCACCGATTGATACTATCTGATGTAGTTATTTACCCCCATCCCCTCTTCTCTCTTCACTCCTATAACCCAGTGCTTCTCAAACTTTTTAGTATAGCGGACCGGCAGGAATTGAATTTTTTCCATGGTGCCAGGAACCGGTGCACTATTTTCCCTGTACTTACATGGTAGCGAAATGTATTTTATTTCCTTTTACTTCTTTCATTAATTAGCTAATTGTCAAAAATGACTAATTCTATTGTGTTAGTATTATTGGTAGCAATTGGAGGATTATAATTATATTTCGATCTCCTTACTTGATAACTTCAGCGGACCACCATTTTGAGAAGCACTGCTATACCCCCCCTGCATTCGCGTGTGTTTCTTGTGTTCATTAACACGTGTTTGCCTAGCCAAAAAATTGATATACACCCAAAGTTGTCATTTTTTAAAGTTAATAAGATGGGTAAGATGTCGGCCGTGTGGAATCATGCCACGGCAAAATGCAACCATTATAATGAAATTGTGTCTGCGAAGGGTGGCAACTCAGCGCGATAAAACGCCATCTGAACGCTATTCATTAAATTGATATTGATAAACAAACCACCGACCTACCCAATATCAGAAATATTTTGGTGTTAACATTAATAACAAAAGCAGTACCACTGACCAAAGCGCGATCACTTGAGACTTGAGATTTACCACAGTATTGCATCCGTCATCACCCTTAGCATCGACTACCGACGACAAGTGGATATTAACATTCAAGGTATGAGTAGTAGGACACTGAACGTTACGTCATTGCTGTTGTCATTTTGTTTGCATGTTCAGTTTACTGTAGTTTTAGTTTATGAGTATGACGAAACCATTTACAGCAGGAATTGAATAACAGTTTTAGTGCATTATAGTTAATTGTAGTGCATTAGTAATAGTGTTACTGGAAGCAAGCCGTTAGCTACTACTACTGTGTGAAATGAAGTGCATGGGTGGTGGCTAGGTTGCACGGTATAGTGGTCATGACGGGGAAAATTATGCGACGCTTAGAACGGGTAACCCGGGTACCCGTTCGAAATTTTCACGGGTACCCGGGAAGCTTTTTTTCAACAAATTGACAGCCCTATTCCTGATCCTTCGACATCAGTCCAGCTGCACCCAATTCAGATTTATGAACACACTCAGGATATATGCATTTCATGCTATTTTGACATAAAACTAATTCTAATGTTTCACAAAATTTTGAAAATATTTTTATAGCTATTTAAATTCTACTAAAAAGTATAAATACATTTTTTTTAAAAATAATAAAAAAGATAGATGTGTGACATCACACATGGCCTGACCACCTCCCCCCTGTCACAAAGTGTCACACTTTCTTACCCCCTCCCCCTCGGAGCGTGACGTACTTTATGGGCGGCCCCAAACCAAAAGGTGAATAATGTTATGCTTGTAGGATAAATAGCTTGTTAGATATTTTGACTACGCCTATGAGATACAAAGGGTTAAGTGGAATGAGAAATTGATACTTTCACAGTTTGGTATCGGGTGTCATGGCTTTTTAAATTAATTTTTTTTGTTCCATAACCACGTGGTCGTAGGGGGTTCTAATGTTTCTAGTTGAACTTTCTCGGTGCTTGGTAGACTTGGCGGCGCCCATCTCCTCTCCAAGTCAGTGGAGGACTTGTTAGCGATAGTCGGTAATCAACATTTTAATTGTGGCTTAACGTGGGTTAGATCCCACGCACCTCAGCTTGTGAGGCGAGCGCACTATTGACTTCGCTACCCAGATAGATTAACCCCGCTGACGTAGAAGCCCATTTTATTGTACATTGTATTTGGCTTTAGTCTGTAAGACAGTTGTTATATTATCGCTTCAGGCTTTGTTCTATGGAACTTTTATTCGAAATTACTTCGTTTCTTTTGACACCTGTCTGTATGAAGATGATGCTAAATATTTAACTGTAGTTACTGCAATACAAACTCAATATATAAAGCGCTGACGATCAATGTCATTGATTGTGACCCAAGCTGGTCATAGAAGGGCGGCAGGTAGTGCGGTGGGAAAATCCTGACTCAGACAATGTTGTATCGCACTGCCCAGCAGTTGGAACAGGTCGTCCAGGCGTTTAACAAAGCTTTAAGGGAGTATTCTCAAACTTTCCAGAATATGCAAGTTAGCTCAAAACCAAAACGTTACAGCATTGAACCTCGGATCTTTATTAAAATAATCGCCTGTTTGATGAATACATTTGGATATCGCTCCTCTCATTTGAAAAAAAAATCGAATTCTCCAGGTCCCAGTGTGGACAGTTGCCTGCGTGTTGGATTGAAAATCTCTTTATTAGGAAGTACCGCCCCTCATTTGTAACCTACGTTTATTTTTATTTTTATTTTAATTTTATTTTATTATTATTATTTTTTTAAATTTATTTTGTTTATTTTGTTTATTTTTTTAAAATTTATTTTTTTGGTTTTTGTTATTATTTTTGTTTAATTTTTTTTTATATTTCAATCCCCCTACCCGCGCTTGCTTAAGGCTAAGACCCTAAATTTATGTGGTGTTAACTTTTAGATTTAGAGATAACTTTGTTAAAATAGATAATCACTAGACACAAACCGGCAAATATTTGTGGTGGTAGGCAGGAATTTCCCGTCTACTAAGCTTACCTGGCAAACGGCACCTTCAACGTCAAACTGTTGTGATTAAAAAAATTCAGATACCTGAATTCGGAGCCTAACTCTTCCTAACATTACACACCTAACCTGATCGTCAAAACACATCCCCACGCCCACGCTCAAATTGATCCCATTGTTATCTTATCTTATCAATACAGACGCTCCTTCTATGCAGAAGATAATTACGTCTACAGACCATGTGAGATGATCTGTTGGCAAGTGATGCAGCGTTCACAGGCCATGGCTTTGTGGGTTCCACGCATTACCCAGCCGCCTATCTAGTGTTAGGTACACATTCGGAGCTGGGTGACTCAAGGACGCCCTAGGCCCCGGGAACAAATCCTTGCCTTGACATGGATTCGAACCCGTGACCATTGGTACGCCAGTCGAGCACGCTGCTACTCGACCACCGCGTTCCCAGCATTGTTTGCTGTAGAATCGTTTGGTCCATCTGAGGCCATCTCCCGGAAGTCATCCAACATTATTAATTTATATCTCATATTTTTACTAGTCTTATATTAACTTGCTTTGTAAGTTTAATCGGAACCGTCCCACTATTTGTTTATAATTTTTTCACTTGCCCAGTTCACGCGTTGACGCCGACCGTAAGTGTTCACACCCCCTACCGTCCCTGCGCCCAGTTTTAAAACCAGGGGAGATAATTGTGTTTCAGCCTGTAAGTGTTTCGTTTAAGCATTATCATTACTTTTAGTTATGTCTCATATATAAGGGATTTATAGTCAAAAGGTAAGCTGGCTTTGCACTTACTGTAAAATGCGTAGACTAAAAAGTAGAAAATTGGTGCATTTTTAATATAAGACTAGTTTTTAAAAAGTGTTTTTAATGTTGATTATTACTTAATAGCTTTATTATTTTACCTTAGTTTAAACAAACCCATCAATAATTGTGGCACAAATGGTCGTAAATAACAATTTTAAAAAAAGTCTGCGACCCCCCCCCCTCCACCCGCACCGTAGTTTACCTGATTCAGACGTCTCTTAAAGCGAGACAACTCCTTTTAATGTCGATAAAAGGCCGTTGGAATGTTGGGAGCAATGTTTTAAAACAACAACAAAGAAAACAATTTGATTTAGGTCGCAATGAGTAATATAGACATACGCATACACATACACATACCTATATCTATATATTTTACAAACCGAGTGTTGTCGTATGTTGATTTTTATAACGAAGTGAACCAACTTGGTTTGCACAATCTTATGAACTCTGCTATAAAGTGTAACGCGGTTCTCGGCAACACTTCACTGAGTCATTGATGTATGGCAGGGGTTCCCAGCCCCGTGCCTGCGGGCACCATGGCGCCCGCGTAGACCTGCCAGCCGAATTTTTTTTTATATTTTGGCTGGCTGACACCATTTTTCGGCTGATATCCGGATTAGCCGGATTTTAAAATTTCGGCTGCCTGACATAATTTTTCGGCTGATATCCGGATTAGCCGGATTTCTCCGTAAATTGACATTTGCAGCAAAATATTCGTAAACATCATCCAGGGATGTTCCAGCTAGTTTTACAGGTGCCGGTATGTTGAGAGATGGGCAATTAATTTTGAAGGAGTCAACAAAACCATCTTTAGCCACATTTTCAAAGGCGAGCAATTCTCTAAAGAACCAGATAACAATATCTCTTGTCAGTTCATGACTTGATGTTGCCTGACATTGACTGTTGCCTTCTCAATACTTATGGAAATATCCCAAAATTGTATTGACTTTTCTTGACTTTGTACTGACACATTGTGCTGACACTTAAGTGAAGATTCATATTGCCACTTGATTGAATTGCGGCAAAATTGGTTACTTTTGAAATGTGACCCTACTTGTCACCCAATGACTGCTGAGCAGTGAGACACAGCTGACAACAAACTCGATCTTCGTCTACATTTCTCCTATTAGCAGAGAACAGGCCACCAAAATATTTCCAGCATTGTGCTTTAGAATTTCCATGTAGGCTAGGCGATTTAGGTTTTACTTGTAGTTTTTAATGAACTGCCTCTTTTCCCGGTTTAGATGACATTTGCTGACATTTGAGTTCACCTAAAATTGTCATATAGTCATAAAGAATTGTTACATCAGAAATGGTGTAACGTAAAAAGGTAATCCTGCAGTATTAGCACGTATATTATTTCACCGCGAATTTTAATTTTCTCGTGAGAACTTTCGTTTTTAATTTTTTAAATACATTTATATATGTTATATTTTAGCTATTATAGCGCTAATTTCTAGGGCTTTTTAATTTATAAGGCTGTTTTCGGCCCTTGACGCTACATAATCAGAGTAGAGTAGGATACATCCATTTTGTTTATCTAGCACCCTACTTGCTGGATTGTCACAGCAAGAGGCCAAGCAAATTTTCTCACTTACAAACAAACAAAAAAGAATCAAACATCTAGTAAGGAAATAAAAAATGAAATTTTCATTAAAATATTTATTGATCGTCTAAGAATCTTAAAATAGATTAAAGAAACTTTTTTTAAAGACATCTTCAGTCAGTAAATTTATTTTAGCATGGGTCGTTCCAGGTAAAAACAATCTAGCTAGCAGGGTGCTAGATAAACAAAAATGATGTCTCCTACTCTGATTATGTGGCGTCAAGGGCCGAAAAAGCCTTATACATTTAAAAGCCCTACAAATTAGCGCTATAATAACTAAAATATAACATATATAAATGCATTTAATAAATTAAAAATGAAAGTTCTCCCGAGAAAATTAAAATGCGCAGCAAAAAAAAACAAATTAAGTGCTAAAACTTCAGGATAACCCTTAAAAATCATCAGTATCTAGTAGTATCTAGTTAATTGAAACAATTAATTTAGGCTTACCTATCTATTAGTATAAGATCGTTGCGCCATAATCAAGTAATAATAAATTGCCTATTTACGACAAAGCTTAACGATAACTTAAATTAATTAATGTATTGATTTGTATTTTAATTAGTATTTTATAAATTAATATTGTAAGAAAAAGATAACCTGCAAGAACTGTATCAATGATTTTATTGATTATTTAGGTTTAAAAAACTGTACAAATAACTCATTTTTGTCACACTTCCGGCGACGGTTATTCTAAAAATTCATTCGATCTTAAAACGGAACGCAATTAATCTTAAGAAAACAGAATTTACGTTACGGCGGCTCGTTCATTTTTCGGCGGAATTACGGCGGACAAAATATGGCGGCTAATGCGGCGCGCCGCATATTTTCCCGCGGATTTTCGGCGGACGAAAATTTTGCGGCGTATTCGGCGCGCGGCGGCGGCTGAGGGGTCTACGCCCGCGGAACGATTCGTATGTGCCAGCCACTATTCGTAAAAGACAGAATTTTTTCATAAATATTCTCTCGTGCATTTCCCCCAGAATCATAAAGAAAATGCTAGGTAACAATGTATAAACGGGTCATTATTTATTAAGCATCTTCAAGTGTTTCCTTCTGTATCAATCCTTTTACTTGCCAAATAAATGAAATGGAAATGGCCACATGTATAATGCATATTTTGTTCAAGGTAAGACAGAACAACTAGAGTTAGAAATTTTGGACCTAAATAATATTTTTGCTAAAATCCATATCAGATGACTTTTGGAATACAGTGGACAGATAAAAGTTCCCATGTTTGAAAAAAGCGGCATATAAAATTGTTTTCAAACATGAAATTAATAAAATCAAGATATAGATCTCGACTCACCGATGAGCATCTTTATGATTGTATGCTAACAGGATTATCGTCATACTCTCCTAATTGTGAGGCACTGGCCAATGATACGCAATGCCAAAGGTCACATTGACATATTGATATTACATTTTTTAAAAATAAAATGTTTTATTTGTATTTGTGTTTTTGTTTACTTTGTTTACATTTTGTAAATACATTTCTCCGTGTGTATGCAATTTGAATAATAATTTTATTATTTTAAAATATTTTTGTTTATTATTTATTAATAAATTAATGAATATAAGAAAATAAATTATGGGAAAATGAGAAGTTATGGAAGGAGTGTGTCGATTAAAAAATAGGTGGTGCCCGCAAACTTACCGATATTTTAGAATGTGCTCTAGAGTACAAAAAGGTTGGGAACCCCTGATGTATGGGGAGGTTTTGTAATCTTAGAGACTTAGAGATGTGACGACAAGCAATAGCCCGTATTCGATGTAAGTCAGGCATGAGAAGCTAAAGTGGGCGAGTGGAGGACAAAAGCTATTCATTGGACTGTAATTCTATAGGTGTAACACACAAACCTACCTGACATGCAACACACCATGCAACTGTTTTTTTTAAGCGCTGAAGAATTTGATACATTATGTTTCAACAACGGTTTCCAAAAGCCACATGGGGTTAAAAATTTTATTTTAAAAATTGTTGCTAGATGGATTTCGGATATATTTTTTGAACATACAGACATTCAACAAGCGTTCTAACAATAAACTATATTAATCAAGATAATTTCACATAATCTTCCATTTCAATTCATTTGAAGCTGAGTAATCCAACAGTGTGGATTATGACCATTTCAATCCTGTGCTTGATCCGTGAGTACCAGCTAAGTTATTATAACTGTAACGAAATTTCATGAATGCTTAGTTTCAGAGGTCTAAAATACTGAGTTCCAGGCTCATTCGTAAACCCATCAACACGTTTATCAAATTAATCCAACAAGTTTTGAATATAATGGTAGTCTCTTTCATGTCTTACACAACAGATATTATTACTATTCCTTAAGATTAGATTAAGAGTATTTTGGCCCCATCTTAATTTTTACAAGAGAATCGCATTTGCCACAAAAATATTAATATTTAAATAAGACATGTGAAGATTTCCCCGACTTCTTGGAGTTGTTACACTACATGTTTAGCAACAACTGGGCAAGTCTCTTCAAAATGTTAACTTCTCGCTTCAAAAGATGACATTTATAAGTTGAATTTTTTGATACATGTGTTCTTTTTTCCCATATTTGTTTTTAGCGATTCGAATTTCAGTTTCATTTTTTGTTCAAACAGGTTTTTATGATAATAATATAGTAAAAGATTCAAATGCTTGTGGCTTCTCTGTATGAAATTATTATTTGAGATCTGTACATAGATTTATGATTCGAGTATTTATATTTTGAAATTCATCTATTTAGAGCATTTATTTAGTTTTGTTTGTGACTTGTGTGTTAAATTACCGGTTCTTGTTCCCTGAAATAAGTATAAGCTCACAATGAGGGTATCAGGATGTAGGGGAGACCACACAGATTCACAGAGAAATCAAGCTTTACTTTAGATAAGCAACAAATGCATAAAATATTTTAGTTGAATACATGAGACGATAATATTTTTTTACACTATATTATGTCCTTAACAAACCCATACACACTATATTACATGTTATACGCCATGAAACGCGACAAGGAGTCTGTCGTCCCAATCGTACCTCACATGCTCCTCACTAATATTTAAAGTTCAATAGTATTTTCAAATTAGCCAATGGTAATATAATATGCTATTTAGCAAAGAGGTCATACGATTCTCATAACATCTCGTCTCTTCCTCTCTAGACAGAATGACGCAAAACTTAATCTCAGATGCCAGGTCTCGCTTTAGTCTTTACTGTCATGTAGTCTCCAATATCTTATCCGGTGTTAGTAGTTGTAATTGTTCATCATCCGTCGTAATCGAGGAGGACCCAACTCTACATCCTCAAGGAGGACCCATTTCTACATCCTCGAGGAGGACCCACCTCTAGATCCTTCAGGAGGACCCACCCCTACATCCTCGAAGATGACCCACCTCTACATCCTCGAAGATGACCCACCTCTACATCCTCGAAGATGACCCACCTCTACATCCTCGAAGACGACCCACCTCTACATACTCGAAGACGACCCACCTCTACATCCTCGAAGACGACCCAGCTCTACATCCTCGAAGACTACCCACCTCTACATCCTCGAAGACGACCCACCTCTACATCCTCGAAGACGACCCACCTCTACATCCTCGAAAACGACCCAGCTCTACATCCTCGAAGACGACCCACCTCTACATCCTCGAAGACGACCCACCTCTACATCCTCGAAGACGACCCACCTCTACATCCTCGAAGACGACCCACCTCTACATCCTCGAAAACGACCCAGCTCTACATCCTCGAAGACGACCCACCTCTACATCCTCGAAGACGACCCACCTCTACATCCTCGAAGACGACCCACCTCTACATCCTCGAAGACGACACACCTCTACATCCTCGAAGACGATCATTGTCTACATCCCTTATACAGTGGCTATTTGATGAGTTTTTTAGACCAAGCTTTGCACTAGAGATGAATTCAGGAGTCGGACAAGAGTTGGTCGGGATGTCATTTGGAAGGTTTTTGCATGGCTGAGAACATGAGACTAACAAGTGTTGATGCCAGAATACATTACTGATTGACATTATTGGTGACTGGGAAAGGTTTCGATTAATTTCCATTTTCTGGACCCGATTCTGTATGCCATCATGGAACTGCCTTATAAATTCTATAAACTTTCATGGTCATCCATACTTGCCATAATCTCCCTCAGCACTTCTTTGCAGACCTCGTGGAAAGCTTTATTGTGTTCAATGTTTATGGAGAAAAGATCCGTGTGTGTTTAAGTTACTTTTCTTGCAACAGTGTAACTGCAAACAACAAATCGATTGCGTCGCTTTCTTTTCGGATTGAACAAAGGCTTCTGGCATTAGTCCCTGGTCAAGATGTGTGGTGAGGCGATTCGGAATGATTCTGACAAGTATTTTACATGCAGCTATTATTAAAGATATACAACGGTGATTTTCACAAGCTTGACGGTTCAATTTCTGTATGTATATGTGATCTATAGAAGAATCTTTGAATTCCTTGGGGGATTGACTCCTGCTGCCACACCAATAAAAAAAATACATAAAGCCCTTCTAGAAGCTCTATGCCCCTTTCCTTGAAAACTTCAGGTGGAATGGAGTCTGAACCCAGAGTTTTGCCACATGCTAGAAGATGAATCGCTTTTTGCGTCTCCAGAATATTTTGGGGATAGCCAAATGCTACATCTCTTGACAGTTGAAGAAGATGACTGATTGCAACATCATTAATGCGTGACGGAGTGTTCAGGACGGCATAAAAATGCCCAATGCCCAATAACTTTCTCTTGGTCAGTAATTATAATTTTCCCATTTTCACTGAGAAGTATGTATCTGAGGTTGTGGGTCCGTTCACTTGCATTAAGGCACAATAAAAGTTCACAATGGCAAGCCCGTCTGCGTAGTGTTAAATCTCATGAGCTTTGTTGCTCAGCCATGTGTCTTGCATCTGGCGGAGATATCGCTGTATAAATTAGCGTATCTCACTATATGAGTCCTTTCAGGGTGGGGATCTGGGATTGTTCATGTAGATTTTATTTATAATTATATTTAATAGATAAAATGTTTCTGTAAAATATATTTAGAAAACAGGGTGACACAAAAAAGGGAAATTTTTAACTATCCAAAAAACCAAGATTTTTTTGAAAAAAAAACCCAACTTATATTCATAGTTTTGGAACCTTACAATATGATATTTATAAAACATCAATTGAATTTAGCTTTAAAAAATTACATCCATTAGATGCCGTCCTCCTGGACGAATGCATTCTTGAAATCTGCTTTTGAGATTTCAGTTTGTTTGTTTGTTTGTGTGTGTGTGTGTGTGTGTGTGTGTGAGTGTGTGTGTGTGTCACCCTGTATAAAATATAGGAAGCTTGAAATCATCTCTGGTATAATTTGGTATAAAAAGTTGCTACATTGGTATAGTTTCAGAATCCCTGACGAGGACCATACTCAAATAAATTACTGAAATTACTATTAAAAATTTTATAAAAGTTTTTTGTACTATAAAATTATTATGAAACAAAGCAGTAAATAAAAGTGAAGAAAGAAATGATAACTTATAACTAAACAAAGGTCAACTTTAATAAAACTTTTATAATTCGATTGATCAGTGTCTATAGCTCTTTAAAATTTATCCAGCCCTATTTATTTGTTTTGGACTGCTTGGTGAAATTTCAATATGTAACACGGTTAAACGTCAAAACGGCCCCTGCAAAACGCCCCCCCAGACAAATTGTTAACATTTTCAACAGAAACTTTTATTTATTTTTCATTTTAAGCTTTTTTCCAACTTTATCACCCTTAAATAAAGTGGTAAAATTGTAAAATTATATATTGTGATATTATTATATTGTCTCTTGTCAACAAACAGCCGCGATCGGTACCATTTCGCGTATAGGCTATTAAATTCACTATTGTGATGTCATTATTATTGTTTATTATTAGCAAAACCTGACACTGCATAGGTGAGTAAAAATACGAATTTAATATTTGATTGGACATTTTACTTTTAGTCCATCTATTAGTCCGGGGCCTTTTTTTCGGGGCCGTTATGTCGGGGCCGTTTTGTCCGGGGCCGTTTTGTCGGTGAACCATGTAACACAACACAATTCATCCCCCCCCCCTCCCGGCCCCACAAACAGTCACATACAAAGAGTGAAAGTTGCTGCTTGACATTTACCCATGATCTCTGAAAATAATAAAACCCCTTGAAGCGTGCGATTCAAAAGGCCTGACCAGATTTTATTCATGACACACATGGGGAAATTTAACCTGGTAGCATAAAATGAAGTGGTTTTAAAATATGATTACGTGCCGGGCTCCAAAGTGGTTCGGTTGGTGCTGAATAAATCAAATGATTTGAATAGGACGAAACAAGTCATAGCGAGGTGAAAGCACTGGTTGGAATAGTTTGCCTTAATTGAAATATTTTTTTTTAATGTGTGTTTGCTATGACCTTAGACTTAGACATGCAGTACTTAATATGTTTTAATTTTGCACTCAGGGTTTTGCGTCTTGCTAGGAACGTCCAAAACATGGGCGGATTTTTGAGACACCAATAAAAGCTTAAGAGGTCCTCTACCCCATCAAAATTTATGTGGAAAAATAAATTGAAGAAACACTAATTTATTTATATATATTTTTACAAACGCTAAAATATAATTTTTAGATGCAAATTAAGTGCAACGATTTTATATTAGATCTTAGGCTTTCATAGGGCGAGCATTAGACATCACAGTTTTGTATGGCATACGGCAAACGTTAGACATTCGACCAATAACTGCCAATCGGTATACGTTAGGCATTAATTCTATGACTGCCAATCGGCATACGTTAGACATCACACTTTTGGACTGTCTTACGGCTAAAATTCGTTTTTTTTTAATCTTTGATTGTCATTTGACAGACGACATACATTAAGAATCACACTTTTGAATGTTTAACGGAATACTTTATGCGAAACAAAAAGGCAAATGTACTTTATAATCTTAATGTAATTTTTTACTAATGCGCATTGTCTTTTTATTAAACGTTACCAAAGAAACTTTCTCGCGATATTTTATGAACAAATAATGCATTTCATTACCAAGGATCAATTTTAACTAATAGAAATGCGTATCATTGGAAGCTATTGTGTACGTCTTATGTGTAGATTGAAAATGGTAATCCAGAATTCACATCTCTTGCCCTAACAATACTGCAGCATTCGGCAATTATCCAATATTTCACTCTGGTGTCCGCCAACGTTTAGTTTAAATTGTAGAATTCTCCGGAAGTATTACAATTACAATTATTTTCTGGGAATATGTTTTCAGCTCTTTAAAAATATTACTTTTCCATCACAAAAAAGAGAGGGGAAGTATAAAAGAGCTGCTGATGAATGTATGCTCATCGCATCAACTAAGAGAAGGGGAAAAGGGGGAAGGAGCAGTCATTAGAGAGGCAAGGCTTATCTGTAAATTAACAATCATGTTTGAAGTCGGTAAATTGATTCGATAGTTTGTGAGATCGATGGTGTCCATTACTTTGACGGACGACTGACTGATCGTTCCGATAACTGCACACGTCTCCCAATACTACAGTACCCACGAACTTGGGCCCTAACCCCAACCCCCCCCCACCCAACCAAACAGCACTTCTTTTCTCTGCCATTGCTCGCACTAGCCTGAAACTAGACATGACTCCTACGATAAACACAGACATTGAATGAGATTACTTCCGACTGAGGGGACGTCTTTGAAAATTTAACCTGTGTTAGGAGGGGGCCGGTTTAATCGACACATTGGTCGTGGGTCCGTGAGATAAAGAAGAAATGACAAGAGCAGGTAGGTGGTGAATTAGTTTGATGTTGTTATTTCTTTAAACTATTTAGTTCATTTTAGTTGATTAAAAAAATAATTGTTTCAAAAGTGTTTAAGTGTGTTAGCTATTTTAAATAGATATTGCTCAGACTCTGAAGAGTTGTATAGTTTTAGAAATGCTTTCAAAGCTTTTGTGCGTATATCATCCAAACCACCCTCTCTCTCTCTCTCTCTCTCTCTCTCTCTCTCTCTCTCTCCTCTCTCTCTCTCTCTCTCTCTCTCTCTCTCTCTCTCTCTCTCTCTCTCTCTCTCTCTCCCTCTCTCTCCCCCTCTCTCTTTCTACATATTTCGCTCTAGACACCCTCTCCGTCCTTCCCTCACTTTCCACCTCTCTCCGTCTATGACTCTTTCTTCCCACGCTATCTCCTATTCAAACTATTTCTCTCTCTTACTGTTTAGTCTGTTACCGCGTGACCTTTGAGAAAAATTAATTTCATACAAAATCATATAACGGACTTAACTTTAATGTCGAAGTTTTATTTCCTAATGTTACAATAACAGGAATGATTTGGCAAATGAAACTATAATCCTGAAAATTACTTGTTTTTTCTTGTTTTCGTCAGGTCATGTGATGATCTGAAATTATTATTTAAAAAAATTTCATTTCACATTAGAATTTACTTTTCTATAAAAAAAAATAAAGCCAATTTTTTACATTATTTTTAAATGTTATTTTCACCACAGGCAAGTTCTTCTGGAAGCGGAAAGCTGTGAGGTATAGTTTTCTAGGAATGGGGTTCTTAATATTTTTGTACCAGTTAATGATGTTTGCTCAAGTCTGGTCCAATAGAATCATAATAACTAAGCTCAATTACCCCAAATGGGATCAAGACATCTCACATAATGAGAGAAGGGACAGAACTGACGCTGAACTTAGACATCGAATGCTCGTCAAAGTCCAAACAGGAAAGACGATCCGCACTGATGATAAAATAGACTTGACATCGACGGCTCGAAGCTCGGGATTAAAGACGGGAAAAGAATATTCTTCCGGGGAAAAGTCAAGAGATCATTTCAACCCCAGTCAACCTGTCAACCTGTCAACAGTCTACCTGCGGAAGTGGGTTGGATTTCCTGACATGATTAACTGCAGTTGTGACCAGATGCTCACCGGACCAACAAACAACTCCTTGTATCAGCAGCAGGTACAGAGGCTGTCGACACGGCAGATCTTAGTGGAGTCCAGAGACTGCAATAGATTTAATGAAAAGTTCGGATTTAAGAGGTACCCGCCAGTGTCAATGGAGGAGAGAGAATTTCCCATCGCTTATATTATTTTATTTCATCGAAATCTCGATCAGGTGAGTATTGAAATAAAAGGGATTTGAAATATTTTAAGTTTTCCATAACCAACCTCTTTAACTTGCACCAGAATCGTCAATTAAATTTCAGTCTTATCGTACTGGAACTAAAGAAAAAATGTACATACACATTTGCTTTATCATTTTAAAAAATGTATTTAGAAATAAAAATAACTGACATGCTTTTTATAATATGTTCAACTTACCTTTTAATTGAACTTAAAAAAATAATTCTTCATCATTAAATGAAAAAAAAGGTAAAACTATGTGAGTTATAATATACTGTTGCTTGTGTTATTTCAAGAACTGTAGATAAAAATGAAATTATTAAAAGATATTCTAAGAAAAATAAAGTTTTAAATTATAATTAATATGCATATCAAAATGTGGGTTTTAACCCTCATAACCCTAAAAAATTGATTAGTTCAAATATTATGATTTAAAATCATTCAGCATTTTCTTAAAAGTTGAGACTTGGTAATGACACTCTATTCAGACATTCTTTTCATGACATAAACTTTGGCGGCTCTTGGCTTTACTTACTTTAAAATGCATCTCCATGATAGCAGTCCTTGATTTAAAGAAAGAGGTCGTGAGTCGTAGATCAAACTCGTGAAACAACAATTTAAATTTGTTACAGAGGACTGATGGTTAGGATAATCACATCATAGAACCAGGTTGAAGGACAAAGGCCCAAGTTCAAATGGCAATTGGATTGAAAAATAAAGTCAACGTCCGGTTTCACTTATTGTATTTTGTTACTTTTCTTCATGAAGAACTTTTAAAAATGTTGTAAGGTTTTGACTGATTGATGTTGTTAACTGGTTTTTTTTGGTTTTTTTTTATCTTAAAAAAAAACTTTATTGGAATTTAAAATCTCTTTTACATGTTATTATTAAAACTGTAAGGATTGGAAAGGTCAAAAGTTTCTACAAATAACATGCCTTAATTATCTGTTATGATCAGGAGTCAACTGAAGACTCCAAGTGGCTTTGGTCAAATATCTGCAATGTAGTTATTGTAATGGGTTCAAAAATATGTGTGTTAATGCTGTATTGGGGTCGGACATCTGTTTTTTTAATATTATTATGGGCTCTGACAATTATGAGTAGATATTTTAATTGGTTTAAACAACTGTTAGATGATGAGAATTTAAATGTAATGTAAAATATTTAACTTGATTCAAGCACCTGAAGCATATGTTCTTTATTTTTAAAATAAATCTGTAAGTAGAGATTTTAATGGGGTCAAGCATCTATAAGTAGAGTTTTTAATCTAGGTCAAACATTTGTATGTAGCTGTTTTAATTAGCTCAAATAATTGAAAGTATAGAATTGAATTGTGTCAAATGTCGATTAACCGTGATTTTTTTTTGTATTGCGGCAATCATCTGTAAGAAGATTATTTCATTGGGCCAAAAACTTGTACGTTGATATTTTAGATATTTTAACTGCACCAAAAATGTGTAAGGTGATTAGGGCTGTCAATTTTGTTGAAAAAAGCTGCCCGGGTACCCGTGAAAATTTCGAACGGGTACCCGGGTTACCCGTTCTAAACTTAAACGTCGCATAATTTTCCCCGTCATGATCGCCATACAATACAATGCAACCTAGCCACCATCCATGCACCTCATTTCACACAGTAGTAGTAGCCAACGGCTTGCTTCCAGTTACAGTAACGTACTATTACTAATGCACTATAATTAACTATAATGCACTAAAAACTTTTATTCAATTCCTGCTGTAAATGCATTCGTCATACTCATAAATGACAATAAACTGAACATGCAAACAAAATGTCTACGGCAATGACGTAACATTCAGTGTCATACCTTTAATGTTAATATCCACTTGGCGTCGGTAGTCGATGCTAAGGGCGATGATGTATGCTATACTGCGATAAATCGTAAGTGATCGTGCTTTGGTCAG
Organism: Ampullaceana balthica; assembly: GCA_944989445.1. Classification (NCBI taxonomy): domain Eukaryota; kingdom Metazoa; phylum Mollusca; class Gastropoda; family Lymnaeidae; genus Ampullaceana; species Ampullaceana balthica. The sequence goes on along the minus strand of CALYLW010001314.1, from coordinate 70,157 downwards.
TGGTACTGCTTTTGTTGACACCAAAATATTTCTGATATTGGGTGGATCGGCGGTTTGTTTATCAATATCAATTTTATGAATAACGTTCACATGGCGTTTTATCGCGTTGGGTTGCCACCCTTCACAGACACAATTTAATTACAATGGTTGCATTTTGCCGTGTCGCTGTCAACTTGATTAGCCTGATTCCACACGACGTCTAACCCATCTTGTTAACTTTGGGTGTATTATTAATATCAATTTTTGGGCTAGGCAAACACGTGTCAATGAACACAAGAAACACAAGCGAATGCAAGGGTGTGGGTTATAGCAGTGCTTCTCAAAGTGGGGGTCCGCGGAAGTTATCAAGAAAGGAGAGAAAAATATAATTATAATCCTCCAATTGCTATCAATAATACCAACCCTATAGAATTTGTCATTTTTGACAATAAGCAAATAAATGAAAGAAATAAAAGGAAATAAAATAAAAGGAAATATAATTCATTTCGCTACCATGTAAGTACAGGGAAAATAGTGCACCGGTTCCAGATGCAATGGAAAACATTCCTGCCGGTCCGCAATACAAAAATTTTGAGAAGCACTGGGTTATAGGAGGGAAGAGAGGAGAGGGGGGGGGAGAGTAGAAAAAACGCCATTAGATAGATAGTATCAATCGATGACCCACTGTCGGCTATTTCAAAGCAAAGTTAGTTTCAAAGCAAGGGTGTTTGAATGAACAAAAAACAAACACGGCATCTTTCATCTCTGTGCAGTCCATCCTCACAGCCGACGTCTGCCCATCCTACACTGTTAGTAACTGTTAGTAACTATTCAATTTATTAAATTTAAATACTGACGACCTTGTACGAATTATTAGCATCAGTTTTTCTAGGTCACCACGTGTTAATGAACACAAGAAGTAAGGCGGATGTAAGGGGTGTGGGTTATAGGAGTGAAGGGAGGAGAGGGGGTAAATAAACAATATTAGCTAGTATCAATCGGCGTATTTCAAGCAAAGTTAGTCAAAGCAAGAGTGTTTTTTTTTAATTAACAAACACAGCGTCTTTCATCTCTAAGCAGTCCATCATTTTTTTTTGGCAGAGGACTTTTGTTTTCGTTATACGATTCTTTTAAAGAACCATTTTTTTAGTGTGTTGTGCGATTTCTGTTTCAGGTTGAGAGAAAAAAAAATATATCAAAATACATTGTATTTATTGGGACCGTATTTTATTTCCCGTTGACAGATATTTCCCGTGACAGATATTTCTCCTTAGAAGTACTTCACAGCATATATTTGAAACAAAAATTTTCATTTGATAAATTGTTTCGCAAGCCACAATGTAAACACAAAAAGCCGCATGGGAGCCGAAGTTTGGCCTACGGTTAATATAGACATAGAAGCCACATTTTCACGGGTACCCGGGCGGAATTTTATTACCCGGGTAATCACACGGTAACGGGTACCCGGGTCCCGGGTACCCGTTGACAGGCCTAAAGGTGATATTTTAATTTAATCTCAAATTTTTAATTTTAGATTCTTTGATTGAAACACATCTTTAAGTATGAATAATGGGAAAAACATCTGTAAGATTGTTTAAATTGTGCCTAACATCTATGTAAGAGGGGATTTTCATCGGGTCAAACATCTTTAGCGATTTTAATACAAAACATGTGGCTCAAGGGGGCCATAAAACAAACCTTCGACATACTTTGGATCAACGGGAAATGTTCCCCTTTGTCCCAGTGGCCAAGTAGCCCAGTGACACTCATTCAAATGTCAAAATAAAATAAGGAAAAACAATTCAACGATGTTTAAAAAAAAATTTAAATTATCTAAAGCAAAAGGCATAGAATGAAAAACTTATTTCTAATTTATGGAGAGGACCATTTTCCGACAAGAGTTTTTTTTTATAAAGAGGATAAAATGAAAATAGGGAAAAATAATGCAAATTCTTGACACTTCATATTTCTACGTCATTAGCGAATTGTTTGACTGTAATTTATTTATTAGAAATTTCAAAAAAAAATATTTATAAACTGAGAACAATTCATACAAGATAAACTTTATTGAAAAGTTTATTTTTACACGCTTTTATTTAAGTCACGCTGTTTGTATGATGTATCCGTCAAATCTTGTAACGTAAAATTAAACCACTTCAGATGGTCCTAGAGATCTCAAAATGTTACCACAGATAGATCTTGGATGACAATGCATTGTATCAAAATTTCAGATCGATCAAATGTACCGTAGATAAATTGATGCATTTTAGTTAATCTCTATATAGCATTAGTATCAGTCTTCTATTTTTTACATCCACGTGCGTGCCACCCGAGTTCACCCCAGCCAACGATGACAACATTCCCCGTGTTTAACAGCTCAGTGATATGAAACTTAATCTACATTGACATGATAATACAAGAGGAGCAACAGGAATTTTGATTATTCAAACATTCCCTTAATCAATTATGCCCATTCTCACACTCACATTTTAAAAATAAAATACTTTTAAAAAAATCTTTTTTTTTAAAAAAAGGATACGTTTTTATTTACTTATAGAAAGTACACTAAAGAGACGAAAATAAAAATACCGTATATACTTAATATACTCGTTCTATAGCCCGTTCGATCATAAGCCGACCCCCCCCCCTCCACTTTTGGAAGAGGAAAGTATTAAAGTGTATAACCCGATCGCAAGCCGGCACCCCCTCCCCCCCCTCCCCAAAAATAATAGGACAGCTTTTAAAAAAATGGTACAAATTTTTTTAAAACTACAATCTAAATCGGTCATATTGATTGTTTACTTTGTACTGCCTATCTTTGTCTTTCTGCTCTTTGATAAGCAAGAGTTACCGGTATTTTAAAAAAATTATTATTTGGTAAACAGCGCTTACATTAAAATCCGTGGTTGAAAACAAAATTTGTAAAACAGTTTATTAAAACGTTCACAAAAATAAATAAAATGATTAAATAAGGTAAGTGCCGATTCTTTGTAATATATTATAGCTTCTGATAGAGCAGTCGAATCTTGTAGAATGTATAAAAGGACATTGATAATCTACAATAACAACACCGATATTCAATATCCATGCAGAAATCACCTATGATCCGCTCATAAGCAGACCCCCCACCCCCCACTTTTTATCCTAGATTTTGTCCAAAAAAGTTCGGCTTGCGAACGAGTATATACGGTATATTTAAAAAAAAGATGTTTAAAAACACGCTTTTGCGCTTAAAAGAAGAAAATAAAAAAATTCTATGATTTCAGGTGAAATCCGTGAACCCATCCACTGCACATAAAAGCGTGGGGCACTCATCACAACTCATTTCTCTTTGCCACTAATCTTTTGCATTTATATATATACTTGCGTACACCCGTCGAAAATGACGGAAGTTTTCAGCTGAAATCTATTTATTTTATAAAAAATTTACTTTTTAGGGCGCCTACGGCGCCAACCTTTTTCAAAAGCCCAACTAACTTGTCATTGTTTGATAAATACGAAATATTAAACTTTCTGAAATGTACACAAAGTATTTTTATAATAGGGGTTGCAGGGCGCCTACGGCGCCCCGTTTGTTTTTTTTTATTTTATAATTAACCATAATCAAATTCTCTTTTTAAATTGATCCCTTTTCCAAAATTAAAATATGAGCGAAAACAATGACGTCATATAATATTTTTTTACAGCGCATATTTAATTTGCACACCTTTTGATGCTTTGGTGCAGTAATTTGGTTTTCCCGGCTTTCTAAAATTAGTAGCGTCAGGACTGACTGACAGACACTACTTGCGTGACAATTGCAAATTATATTGTTTAATAATTTCTAATTATTATTAATATGATAGTTGCATGTATATAATCAAAGTTGTGAAACTTTTAATGTTTATTAATACTCATCCAAAGTTGTATTTATGTTTCGCAGCCTTGTATCATTGATAGAAAGTTGTGATGAGCGCCCCCATGCTTTTTTATTTTCTTCTTTTAAGCTCAAAAGCGTGTTTTTAAAAACCTTTTTAATAATATATTTTTATTTCCAAATCTTTTTGACTCTCACTCTCCCGTGAAATCTTTAAAGAAATTCCTTAAAAAAATTCTTTTACGATAACGTGCAGTTGGAAAAAAAATAAATTGGGAAAATTTAACAAATGAATTTATTTCTTTCGAAAATTTTCAGTTCGAACAAACACATTCTTTAATGATTGTCTGGATACAGCATCAATTTATTTATTTAACCAGGTTTTATTGTTGCTCCGGGCCATATATCGCCCCCATAACGTCCATTGTCTGACCATGGACACAACAAGTGAACCGGAAATATTGTCAGCAGCAATGTCACTGGCCAGGTGTTTACCAAATGTCTTCGTTGCCAGCAAGTTAAACGACATCGTATACGCCGGCTTTTCCAGGCTGATGGCAGACGTGGATTGTATGGCAGACCTCGTCAGACATCCGGTCCAGTGGAAATACGTCATCAACATGCCAGGGGAGCAGTTTCCACTTAGGTTCGTAAGGCTTTGTAACATATCCGGCGTCCGTGCATTAGTACCACATTCACTGCTCTAACATAAATAGAACCAATCACACAGTCGTCTTTCTCTGACTTTAATAATAGAGCCAAAAATGTTTAATAATATTAAAATTAATTATAAATCAATTTTACTTTAAGGGCCCTTGAACAAGAAAGTTTAGAGAGCTATACTATTTTTTTATAATACAGTGGTTTTCTTTTAGCTACACTCTTTACTTTCTCGTATACGTGTAAGTATTGTAATAGTGAAAAATAATCGAAATCGAGATATTGACAAGTCTCGACGTTTTACACCTTCCTTAGTTGTAAAAACTCAGGTTCACAATCTTTTCTGTAGGTGTGTGTGTGTCTGTATGACTATGTGAACATGCTAGCCTGAGTACCATTTCAGTTAGAGTCGAAAAAGCCAAGTTTTACAATCTTGTCTCCAGGTGTGTGTCTGTGTGCTTCTGTGTGCGTGTGTATGCGTTTGTGTGTGTGAGTGTGTGTGTGCGCGCGCGCACGTGTATGTGTGTGTGTGTGTTAGTGTATGAAACACGAATGTTTGAGTACCGTTTCAACAAGGTGGACTATATTTCACGTATACGTATTAGATCCTTTAAAAAGGTTTCTATTAACTTTTCGTTCGATTTTAATGCTATTTAAATCCTTTATATTAACTCGTGGTGTCTGCACCCTTGATTGCTTGATTGCTTGTCGCCAAAACTTTTGATCTATTTTTAACCCACTTGCTAGCAAGCTGAAATTTTGCAGGCAGTTTCGTACCGATAATAAAAACAAAGTATCAAAATTTCAGATCGATCGCATGTACCGTAATTAAATTATTGATTTTTTAGATAATTTTATTTATTCTATGTATCATGCTATTTTTTGAGAGAGAGCATCCGTCGCGGTGCGTATTATATTGAACAACCTTTCTGTCGCGCAATAGGGTGCGTATTTTATTGACAACTCTTTTTATAAACATATTCCTGATCGGTGCGCATTATATAAAACATGTTTTACGACACAACTACAATTTTGTATTTTTGGATGGTCTTGCGCTGCGTATTATAATGAACATTCTTTTAGTTACTTCTCGTACATAAAGGATTTATAGTGAAAAACTTGGTTTTTTACGGGTTTTTTTATTTATAACTATAGATATAGCTGTTTTTGAATGTAAAAAAAATTGCGAATGATCCATCCTTTGGTTTCATATGTGTTTGTAATTTAATTTTAAAGTGTCCCTTTGGATAGTCAAGGTTCAGTAGCTCCAACAATTAAACATATGGGAATTTCCTTGTATATGGATTCGATGGTTGCTAATCTGCTCAAACCCCATCGTGAACATTTTTAGCTAATAAACATTTCTGCATACCTCACGCCCCAAGAGCCACTACCCCCCCCCCACACACACTTTCATGGTAACCAACCTTATTTTATAATACCTGTTTTACTTTGTCAAAGAACCAACCTGGAACTTGTGCGAATTTTTAAGATGTTCAAGGGAAGTAACAACCTCGAGGTTTTGACGGACGATAAGGCTCTGATCAATTATCGATACATGTACAAGGCCACGTACATCAAGGACAATAAAACCGGTGAGTCATATGGGTAGAAGCAAAATGTCAATAGTGAATCCATTGTATGAAGGCAATATTGACTGTGTGTTGAAATTACTTCTTTTAGAAAAATAAACGACCAGAAAATTTGCGTCGCAATATGTTGTGATAGTGTTTCCATTTAAAAAGAGTAACATATGTTGCGCCGCCATAAAATTTAACATATTCAACGTTTTCTGGACTGTTACGCTCTTGAAATCAATGAAACCGGATTTAGAAACAAAGAAATATTAAAACAATCTCTACCAAATTTGGTTGACATGTGTAGCAGATTTCTACAAGGTAAGTGAGTGGAGTTTTGCTTAGGGTGATGATTCCACCCAAATAAAAGGGTGATTCTTTTTTCTAAGCAGTAGACTCCTCCTAAGTATCTAGAGCAAATGTGTCCAACTCAAGGCCTGCGGGCCACATCTGATCTGGCAAACAAGTATTTTATTCCCAAGAGATCTAGACAATAATACAATTATATCAGGCCGGAAAGATACTTTTAGGCACCAAAATATTTTTGTTCCAATGATATAAATTACAAAGTAAATCCATTAAGTAAATTCTCCAACTGATTTAGGAATTCTCTCAATTTTTGGACATCAAAGGAAAATACTTAATATTTTTCATGATAAAAATAATAAATATTCATCAAAGTTCGATGACATAAGTAGCAGATTTTTTCTAGGTTGATGAGTGGGGTACAGCTTGAGCAGAGGATTCCAACCAATTAAAAGTGGAATTTTGTCTAAGCAGTAGGCCTTTCTTATGCATTTAGAGCACATGTGTCAAACTCAAGGCCCGTGGACCACATGCGGTCTGGCATAAAATTATATCAGGCCCAAGAGGTCATAACCGCAGTACAATTATATCATACCCGAAAGAGAATTTAAGGACCAAAAACAAATTATTGGTCCTGTGATATAAATTTCAAAGCAAATACCCTAAGTAAATTCTCCAGCTGAATAAGAAAGTCTCTCAACTTTTGGACATTAAAGGAAAATACGTAAATTGTTCGGGATAGAAGGATTAAATTTGAGTTGGCATTTCAAAAATATCTCAATTACTTGAATTTCGTCGAAAGGAATTAAACTAGTTAATCTGCACTGAAGGGATTTTAGATAGATCTCCTCTTATGGGAGACACAAAATGCAACTTTTCTTGTTTCGGAGAAATTTTGAATAAATTTAACGCTATACTGTTTCAAAATGCTTATTAATTTGCTGGAAAACTGAGATTACTTCACACTGAGTTCGTACGGCACTTCAGTGACTATAAAGCACACAAAACAGTTTTTTGAGCTATTGACTTATCTATCTGAAATAAACGAAGAAAATGAATATTTAAATTTCCGTTGAAGATAATAGTGATGCAGTGTAATTGGACACTTACGTAAAGTACGACACTATGAAGTCTACACAGCCAACTCGTTTCATTTTCGTAGTGATGAAACAGCTTATGTTAAATGTAGCTTAAACCTGGATCATTTTGGTTGCACATATAATATCTGCAAGCAATTGTTTTCTGTGAATATAAAAGAACCTGTATCCAAGAAAATATGCTAGGCATCCAGCTGTGGCATACTGGCATTGAGGTGAAATTGCGACGCCAATATATTTTGTTATTAGTATAGTGTTTCATGGTTTAATTTTTTAAATGCTTAAAATGGTTAAATTGTACTTTTATCCTATTGTTCGCCCATAGACCTTGCGTGGGATTTAAGTTTTGGCCCGCTGTTCGATTGAGTTTGAAACACCTGATCTAGAAGATGTTGGTACATGTACCAAGAAACGCCAGCCTTGAATGAAACGCCACATCGCCTATGAAATTCAATACCCCAGCCATGCCGGGGTTTATTGCCTTAGCGCATATCAGCGAAAGTTTGTAATCGCATTTTAATCTCTCATTAGCTATCATTCAATGCTAGTGAACCATAGCTATACAGCTGCGATACGTTTGCCCAAATCTAATAAAATTTTTAAAAGCTTATATTGCCAGTCGTGGTAATAGTGTTCCCTCTGCACAGCTACATATTAAGTCTCAAGAAATCTTTCCATTCTTAATTACCCTACTGAAGACGAATCCCCCAACCTGTTTGATATGTTTGTATTATTCTTACATTTTTATCACTTATTTTTCCTGCATGCCACTTGGATTACACGAACAATTTCTGAAAAAGTTTATTTCATACATTCAAACAGACGAAATTTATTGAAATAGGCCTTGATTAATTTTGAGAATTTTCCTAGACATATTCTTTATGTATGCTAAAAGGGTTAAAAGGCGACAGCTCCACTCATTGTTTTTGTACAACTGTTTGTTGCAGGGATCGTCAACGTCAGGAAAGGTTCGAAACTCAACCAGCCCCCACCCCACGGGTTTCAAGTGGCCAAGGGCGGTACCTACGGGTGTTTTTCCCGCCAGCTGGTGGACTTTTTGTTCTCTAGTCAGGCAGCCCGGGATCTGTTGGAGTGGAGCCGTGACGTCATCAGTCCTGACGAGTACTTTTGGGCGATGCTTCATTACAGTAAAGTCGTTAAAGTACCTGGAAGCCTTGCAGGTGAATTGTACATCATTATGGTTTTATTTCATAAGTGATTTTTGGAAAATGAGGCCTGACAATTTTCTCAACGCTCTGGGAGTAAACCCTGTACCAAACCTTAGCCCGGTTAAAACACCCCCAAAAGTGGGCCGACCATAAAGGTAAACACAGCTCCACATCCAAACTCGGCCCCATAAGTAAACTTGGCTAATAAGCCAATCTAACCCCAAAATTAAATCCGACGAATATTTACGAAACCTAGAAATTAACTTAGCGAAATTAAATCCAGCAATTCCATGAATACCTTTTGTAACTGGCACTACCCAATATTTCCCCCAGAGTCGCAGAGAGCCATCCCCTACATCACATCAATGTCTGTGTGGAGAGGAGGCGTCAACAGCACGTGTGCCACCAAGTACGTCCACGCCATCTGCATCTTTTCGCCCGAAGACGTCGTCCAGCTCATCAACAGCGGAAATCTCTTCGCCAACAAATTCTTCATCGACCACCAGCCGGCTGCCCTCCACTGCCTGGACGAGATGCTGCTGAAACAAACATTTTCCGGAACTGCGCGGGATTTCTCTTTGCCGTGACGTGGTCCCATACCACACATGTCATCCTGGTATATAAAGTGCCCTAATCGATTACAGGAAGTCCCGAACCTCGTTCCATCCATGCCTCCTTGTAATGATGTAATGCAACGTGCAGAAACCTTGGTCATAAGAGTAATCGATTACAGGAAGTCTGGGGCTTCGTCCCACCCATGTCGCCTTGAAATATAGCGTGCCAGAATTTGATCTCAGTTCAAGGCCGTGTTCCGTTTTTTCAGCGGTGGCGTAACTCACTTGAAGTTATATTTTAAGCTACTCCTAGAGAAGACAACTGAATCTCATGATAAAATTACTATTACCTGCAGGTGGCCTCGCCAAAACAAAAACAACTAGAAAAGTAAAAATAGCATTGAACAGCATGCTGACCTTAACTTTTCAACCGCAGAAATGATCATAAGAACCTCGAACAAGGCGCATTGAGTATTTACTGGGTGGTTAATTTTAAATTCGGCGTCATGTTTCGGCGATTATATATTTGTTTCAACCAACTTGTCATATTATTTTGATGCATTATTACCAAGATAAATTATTATAGGGATGAGTTTTAACACACTTAACACTTTCCCCAATATTTTGAAGTGTTTTATTAAAACCTCTTCATTATGCTGGATCAATTCTACGAATGTTTCCTCTCTTATGAGTGTGTTATCATAATAAAGATTAAATCCTTTCGATTATAGATCGTTCATAATCGTGCAATCTGTTTTAAAGTCAGTGACAGAAAGCGTGGAAAAACAAAAGATGTATATTTTATATACTTTTTCATAGTTAAATAAATATTTCATTTATTATGTGCAATGTGGAGCGGTACTGAAATAATATATTTTTTCTAAACATTGTAAAAGTGTAAAGACTTCTTATCACACGCTTTTATTTAACTTGCTATTCTGTGTGTCTGCCTGTCTGTTAGCGTCAAGTCTTTGCGACGCCATTTTGACGCACTTTGCATTTGGCAGACACCTGTACCTCCGGTGACAATTCAATATTCCAAAATGTGATTTAATTTGCACAGTCATCTGTCAACTTACTTACCTTTTTTGGGCAAAATTATTTTACTGTTAACTCAACAATTATCTTCGAAATAGTCGAAAGGTATGATAAATATATTTTTTAAAAATCGTATTTTCTTTGAAGAGTGAGCTCTCATTATACATTGTAATTTTTACATCACGGCGAAGACAGAGACATAACAGTCTTCCGGATATAAAGTAGAAAAACTATACAAGTGATAACCAACAAACTAATAAAGATATTAATGAACACTTTATAGACACTATAAAGACCATAAATCTAGACCAGATATAAAAAAGCCACAAGGAAAAATAAAACACTAGATTTATTTTAGCGAATAGACCTGGACTAGTAATAGACTGCGAAATAATTCCTGGACTGTCCGACCATGATATTGTTAGGGTAAACAATGCAATAAAAACTAAAATATGTAAGATACCTAGAAGAAGAATATATCTATGGAATAAATGCAATTCAATAAAATTACACCAATCAGCGACCAATCTCCAACAAAATTTCCTAGGTAATTTTAACACAAGCAGCCCATTAGAAGAAATTTGGAAATATATAAAAACAAATCTAAAAACTATAATGAATGAGAATGTTCCAACCAAACTAACATCAAATAAAATTAACAAATGCTGGATTAAGTCAAAATTTTAAAAAAATTTAAAAAAAAACAACTATGCAAACAAAAAGAGAACTTATTTAAAAAATTTAAAGCTACAAATTTAAAAAGGATACACAAAAAATATTTAAAGATTAAACACTTGACACAGAAACTTAGTCGAAACCTCAAAAATGAATATATAAACAATGCCATTTCTAAGGATAACAATAAAAACTTATGGTCCTTCATTAAATCTAAACAAATGGAACCTACAGGAGTAGCCACACTAAAAGGCTCAAATAATAAAACCTATAATGATAATGAGACTAAAGCTGATATCCTTAAAACACATTTTGCATCAGAGGCCGTCCATAAATGACGTCATGCACCTAGGGGGGGGGTCACACTTTTGTGACGATGTGTGACGAGGGGGAGGGAGGGGGGTTGAAGAAATGTGACGTCACATCAAAAGGGTAACTTTAAATAAACCTTCCACTGAAATATTTGGTTGCTTACAATTTATTTAATTACTTTTTTTTCCTTAAAAAAAATAAAATCAGTGCTTCTCAATGTGCCGGTTGGTAGGCCATCAGACGCTGGTTGGCGTATGCTATCAAGACACGAAAATTAAATCTAATTATAATCCTTAAGTTTGAGAATCCACAAGATATAAAATGAAATTGTTACACTGCGTCGTTTGATGTTGACATCAAGGCATTTGTGATGTAACCGCAGCTCCGTTTGGTTCTCTCATGGCAGGAGTCGTAAAACTTTTTTGCCGGTTACCCCAAAATACACAAGTTTATGTGTGCGTTACACGACTCTAGGTCATGTTCACATGACTCGGGGATTTGAGGGAGAATCGTTAGCGAAAATGCTACTGGTGAGTTTTACAAGCATGACAATTGTCTAAAAATGATCTGAATAGGATTATGTTTAGATATTTTTAGTCAAAACGACACGGAATATCCTTTTTCTTAAAAAGGGAAGGGGGGAGGGAATCTATTCGATAGAATTAAAACGTTTTATGTTTGATATAATTGTTCGATTGGTTTTTGGTCACACGCCCCTGGCCATTCTAGTCTTCTAGATCAGTGCTTCTCAGAGTGGTGGTCCGCGGACCGGTGCTGGTCCGTGGGCCATCCGCTGCCGGTCCGCAGATGTTCTTTAAAAAAGGAAAGAAAAAATTGTCAGTGCAAGGAAAATAGTGCACAGGTCCCGGGTGCAATGGAAAAATTCCTGCCGGTCCGTCATACTAAAAAGTTTGAGAAGCACTGTTCTAGATATAATGGTAAATGAGCCAATTTAAAATTAGTCAAGTATTCATTAACTTTATTGAATGCATCAAATTCTTGACATCGCAATTCGAGAGGAGCACAAAACAAATTTTCTTCTTAGCTCAGTTTTTAAGGCATTAATTTTAAATATCACAGAAAGGATACGTGATATAGACGAGTCATGTGGATTAAGATTATTGTCACTCGTGTCAATATAAATGAAAGTAGGGTAGATTTAGTGCGTAGGTAAGAAATCTACATAGTTGTCAAATTTTTAAAAAAATGCATTTTCTGGAAGGAACCGGTTCAATAATGGGCATATGTTCCAAGCGTACACGTACACATGACGTATTTTAATATATCTAGTGGATTGTAGTGGATGTTATATGTCCCAAATGAGTCTGCATTACCCCCAATAATTCCCTTTTTGACCCCAGATGAGGTTATTTACCTCTGTTCGCCGACCTCTTTCTTACGGGATGCCCGTCAGTCTATTGAGGGATTTAAAAAAAATACATTTTAAAAATGATATTTTTAAATAATTTTTTTTCTAAACAAAGAAGTAAACCGTGATGATTAAAAGTCAATGTTTAATTTGTGTGCATTAAAATAAAATATAAGCTAAGGATGTTAACACAGTTCGTTTTCTGAAGCCGGTTAAACGTTTTTTAAAAAATGCTTCACGCGGGTTACGATATTACAATGTAGATCGTCACTAAATAAATGATAAATTCTTAAATGAAAATAAAAGTGATTTGAAACATACTTATTTTCAAATAGAAAATAAAGTTGTTTTTTGTGTAATGGGCGCCCCACTCTTTTATGTGCGGTGGATAGGTTCAAGGATTTCACCTGTTATCATTGAAACATTTTATTTTCTTCTTTTAAGTGCACTTCTATATGTAAATAAAAGCGTGTTCTTGAAAAAAAATATTTTAAAAATATTTTATTTATTTTGTAGATATTAACAACATGTATTTAAAAGTAAGAAAATTAAAAGGGAAATAAAGTTTATTTTAATCACATATTTCTAATATACATTGATTTATTTCCCTTCACACACTGATATCGCGACAGATTTGGTTGGGCTAAAGTTTAATTCGTCCAATGCTAATATATTTATTTCCTGTGTGTTTTTACACATTAGCAGACTCTAACAACAGCTATACATGACAGCACCTTAGCAGTAATCTTACACGTATAGTATAGGTCTGGATTGTTTGGGGAATGGAAATCTTTATGAAAAAAAAATTCTGTCACGTTTGGACTGTATTATTTCTCTGTACTAGGGTAGGACAGTTACTTAAGTTTTGGCTATGTGTTCTGATTCAATAGTTTTTATGTGGGTGTTCCATACTACACCAGTGAGTACATTGTAATGATAATTTTATATTGTCATGAACATAAAACAAGAAAATAAATAGAACTTTGTCTTTTAAACAGCACGCTGCTTGAATCTTACAATACATGAACTCTGTCGTAGTTTTATGCGTGGAGGAGTTTACACTTCCTTTGTACAGGAAGTCACTCACAATAAAGTTTATACCCTTTAAACCAGTCAAATCGTTCTCGATCGACACTATGCGCTTCTTTTCAGCATTCGATCCGATAGAAAAAGAAGAAAAAAGCAAACTATTTCATCAATGAGAAAACACTTAAGCTTAACTAACATTTTGTTCCACATGTAAGAACAAGCGCATGCAACTCCATTTTCTTCCCTCTGGAATTGGGCCTTGGATTAGGCTGCCTAAACAAACACACTATCAACATTTAAAATTCGAATTTTAAAAAAGCAAGACTATATACATAAAAAATGATAATCGTAGGACGCAATAATCTTCTGTATTGAAGGAACGTCTGTAATATATATGATTTAAAAAAGAAAAGAACATGCTGATGGTATTTCGTGTATTTTGAATAATTTAAAGATTGTTGGAGTAAGCGGAAAGGTTGGGAAACCCTAGTACAGTCACAAAACGTTGTGACCAATTGACCTTGCTAAGATACGAACATGTTTTTTCCCCAAAAATCGTGAATGCTGTTTTATCATATACCAATTAGAGAAATATGCATCTGAGCCTTAGCGCTTCCTTTGGAAATCTCAAAACAATGAAACCGCTGACATCGACAGGAATTCGTTTTATTGAGTTTTAAAGTCTTTATATAAATACGTCTACACTTCAAAGTTACTTACTATATACTTAAAAGGAAATTTAAAAAAAAATCATTGGTCGCCTCGGGACAAACTATAAAATTGGCTCCCCCCCCCCACCTCTTTTCATTACCATCTTACCTTTGTTCACTTATTGTAATGTGGAGTTGTAAGCCTAATTTTTGCTCCCGTTTAGCCTGCCGCCCGGGGACATGTGTACTCCCTTATTCCCCTTGCTATGCCACTCGATATATGTGTGATAATTTATCATTACTAGATCAAACGACGATAACTTAATTGTGTGAACTGCTGGTCATAGCAAGGAAGTAGTGGGTGTGCTAGTCCTTAGCTCAGACAATGTTGCACGGCACTGCCCAACAGGTGGAGCAGGTCGTCCAGGTGCTAGACACAGCTTTAAGAGAGTTATCTCAAGCTTTTCAGATCATGCACATGGGCGTAGGGAAGGGGGGGCAAGGGGGGCATTTGCC
>CALYLW010001314.1:22380-49300 GCA_944989445.1 Ampullaceana balthica | reverse complement strand
CACCCTTCCCAAAAACTAATACAGATTAATAATTTTAAACTACTAACAATTTTAAGACACACTAGACTTACGCCTCTAACAATTGGAAACGTGTAGATGTTATCCAGTTAGCGTTTAATTTGCAAAATCGCAGTTTAATTTTCATTGAACTAGATTAAAAAGTAAAATTAGATTTAGTAGGCTTTAAGTGGTTAAATTGAATTATATTGCTGTAAAGTCAGTTTATTTAACATACCTTTAGATATATATTGTTTAATGTTCCTAAATGAGCAGAACAGTAAAATTAAATGAAGTATTTAAGTTGTTTCACGCAATGTGTTGCAAAAACCTTCCAGGTGTACTTTATTTGGAAAAAGGATTCAATACGCTACGTGGGCAGTATTATGGTAAAAATAAACATAGAGTTTTGAATGTTGCTAAAATGATTTTTAAGTTGACGTCAGAAGAGACTATGGGGATTATATCATATCAGAGCTGTGACCATAAGATCAACAATTGTTATGTTTTTAGAAGATGGATCTTGTTGAGGGTTAGACTTGTACCTAAAGAAATTTCTAGAAGTCTTTGGTAGCAGTCAGTTTTCTTAATGAGATAATAACAGGAATAGATAATAACATCAATAATCTTCTGTATGGAAGGAGCGTCTGTAACAGATACGATAGGATATAAACGTTCCTAATTTTATTTATTAAAGTATACCACTTTTTTTTTATTATGGTCTGCATATAATCCTTACAATGTATACTGTTAATGAATGTACGTTTTTTTTGTTCTATGGAATGAACATTTTGTTTTAATAAAATTTAATTGAAAGCAAATTTTTAATATCCTCCCCCCATAAACGAAATAAGTTTAGAGGGATAATTTGGTGTTAAATTATTATTAACCTACACAGTTCTTTTTCTTCCAAATAGAGAGGTGGCGATATGTACGTGCGAGGACTGGTGCAACAATGACCCCACGGGGGTCCCCCTAGATTAGATCAATTCTTGCGCAAACTCAGTAGTGCAATATCTGCTGGCTCTTTTGTTACTAAAATATAGTCTCAAGTCTGAAACGCGGGCCCCCCCTAAGCGTGGGGCCTGGGACGATTACCTCAGCTGCCACCCCCAAAGGCCGCTCCTGTCCAAATAACATAATAGTCTTACAATGATTTTTAATATTTCCGCCTGACGACCCAGGATGAAAATTTCTAATAATATACTAATTTAAAACCTTAAGTCTTTTGTTACTGGCTTCTGAACTTATCTTATCTGTTTACAGACGCTCCTTCTATACAAAAGATTATTGCTTCCTACGCTTATATATGGTTTGTGTTTAGACCTGCATTTTTATTACAGATTTAAATGTTGATAAAGTGTTGGTTTTCCTGGATTATTCAGGCAACCTGTGCCACGCCCGAATTCCGGAAGGGAAGAAGGATAACTTGTATGTTCTGGAGAGTATCATAGAACTTTGTCACAGGCTGGGGTTTAATGATAACAATTTAAATTTTATAAACAACAACAGTCTTAAACGTTACAAGGTATCTAATATTGACGATTCTTTAAAAATGTCTACAGTCTACGTTCTATTATCTAATATTGACGGTGGTTTTAGAAATGTCCACAGTCTACATTCTATTATCTAATATTGACGGTTTGTTTTAAAATGTCTACAGTCACCTATCTGTTATCTAATATTGACGGTTGTTTTTTAGAATGTATACAGTCTACATCAGCGGCGTAGCGTTGGTATGTGCCACCCGGGGCCGAACCCAAATTTTCAGAACCCCCCCCCCGAAAAAATATGCTATAAAGTAAAGATAGTCTTCATTAGAAAGTAATAATGAGGACACAATACATTTTTATGATAGAAATAAAAAAGGAACGATTTATTTCTGAATAAAATTGAAGTAAAAATTGTATGTGTTTCCTCATTGCCAAATCTCTCATGTATCAATGTTTTCAGCCATGCCATGCCAATAGCCAACATAGCTATAGATTAGATAGTCTTGGTGCATTCGTTGTTGTTTGTAAAATTTATTAACAATTTATTTTTGAGGAGTTTTTTTAACACCTTGAATTATTTAAGACCTTTGTAAGCAATGGAGAAATAATGATATTATTATTTTAGGTAGGGTAACTTCTAGCCTCAATATATTAATACATTTGAATAAATGAACTGATCCTCAATTCATTTTCTTTTACCCGTGTAGTTAAAATATTCCATGAATACTCTACTCTAATTTGAAGACAAAATTTCAAAGTCCAGTTTATTACATGGTCTAGGAAAATCATATATGTTTTCTAAATTCCATATAACTGACAAAAACTCACACTTATTTCAGTAATCTCTTGTTATGAAGAATACAACATTCTTCTCAACTGTTTTCCTTCACAGCATGGATTCATATTCGCTTTGATCACTACAAATTTGCTATCTCATTCTTTGATTAGAAGATTCGATTTAAAGAATGAGGTCTCCAAATAAAATTTTATTAAATGTCAAAGCTTCCTTTAAGTATTCCATTAGTTTCTCTGTGAGAAGCCTCTGCTTAGCGTTTTTTAAAATCGTTTTTAAAGTCGTTTGTTAATAATTTCAGGCATCTTTGACATAAATTAGAAAATAAGAAGATTTAATTGTTACTATAAAAGTTGCTGCTTCTGTTCGCTTGTTGAGCTTTTTGTCTCCACCTATCAGTTCTTCTATCAAAATAACCTCAAAATTGCTACATGGTATATTCATTATTTTGTATCCTGAAGTATGTTTAAAACATTGCTTGTAGAAAAAATTAGATATTCCCAACGTAATATGAACATTGAAAAAAATTCGTAACACTGTTTTAGTGTACTATAATAGTGAGAGAGTTCATTTCAGTTGGAGTGTCATGAAAACAAATTAGGTTTAAGGATTTTTTTAAATTGAGATTTTATATTGACATTTTATTTATTGCATCGTTCTTGACTCCTTTATACTTTCCAGCCATGAAGAAGTATTAACACGCGCACCGATCAGGACTATGTTTATAAAAAGTGGTGTTAATAAAATACGCACCTTATTGCGCGACAGAAAGGTCGTTCAATATAATACGAACTGCGACACTCTATCACAAAAAATAACATGATACATAGAGAAAAATAAAATAATCTAAAATTCAATAATTTAATGTTAGTAAATGCGATCGATCTGAAATTTTGAAACATCATTGTTATCATCGGCACAAAACTGCCTGCAAAATTTCAGCTCGCTAGCTTACGAGAAAGTGGGTTAAAAATCGATCCAAAGTCTTGGCGACAAGCAAGCAAGGGCGCAAGCAGACACCACGAGTCAATATAAAGGAATTAAAACATGTAACGTTTTGCATATTTCAGATATGTTGATACGTCATGGAATTGGGGCCATCCATAAATGACGTCACGCTATTTTGGCTGATTTTTAACCCCTTCCCCCCCCCTCATCACGCGTCGTAACACAAAGCTTTGACCAACCCAAAAAAAAACAAAACACAACAACAAAAAACCCACCTTATTTTCTATTTTTGCAAATGTAATATCGTAACACACGTGAAGCTATGTAAAAGTTCATTAAATGAATTGTAAGCCAGTGCTTCTCAAAATTTTTCGTATTAGTCGACCAGCAGGATGTTTTCCATTTCACCAGGTACCGTGCATTCTTTTCCCGTTTTGACGTGATTTTCCCTCTACTGAAGTGATAGCAAAATGAGCCCCTAGATGGCTAATTAAACTAAAAGCCATATACGATTAAGTATGAATTCGGTTTGTTTTATATATTTTTTTTAAAATTGTTTAGTTGCCAAGGCATAGCAAGACAGCTAACGAACAATGCAGCGGTAATGTCAAAAGTTTGTCTTACATATGTTTGAAACAATTTCCTTCTTATAATTGTTGTTACATGTCATTAAGAGCGCACTGTCCTCGTGCTATACCTAGTTGGTAGTCCATCTTGAAAAATTACCATATATAAGAATAATTACTTCCAATCTTCATCTGCGCTCTTTTGTTGCGTGCTATTTAAAGTTCCCACAAATCCCCGCCTAAGTCATATGGGCAGGACCTCGAGTTTAGTGAGTGGGCGGGGGGGGGCGTACACATGAACTTGTATATTTTAGGGTAACAGGCAAAATAATTCGCAGACTCCTGTCACAAGAGAACCAATCGGAGCTGCGGTTACATCACAAATGCTTTGATGTCAACATCAAAGGACGCAGGGTAACAATTTTATACGTACTCTTCTGGGTTCTCAAAATTAAGGATTATAATTAGATTTAATTTTAATTTCTTGATAACTTACGCCATCCGGCGTCTGATGGCCTACGGACTGGCAATTTGAGAAACACTGACTCTTTAAAAAAAAATTAAATAAATTTTTTTTTATAAAATCACCAAATATTTTAGTGGAAGTTTTATTTAAAGTTACCCCTTTGATGTGACGTCACATTTCTTCAACCCCCCTCCCTCCCCCTCGTCACGCATCGTCACAAAAGAGTGACCCCCTCCCGCCTAGGTGTATGACGTCATTTATGAACGGCCCCATTGATTATTCAACAAATAGCTCATTTCAAATATTTTCATACGTCATGGAATTGATTATTCAACAGACATGCATATTTCAAATATTTTGATACGTCATGGAATTGATTATTCAACAAACAGACTTATTTGGACTATCTGTCTCTTACTTGATATGTTCAGCTATTGAAACATTTGACGCAATTGTTTGATCTTCTTAAATTTTAAATATTTTTGGCGTATATGCTATACGGTTATTTTTTAGTATCTATTGCTAATCTATGTACATGTGCAATGAATACTAGTGTTTGGATTGCTTCTCTTATTCTTTTGAAAGAATGTTAGCAGTGTGCTTTCCTTTTCTTACTTCAGACATCGTAACATCTAAAAGAAATACATTGATGTTTCGCTTTTGTGTACGAAAATTTCGCTACAATTTTTAATTCTTCAATTTTAATGTTTCACTTTGTTGCAGGTTTTAATAAAAAAAGCAATAGAACAGTCATTCAACTGATAAAAGGAAACTTTTACCTATAAAACATGTTGTTTTTAAATATTCTAGTTATTGTATTTTGCCAGCCTTATGAACTACTGTGCCATTGTTAACAAAAGTTCATAGTACATTTACAACATTTTTCAAGATGAGAAAAGCCTCTAAAATATAGGTAAATTAATCTTGTATTATATGTTCAACATATTTTTAATTAAATTTATAATGGTATATATCAGACCTGCATTTGGACTTGCTAAGTGTTGATATTAATTTTAAAAAATATTGTAAAAAGCTCAGGTATAACAATGAAGTACATATATTGTATTTTTATGTTTATTTTAAAAATCAAATACGTGGGAAGAATCCCATTAGGAGATTTTTTCAAACAAAATTTATTAAAATTAATCTCCAACTTTCAAAAGTCTTAATAATGCGTAATTTTTTTTCTGTCATTCATTACACAGATTTAAGTAAATGCGATTTATTTCTGAAGTGCTCTTTGGAGAAGAATATAAAAACACTTTAATACGAGATATTTGCCCTTTACATTGATTTATTAAAGTAAACAATAGTCTAGATAAATCATACAAATATAATTTGGTTTCAACTAAATAATGTGTACACAATAAAAGTATGTTAAAAATGTAAAAATTTGCATGAAGCTAAACATTCAAGTAACAGCTTTCTTAACTGTGTTTTTTAAAAGCCTAATCAGTCTCGTATGTCTCCAAACTAAAGATGCAAAATACTTAGGAGTCTTAATAAATGAGAAAATATCATGGAATCCCCATGTCAATGAAGTTATTAAAAAATCAAACAAAACCTTAGGCTTTATAAAAAGGAACTTTAACAAATGGAATAGAGATATAAAACTAAAATGCTACCTCACTTTGGTGAGACCTGTACTAGAATATGCATCTTCTGTATGGGACCCATCCACCAAAGAAAACATTGATAAACTAGAACAAATTCAAAAAAAGAGCTGCCAGATTCATTACTGGAGAATATTCGAAACTGACAAGAATAACACCATTAGTTAAATCATTAAACCTTGAAACACTAGAGGATAGAAGAACCAAGAGCAAAGTAGTAATCATACATAAAGCAATTAATTCTAATTTAGAAATACAACACAAAGATAACTTAATACAACCCTCAGATAGACCTAAGGATAAAAACACATTTCTTATTCCGTAGGCAAGAACAAACACATACAAGTTTTCCTTCTTCCCGTCCGGAATTCGGGCGTGGAATGGGTTGCCTGAAGAATCCAGGAAAACCAACACTTTATCAACATTTAAATCTCTAATAAAAATGCAGGACTAAACACAAACCATACATAAGCGTAGGACGCAATAATCTTCTGTATAGAAGGAGCGTCTGTAAACAGATAAGATAAGATAAGATTTCTCAGTTTGCCTATAAGAAAGGAAATAAAGCTTTCTTTTTAATTACATCATATATGAACGTCACGCTGAGTTTTTGAAGTTGAACTAACACTAGATTTTCAATGTTTCACAATATGAAGCTTAAACTAGTAAATTTACCGCGTACGAGATAAAAAGAACCCAGAGATCTAGACTTTATTTTTCGTTAATATTGCAGTACAGACGCACTTTCTTTACAGCCTATTATTATTTCCGTTTCCGTGTCAATGTGTTATAACTAGTCAATTTGTTTAGTGTTGTAAATGCATATAGTGTGTTTATTTTCATGTTTTTTTCAGGTAACCCATTCCACACCCAAATTAAGTTTACATCACTACATTCACCCCAAGTCATTAAAAGCGAGTTCTCTTAGTGGTAAAATATGATATAAGCTTACATCACTACATTCAGCTGACATGTTTCCTGTACATTGGAGATATTAGTTCTATGATATCTGATCAAGATAAAAATAATCTTATAAGTTAAAAAAAAACCTAATCAACATTTAAAATTAAAATATAAACTAAACTAAGATTTGTATAAACGATAGATTGGGGTTTACTTCATTGGTACGTACCATTTGTCAACTTTCTTTGTTACCAACACAATTGTTATATAGTGTCCTATTTTCTTGTTATAAACACAGTTGTTATAAAATAAATAGTGTCCACTTGACTTGTTATTAACAAAGGTGTTATATAATAAATAGAGTCCACTTGACTTGTTATTAACAAAGTTGTTATAGAATGTATAGTGTCCACTTGACTTGTTATTAACAAAGTTATAGAATGTGTACTGTCCACTTTCCTTGTTATTAACAAAATTGTTATATAATAAATAGTGTCCACTTGACTTGTTATTAGCACAGTTGTTATAGAATGTATAGTGTCCACTTTCCTTTGTTATTATCAAAGTTGTTATTGAATGTCAAGTATCCACTTTCTTTGTTATTAACAAAGTTTTTTTAAAAATGAAAACAGTCTTCACCCGTTGCAATTAATATCTTTCTAGAAAAAAAACATTATGTAAGTCTGTAAGAGAAAAGATGAAATTCCTAAATCTAGTTGTTGTTTTTTTTACCTTGTCTAGGTTTCTAGGTTTTTATTTAAAAAATAGCCATAATCTAGTTGTTTTTTTTGAAATAGTAATTAAACGTTGTTAAAGTACAAAATTAATAAATATGTCCAATTAATATGTTAATTCGATTTTTCAAGAATAAAATCAAGCGGTAGGTGGCAAAAATATTTTTAGCCGTTCTATCATGTTACATTATTATATCTATGGGTCTATTTCATTGAATTCGAAAGGTGGCGCTGCTATGTGGCCATCTGTCTAAAGAAATCTGGTACAAGGTAAAACAGCTTGAATGAGCCAAAATATTCAATTTTATTAGACCTCATCACAAACTTAACAGCTCTACCATTTTCTTCTTCCTGCATTGAGAGAACAGTCTCTCAAGTATACATTTTATAGACCAAAGATAGTATTATAGAACCTTCAGAAAGATATAGTTATAAAAACACTTTTCCTATTCCGTAGCCAACAACAAACAAATACAAATTCTCGTTCTTTCCGTCCAGAATTCGGAAGTGTAATGAGTTCACTGATCAAACGATGAAAACCAAAATTCTATTAACATTTAAAACTCAAATAAAAATGCAAGACGAGACATAAACATCGGATAAATGTATGACTCAATAATCTCCTGTATAAAAGTACCGTCTATAATAGATAAGATTAGAATGATTCCAATATATGATTGCCATTTATAAGGAAGATGACATAAGTGATGAATAAATGCAGATGTTAGTATATTTTACAAATAGCTTTTTAGAACATACTAATATTTTAGGGCCCGTCCGTAAATGATGACATGCAAGGGGGGGGGATCACACTTTTGTGAGATGTGTGACAAGGGAGAGGGATTTTCTATTAAGAACTGTGACGTCACATCAAAAACTCTAAATGAAATCTCCACTTAAATATTTGATTTCTTACAATTTATTTAATGACAATTTCAATGGCTTCGCGCGTGGTAAGATATTAGACTGCAGCGTCACACTTAATGTACACTTAAATGGCAATACAATTGATTTGAAACATGCTCATTTTCAAATAGGCAATATGGATTTTTTTAAATTTTATTTTTGGGGATGGTAGGGTTGAAGTTTTGTTACGTCATATTTGTCTATTTTTATGTCTAGGCTTTTTCCTTCGGATCTATCTAGACACATTATCCGCCATGAAAGGTGGCGAGGTTAAGTGGCATGCCACTAACAGAAATCTGAAAGATACGGGGAAAGCACACATAAGTGATATCTAGACATTAATATATATAAGAGTAAGAACACAAAATTCATAGTTTTCAATATTTAAAATATACATGATTTTAAAATGAATTATATGCTTCAAACAAAAAAAATTGCTAAATATAATTTTATTATAAATAATATGCACACTTTTAGCAAAAACAGTCGATAACACTATTTCCAATGGACTTATAAATTACAATTTAATTGAAGATGGAGCACAATTCTTTTTCTTTAAGCATGAAGCCTTTGTTTTTCTTCTTATAAAATTATATTAAATAGACCAGGACCGGTGCTTTTTGGCGCGTTGCTTAAATGGATTTTAATGCACTCCAGATATGACATTATCAATCTATTCTATTTAATATATTATGCCTCTCTCTTATTGATTTATTGTCAATTTTGGTTTACTACATCAATCATCAAATAATATATATATATATATATACATATTATATATATATATATATATTATTATATATATATCTTCAACGATCTCAGTAAAAATGAATAAATTTAAGAAACCAACGAGTGGTATGTTTCAAAACAACAATGCAGAAACCTTAGCCAAAGTGTGAAAAAAAAATCCTAGTTTCATAACAAACGGATAAATTAGTTTATAATTAAATAGTTTTCAAAAGAAGAAACGATATTAAGCGCCCCGGCCCAAAAATGAATGATAAGTTATACATTTTATTGCTATGGTACTCAAGCTATATTTCTCAATATCGTGTAAAAGTAAATGGGTAATGCAATTATTAACGTTCAGTTAAAAAGACATTTAGGGCCCCACCTCTGAGGGATTGGACAATAGGAGTTAAGTGCCCTATAGTAATATAATATATGCTCTAAAGTTTTATATACTAAGCTTGGATAAAATCAAGTTGTTTTCGCATTAAAATATTCTAAATTTTATTTTGCAAGATTTCGTTTATTTTTAGAGATGTCCTTAAATTCATTCTATCATGGATCTCCTTTATTATTTTAATGATCTCCTTTATTATTTTAATGATCTCCTTTATTATTTCAATGATCTCCTTTATTATTTCACAGATTTTAACAAGACACATTTTCAAACTTTTAGCTGATTGTTTATGATGCTGTGAATTTAATAGTAGTCATATTATTTACATTATTTAGGATTTATCTCAAATATTATAGACAATTTAAATTTTTTATTTTAGACGAATCTCGGTTATATTTCAGTCAGTTTTAATGGGAAAAGTTTTATTGTATTACCTCATTTATAAGTAAAACTTTCAATTAAACACTAGCTCTATTATTTAATTGATTCTGGTATCATTTAGCATTTTCTAGAAACTTGTGTGATTTCATTTTACATTAGGTCTCTGTAATTTATATTTGCATTTAATTGGATTGTTTTTCTGACCGATCTTCAGTTTGGTAAACCACACAGTATTTAATATCTATAATCTTCTTTAAAATTTTTCATTTGATTTTTCCATCTCCAATAATTATTAATGTAATGGGACACGTTTTTAAATTTAAATCATATTTTTGTCAGACTATAAATATATATATACTCTTAATATTTGTATGGTCGAAGCAACTTATCGGAACACATATGAAGATGCAGATTAATAGTTAAAGTTACTTTGTGTTGATGAAACCTAGTTATATCTGGTAGATACTTATATAATACGATCAATAAGGGGATTGAACGAGATAAGGTGAAGGAAACTAGAATAGGATATCTCATGGAACGGGATCCCATAATGCAATTCAATCATATTGGGGTATATAAATAAAAAAACAACGAAATATGGAATATGATTCGGTGAGATAAAGGGAATTTTTTTGGGGATCATATTGAGGTTTGTTATAAGATGGAAGTATGGGATCGCCTTGGCTTAAATGATTCTACAAATCATAGGGTTTTCATTATGCTACAAGTTAATAGTTGGGAAAAATTTACACGATCATGGCATATTTTTACACATATCTCCATTATGATCGATATTGAAATATTCAGCAATTTTCTTTTCTACATTTTCGTGTTGCGTGTGCATGCATTGGGCAGTCACTATGCACAATTTCGTTGTATAATCTACATATGAAATACATGTTTCTAATTATTTAATTAGTCAAATAAATTTTAGGGAATTATTTTATTTAAAAATAAGTTTATCCAACCTTTCGCTACTTACATGATACACCTAATTATAACTCGCGGCTATTACATTTATTTGTTTTGTTCAGTTGTTTGTTATCACAAAATATTAAGATCTATAAAAGTATAATAATAAGTATATTAATAAAGATTGAGAGCTTGTGATTTTAAAAAAAAATTGTTTGCCATTACGCGTATTAGCTAACATACAAAATTTTTCATTTATTGTAGTTACAATTTTGAATTATTTGTGGAACTTTTAATTGTAACCATGGTGATTTTTTTCCAATGATTGTAGTTGTAACGACTGTGATTTATTTGTGAACAAATTTATTTGTAACCATGTGTATATTGTGTGTACTTGTAGTACAACAAATTTTTTGTACCATGTGTATATATTGGTGTGTACTTGTAGTTACAACAAATTTATTTGTAACCATGTGTATATATTGGTGTGTACTTGTAGTTACAACAAATTTATTTGTAACCATGTGTATATATTGGTGTGTATTGGTGTGAAAATAAAAGTGTCTTTATCCTTTAGTATTTACTGTCATCGCCGCACCAAAAAGCACATTTTACTGATACACTAATATGAAATTTGAGTAATTTTCTAGAGGATTATTAATATGTATATTTAAAAGTTTTAAATTATATTTAAACATTTTCAGAGACTATTTTTTCATTATATTTTATTACATTAATTTTTCTTTTAATTTAACTTAGCTGAGCCTATAGCAATATAAAAATTTAATTGACAGAATAGATGTAAAAATCGTGTTCATTAAAATTAGAAAACTATTTACTTTATATATTTAGTTTAATGTATATGCTTAAATAACTATAGTTAGCTCAATTTCTTTTGCTGGTAATGTACACAAATAAAAAGCAAATCTATTATATCTAAGTGGCTATCCACTTGACCTCGGTCCCTCTAAACAGGGACACAATTTTAAATGATTGCTATGATTCTCCTACCTCCAACCAGCCATTAGTAGAATACATATTATCATATGCTGGAAATAGTTTGGTGGCCTGTACCCTGCTGATGGGAGAAATTCAGAGAAAGATCGAGTTTATTGTAAGCGGTGTCTCACTGCTCAGCAGTCATTTGGTGAAAAGGGCCACATTTCAAAAGTAACCAATATTGCCGCAATTACATCAAGTGGCAATTTGAATCTTCACTTAAGTGCCAAGCACAATGTGTCAGTCAAGAAAATTCAAAAAAATTTGTGGGATATTTCAATAAGTATGGAAAGGCAACAGTCAATGTCAGGCAACATCAAGTCATAAAATAAGAGATATCGTTCTCTTGTTCTGTAGAGACTTTCTCGCCTTTGAAAATGTGGCTAAAGATGGTTTTGTTGACTTCTTCAAAACTAATGGCCCATCTCTCAACATACCTGCACCTGTAACATTTGCTGGAACAGCCCTGGATGATGTTTAAGAATATTTCGCAATCAGCAGAAAATATGCTGCAAATGTTAATTTACGGAGAAATCCGGATATCAATCGAAAAATTTTAACACCCATGCCCGAAATTTTAAAATCCGGCTAATCCAGATATCAGCCGAGAAAACATGTCAGCCAGCCGAAATTTAAAAAAAATCGACTGGCAGCTCTACAACTAAGGGAATGGAAGAAATGAGGACTTATAGGATAGCGGTCAGAAGAATTAAAGAAGTATTAGACACGACTCGCATATGATTTAAAGAATTTATAGCATAATTAAGATAAACTCTGGAAGTAATTATGAAAACCAGTGAAACTAATGTTTTGATAAATGTTTGCTTGAAAAAGTAAATGGAAAATTGTGTAATATTAACTAATAAAAGAAATTAATATCCTTAAATTGTGTAATAGCTTTTTTCATATTAAAGAAATTACTATATAAAATGTATTCGATGATTACACTATGTAACACAATTTTTGTTCCTGGCTACTAAGTGTTATATTTCAATTGCTTATGTCTAAAGTATGTGAAAAAATGACTTCATTAAGCACAAACTTTGCTTTCATGACAACAGCACGATGAAAACTCGTTTTTTTTTGTGTGTGTGAAAATATAACGATTTAATTTTCGTCATTATGATCAGGTAAAAACACAAATTGCACAAGGAATAGACAAACACAGTCGGAAACCACTCAACAAGGTTCAGAAATGTGTAGATTTTCTAGTTTTACGATTGTATTGTGAATCACTCTCTCGAAGTAGACCCCAAATGTAGTCCCCCATCATATTTTCGTTATAGTGTCCTTGGTAACGACGTTCAAACTCCAATATATCTTGATGAAAGCGCTCGCCTTGCTCCTTGGAGTAAGCGCCCATGTTCTCCTTGAATTTTTCGAGATGCGAATCAAGAATATGGACTTTCAGAGACATTCTGTATTCCATTTTGGCGTAATTCTTAATGAGAGTCTGCACCAACTCCACATAGTTTTCAGCTTTGTGATTACCTAGGAAGCGCTTAACAACTGCAACGAAACTGCTCCAAGCCACTCTCTCCATCCTGTTCAACAGCTTTGCGAAATCCTTACATTCTATCATCTTCTTGATCTTTTGTCTGACGAATATACCAGCCCTGACCTTAGCCTCAGACAGCTTTGGAAAAAGATATTGGAGGTATTGAAATGCTGCTGACTCCTTGTCAAGAGCAGTGACAGAAGCAAAGTTTTTCTGGAATAACAGCGATTTACTTTCTTTTCTAGACATAACGGGTTAGGAAAACACATTTTCATCCCAGGAACAGAAAAAAAGTGAAAATTTGTTACATAGCTAATTTCTAGACTTCATTTTGAGAAACAATTTCTTTGTACTGGATGTAATAATATTTACTGTTTTATAATAGTTTGTTGTTTATTTACATAGCTCGAAATAAATTTTCTATTAATTTTCATAAACGAGTTTTAAATCTATATGGTCATTTGATTAAAGTAAATTTGTAAAGTATTATGACGAGAATCTAATAATTTTTTTGGGGGGATATTGCTATAAATTGTTAATGGAAAACTTCGCCAATGCCCATTCGAAATTACTTCTTTTCATTGTCAACACTACAAAATATAACATAACTAACATATAAGTAATAAATTAGCTCATTCATACCATAACAACCACATTAACTACAGTACATAACACAAAATAATACTACTGTATTACTTGTACATTCGTAACAAATTCAATAAATTTAATAGTACAATAAATAGTTCGATGGTCTGACAAGGGCTAGACAAATATCAGTATCGCCTTACCTAAACTGCTAGTGCTACGAATTCATGTTGCTGCAAATTAGCAACATACCTTAAAAACGTTATTTTAATAATTTCATTGTAGAAAAATAATATAAATGCATTAAATAAATGTAATTTACTTACCTCAGAATTTTAAAACAAATGCATATTTATTTCGTACGTGGACTAGTTTTTTTTTACAAAATTGGTAGTCGCAATTGTAAAAATCAACGTGGTACCGGTATACTTCCAATGCTTATTGTGCAGCAATAAAAAAAACTCTACTGAAGAGATTCTGCGCGAATCGAGGTCAAGAGTTGTGATTCCATACAAAGCAGTATTAAAATTCAGGAAAAGTAAAAAATGCGGAATGCTTTTTATAATTGTTTCGCTTTGCTGCAAATTTGAAACACCATGAAATGAAGGGTTTAAGTCTGTGGTTACATTGCACGTCAATTTGCCAATCTGGTATACGCGCGAATGCGCATATGAAATCTCTTGAAAAACAAATTAAATGCAATACAATAGTGTTCATGGCTACATTGGCAGAGTCAAAAACACCAGAACACGCCCGTGTAAGCGTGAATACACGCGATTGTTTTGATTTTTACAGCGGTATCGCGCGAATCTGCTTTTCAAAAGTCTTATCTTATCTTATCTATACAGACACTCCTTCTATGCAGAAGATAGTTGCGTCCACAGACCATGACAGATGATCTGTTGGCAAGTGATGCAGCGTTCACAGGCCATGGCTTTTGTGGGTTCCACGCATTACCCAGCCGCCTAACTACATGTAGTGTTAGGTACCCATTCGGAGCTGGGTGACTCAGGGACGCCCTAAGCCCCGGGAAACAAACCTTCACACGGATTCGAACCCGTGACCATCGGTACGACAGTCCAGTGCGCTGCCACTCGACCACCGCGTCCCCACAATGGCGGAAATTTTTGCCACATCGTCAAATTTTATTTGTGTAAATGATCGTTTAATAAATAATAATTAGCTTTCATGCATTTAAAACATAATTTAAAACATTATATTTCCATTTTAAACTAATATTATTTTGATTTTTATTATGGACTAGGTTGATATAATTACTGGCTGTGTACAGTATTAGAAAAGTAGTATCTTGATATAACTACTGGATGTGTACAATTCCAATTACCGACTAGGTTGATATACGTTTTAGCAGTAAACATTTAAGATTTCCAAAGATTGTGTTTTACTACTGACTGTGTAGAGTTAACATTGGAAAACACATTGTAGCTACATTTTCATGCGCAATTTTACTGCCAGGGTAATTGCACGCATTAGGTACCTGGGTTACCCTTAGAAAGCCTAACTACGAAATCCTCGTGCTAAGCTTTTCCATGGTTTATGTCTACTCTTGAATTTTTTTAGTTTTAAATTTTCGCTAGACTGTTGGATTTCCATGGTTACCTCAAACAACCCAATTTACTCCCGAATACCTGACTGGTAGAAGAAGAATTTGTATGTATTTGTCATTGTACACAGGAAAATATAGTGTTAAATAGGTTATCTTTGTGTTGTATTTTCAAGTTAGAATTAATTGCCTTATGTGGTATTACTACTTTGTTCTTCTATCTCATATTGTTCCAATGTTTAATTAACATTTAACTATAACTGCAAGTTTTGAAAATATAAATTAAATTTTAATTTGTATTACGAATTTCAAACGTGTACTTTAAACTTTATGGAAGCACAAAAAAATCAAGGTTTGGGTCTGTAAAGAAACGGCAATCTATATATATAATATTCTTCGTGGTCGGACCCTGCGAGGCAACAAGAAGCTGCATGTGCAATAGATACTAATTTTAGAAAGCAGCGCACCAAATTACTGCAGCCAATGCATCAAAAGGTGTGCAAATTAAATATGCGCTGTAAAAAATATTATATGACGTCATTGTTTTCGCTGATATTTTAATTTTGTAAAAAGGGAACCCCTATTATAAAATACTTTGTGTGCATTTCAGAAAGTTTAATATTTCGTATTGATCAAACAAGGACAAGTTAGTTGGGCTTTTGAAAAAGGTCGGCGCCGTATGCGCCCTAACAAAGTGCTTTAAAGGGGTAAAAGAACTCTACATGAGCAAGTCTGCGGCGTATGCTACGCCACGGGGCGTCTAGTTTATTTTTATTAAAGTACTATGTTCTAACATATCAAACTTTCTTCAAAATTATGTTTCCCGTCAGCGTCGCACCCCAAAACACCAGTGCTGACGTATTTAATATGACATTTTATTTGATTAATTTAGAAGGGAAAATTAAATTTCACATCATCTTTTTAAAAAAATGTTTTGTTTTAACTTTCATTTACAATTCCATGAGATTAGCAATAATAAATTTTGTCAATTAAATGTTTCTTTACACACACATTAAAGACTGAAGTGCAATATAAAATTGTGTTATTTAAATGTTTCTTTGCAAATACAAAGAATGAAGTGCAAAATAAAATTGTGTTACTTAAATGTTTCTTTACACACACAATAAAGAATTAAGTGCAATATAAAATTCTAGAAATGCAACATATTTTAAAATTTATTAATCTCAAATAAAGAGAACAATGAAATGTAAATATATACTTTGAAATTTACAGCATTACTTGATATAAAGCACTAGGATTGTATGTCCGAATCTTACATTTTTATCCAAGTGGCACGCTACTTGATCTCGGTCTCTACAAATGTGAATACGATATCAATGAATGGATTCGATTATCCTACCACCATAAACTTATTCTATTTTAATAAACTTTTTCTTGCTCTAATATTTTGACATGTTTATTGAAATTAGCAATTATTATTATAATATGATAATTAGCCATGACTTTGTTGTCTACATGGTAAAAGGAGTAATATTAAGTATTTTTCTTTCTTCAAAAGTTTATAAAATTCGAAAAGATTCGAAAATAAAATTTAAATCTGTAGACATTTTTAAAAAAAAACTGAATGAATAACATGTAGACTGAAATCTAGACATTTTACAGTAAACCTGTTAAATCACAAGGAGTCTTTTTGCGTAATTGGTTAAATGATGACATGTAAAGGAGACATTTCAGTGTTATTTAGATTTTCAACTACAAAGTTTAATAAGTGTTACTTATTACATCATTATTTACATTTTTGGCTTTAATCAAAATTAACGATTAATTAATCGTTAATTTTTCAAAAGTTAACGATTATATTTAAACTAATCGTTAAAAGCTCTAAAAACAATACATTTAAATACAATGACTTATTTGTAATAGAAGTTGTAACGATGGTGACTTCTCTCTCTCTCTCGCTCTCGTCTCTCTCTCTCTCTCTCTCTCTCTCTCTCTCTCTCCGTAT
This sequence comes from Ampullaceana balthica, assembly GCA_944989445.1. Taxonomy (NCBI): domain Eukaryota; kingdom Metazoa; phylum Mollusca; class Gastropoda; family Lymnaeidae; genus Ampullaceana; species Ampullaceana balthica. The sequence continues at coordinate 31,850 of CALYLW010001314.1, read as the reverse complement.
ATATATATATATATTTATATATATATATATATTTATGTGTGTGAGTATGCATACATATAATATATAGGAAGGTGTAAACTCACACCGCGTCGCATTATGCGCACTGCACTGAGACGCACTATCTTCAAATATAAGAAAGTGAAGAAAGAACACAATTGTGTTTCATTTTTGTGCAATCATCTCTGCCTCTCTTCATTTTTGAAAAATATTTTTTTTTCTTCGTTTTTTTTTGGTTTGTTTGTTAGTTTTGTAAATTTTTCTTATTCATTTAAGTGTGTATCTCATTGCTCTCTTCTTTGAACCATGTTCACTCGCATTGTTCTGATTTATTCGTGCTGATATTTGTGCCCGTTCTTTCCCCATTCCTTTGAATATTCTATGAGCAATTCTGCGGCGTATGCTACGTCCGGTGTCGCATCTAGCTGTATTTTTATTAAAGGACACTGCGCTTTCATATAGAACGCGCAATTTTTATTTCTGTAAGCGACGCACCAGAAAACACCAGTGCTGACGTATTTAATAAATACAATTTACTTGAAAAACTTATATGAGAAGAATAATGTTAGCATCTTTAATTTAAACCTTATTAAATTATAATTGACACATCTATGACACTTAGGTCTAATAATGTGTGCTACTTAAATGTTTCCTTGCATGAAGTTTATACGAGTTCATAGAAATTTACAAATTTTATTAACAAACACATTTTTATATCCTATTCATTTCAAAAGTTTAAAACATTATTACATTTATATAATTAATTTAAAAGATATGCATATCTACGTTCTCAAGAGGCACATATATACTCCATCTCAAATCAGCTTGACGTATTTTATCCCAGTGGCACGCCACTTGAACTCGATCCCTATAATTAGGGATACATTGTCAATGAAAAAGTAGGACTCTCCTACCCCGATAAACCTTTATTTAATTTTAAAACCTGATTTCATGGTTTCATGTTATAGCAATATGCAGTGCTTATAGGAAGTAGTCAATTTAAGTAGAATAAAAAAAATATATGATTTCAGGTGAAATTCGTGAACCTATCCACTGCACATAAAAGCGTCAGACATCACAACTCATTTCTCTTTGCAACTATTATTTTGCATATACCGGTAGATAAATTTTTATAATTAATATGACAGTAGAAGGGGCATAAAGAGAATGTTTGAATAATCAAAACTCCTGTTGCTCCTCTTGTATTATCATGTCAATTTGAATTTTACTTTCGTAATACTGAGCTGTTAAACACGGTGATAAGGTCATCAATTGCTGGGGTGAACTTTGGTCGTTGGTTCTTGGAAGTCATCAATAGCAGACGTATACAGATGCTATATGGAGATAAACTAAAATGAATTAACTAAATTACGGTACATTCGATCAATCTGAAATTTTGAGAAAAGTCATTGTCATCCAAGATGTATCTGTGGTAAAATTTTGAGATATCTCGAACCATCAGGATTGTTTTAATTTTACGTTACAAGATTTGACGCGTTCAACTTACAACATACAAACAGTGTGACTAAAATAAAAGCTTGTAAAAAGCGAGTAAACGTGGAGACATGTGCACTACGTTGTTGATACCTGCCCCCCACACTTTACTACTACCCCCTTGCCAACCATAAACTCTGATTGGGTGACCCTAGCGAGAGTCATGTTCTCAAAAAAGAATAGGCAGAAACAAACATTTTTAAAAATTAAATAAAAAACTTCCGGCTGTGGCTTGAACCTAGGACTTTTCACGTGCAAGGCGGACATGATTACCACTACACTACGAATCACTTATTCTGTGAAGGAGCGACGCAACGTAGCGCAAGAAAAAATTGGTGCTTCCCCCCCCCCATTTTTTTCTTTTCACCCCACTACGCTTGCAACCAATGACCGGTCTACCCCAGCGAGGGTCATTTGTCATGCACATTTGCACATGACTGTTTAGGTGAAATATATATTTAGATTTTATTTTTTTTCTTCCACTACGTTTAAAATAAACCTTACATTCTAAAAATCATAACAAAAGAACGCTAATTAAAAGGGTTGTCATTACAGGTCTGTTTATTTTCATTCAATATCTTATTAACATACCTCGTTAAGGTTGTTAGTATTTTCTGATCACGACCCTTAGGTTAAAATTCCTAATATAAATTTAAAGCCAAAAGTCTTTTGTTACTGTATTCTAAAATGGAATATTCAGGAAAGTAGTATGAAACTTTCTCACAGACTGTGGTTTACTGATAACGATTTCAATTTTATAAACAACTGCAATCCTAAACATTTCAAGGTATCTAATATTGATAGTTCTTTTAAAATGTTTACAGTCTATATGCTATTATCTAATATTGGCGGCTGTTTTAAAATGTCTGTCGTCTATATTCTATTATCCAATATTAAAGTTTGTATTAAAATGTCTACTGTCTAAATTCTATTATCTAATATTGACGGTTGTTTTAAAATGTCTACAGTCTACATTCTCTTATTATTACGAAACTTCCTAAAGTAATTGTGTTACTTATCTCTGTATTACATGCAGATCATGTAAGATTTCAGAAAAGTGACCCTGGTAATTACAGGCCTGTATCACTTACTAGTATCACCTGTAAATTACTAGAACACATAATATATAGTAGAATAGTTAACCACCTTGACAAATATAATGCCCTATGCCCACATCAACACGGCTTTAGAAAAAACAGATCATGTGAAACACAATTAATAGGTTTAATAGATGAACTATCAAAAGGCTTGGACAAAAATGATCAAATAGATACAATATTACTAGACTTCTCAAAAGCATTTGACAAAGTTCACCATCTTAGTTTACTTAAAAAACTTAACTACTTTGGAATCTCAGGTTCCTTACATCACTGGATCCAAGACTTCCTTTTGGGCAGGGAGCAAACTGTAATAATTAATGGATCTAAATCTGCACCAATAAAGGTTAACTCAGGAGTTCCACAAGGAACTGTGCTAGGTCCCTTACTCTTTTTTAATTTATATAAATGATTTACCCAACAACATCTCAACAGGTACAAAAGTTAGGCTATTTGCTGATGATTGTATAATCTATAGAACAATAAAATCAGAACAAGATAGCAAAATTTTACAAAAAGACTTAGATGAATTGATAAAATGGGAAACTAACTGGAGTATGTCTTTCCATCCAGAAAAGTGTCAACTGTTAAGAGTAACAAAGAAAAAGAAACAAATAAATTCAAAATATTACATTCATGGAAAAGAACTGACCCAAACTAAAGATGCAAAATACTTAGGAGTCTTAATAAATGAGAAACTATCATGGAATCCCCATGTCAATGAAGTTATTAAAAAATCAAACAAAACCTTAGGCTTTATAAAAAGGAACTTTAACAAATGTAATAGAGATATAAAACTAAAATGCTACCTCACTTTGGTGAGACCTGCACTAGAATATGCATCTTCTGTATGGGACCCATCCACCAAAGAAAACATTGATAAACTAGAACAAATTCAAAAAAGAGCTGCCAGATTCATTACTGGAGAATATTCGAAACTGACAAGAGTAACACCATTAGTTAAATCATTAAACCTTGAAACACTAGAGGATAGAAGAACCAAGAGCAAAGTAGTAATCATACATAAAGCAATTAATTCTAATTTAGAAATACAACACAAAGATAACTTAATACAACCCTCAGATAGACATAAGGATAAAAACACCTTTCTTATTCCGTATGCAAGAACAAACACATACAAGTTTTCCTTCTTCCCGTCCGGAATTCGGGCGTGGAATGGGTTGCCTGAAGAATCTAGGAAAACCAACACTTTATCAACATTTAAATCTCTAATAAAAATGCAGGACTAAACACAAACCATAGATAAGCGTAGGACGCAATAATCTTCTGTATAGAAGGAGCGTCTGTAAACAGATAAGGTAAGATAAGTGTATGTTTAATTTCGTGAATTTTTAAAAATAAGAATCAAGATATCGAAATTTCTCACTTTTTAAAATATTATAAAATTAGTATTTGAAATGTAATCATTTTGTAAACATATTGAAGGTTAGGTGTGTACTTTCTCATTCTGCAACTTCCTATTTTTTTAAGAATTACATTTTAAACCTGTGAAATCAGCTTGATGAAATTTGAAAAAAGATTAACAGGCCAAGAATAATCCTAAAAATATTATTGAAACTGTATCCTTAATAAAATGGAACCAGGTGAAGATTACTGACACTTTCGGATTAAGTACAAATAATACCATATTGTTGTAGATGAACAAATCGATTTGCATATATTTTATTCAATGTAGAAATTGCATAGCTTTTTAAATTTCAAATTATTCCGATTTTAAAATGTATTTTGTAATTTGGGTGTCATAATTAAATACATTATTCTCAGTTACATGAAAACAATAATTTAGCAGCTTAAGTTATTTTACTAAGTCTCATAGATTGTAAATTATACCTGTATCACCCCTCAGCCAATAAAAAAGATAACTAATCTTGCCAGCTATTTTCTCTCTTAAACATTTTAAATATTAAATACACCAATACTGTGTTTTATGGTGCGGCGCTGATTCGTCTTTTCGAGCCTTGAACAGCACATGTGAGCTTGCACATGCAACTCCTCCTGAACCATACCAGATAGAGGGTTCCGTCTCTTGCAAATATGTTATGGGAGGTCCCAAGGATGATGTACGGCAAAAAACGTACGAAAGGTTTACTGGATTTCCTGAAAAAAGATTAAAAAAAGTATTCTGTCAATTTCTTGCCAACGATAACATCTATCGGGTTGAAACAAACGCAAAACGATAGCTAGTAATATTTAGAACAATGTTGGAGACGTAATTTTTAAAAATCTCTTTTTGTTCGACTCCCGTAATTTTAGCATGCAATTTATAGATAGCGATTGTTTTGTTTAGTTTCACAATTATTGATTTGAAATGACTTTTAATCTAGAATGATAGTTAAAGGGGTTTTCCCGCTTTGTGAATGCTAATGTTAGACTGTTGCGTGGTGCGCATTATAATGACACATTCTTGGTGTGACTCTAGACTAATTTCCCTTGAATAAAAAAATCAAATTCTTTCTTGGAAATTGCGTTGTCAACATATGACACACCCTATTGCGCGACAGGAAAGGTTGTTCAATATAATACGCAACGCGACACTCTAGCACACACATTAGCATATTACATAGAGATAAATAAAGATAATCGAAAAATTCATTAATTTAATTACAGTACATGCGATCGATCTGAAATTTTGATAAATAATTTTATCAGCGGCACAAGTCTGCCTTCAAAATTTCAGCTTGCTAGCTTACGAGCAACTGGGTTTAAAATCGATTCAATTTTTTTTTCGACAAGCAAGGCCGCAAGCAAACAGACGCCACGAGTTAATATAAAGGACTTAAAAACATTTTAAAAATTATCCTCTTGGGAACAAACCTCTATCTTTTCGATATTTAGTTGCTCTCATAATTCTGAGAAAGTCTCTAATAAACTGTATTTACACTGTGAGCCATACATAGCTGATGTGCTATGTACAATAGTGGTTTCCATCGTGGTATGGTTGCCCTTTGCATTTTCATGATTGTCTTTAGGCCTTAATTTATTGTTCATCGTCATATCTTTAACCTTCTTTAAGACTTCAGAGCGTGTATCTGGGAGAACTACCTCTGACTTTGATACCAAAACCGGATGAGTTCGCTTCAGCCAAGAGCAGATTTTTACCATTTATCTTTGTCTCCGAGTCTTTCTCAAGGTTAAAAATCTGTATTCGTGTCTGTATGGTTTTCGGGCATATACAAGGTATAGATCTTAGAATTTAGTTCTTTAAACCGATTACCGATGTATGGATGTCCAGGACAGATAGAGTCTAATCATATAACATATACAAACTATTTTATTATATTACACTATTATCCATTATTTTAAAAAAGCTATATTCTCTAAACTCTTGTTGTTATAAAATGTTAAGGGGCTTATTTCTTAATTTCTAACAAAGTTATAAATGTTGTGTGTCCACTTTCCATGTTATTAACATAATGTTAATTTAATATTAAGTGTAAAGTTTTAACAGCTGTTTAAAAAATGTCTACAGTCATCAGACTTTGCTATTAGAAGTTTCGAATGGAAAATAAAATATTGATGATCATTTTTTAAAATGTTTTTGTTTAGACTCGTGTAGTTTAAAGTCAAATTAGCTTAGAGCTTAAACTAATAAAAAAATCAACATTAAGTTTATATTCAAGTGTGCAACAAAGACAGAGCGTATTGCATCGATTTTAATTCTTATATCAAACTAGCATTGCAACGATCTCAGTAAAAAGGAATAAATTCAAATAATATATTTATCTGTATTTCTCACTATCGTGTAAAATTGATTTGGGAATACAATATTAAATGTTTAGTACATATACATTTGGGGCCCTCAGCCCCGAGGGAATGGAAATTAGGAGTTCAGTGCCATATAGTGATTTAATATAGGTCTAAATTTTTTATTACGATTTGAGAAATCAATTTTTTCACATTTCTAATGCTTAAACATTTTATAGCTAGTTGCAAAAAAGCTTACTCTGGACCCATTCGGTTAAAGATGTACATAGCAAAAACGTGTTCATTTAAATTTAGTTTCGAGATGGATAGTTTGCTCAAGATTGTTAAAAATTGAGTGGAAAAATATATAACTGTGTACAAAAAAGATATTATAGGCCCCCCCGCCCAGAAGAAATGGACAAAAGAAGTTCAGTATCATTTAGTACTTTAATATGGGCTTCCAGGTTTGTTTATAAAAAGTTTGGTTAAAATCCACCAATTAACCCAATAGTTAACGCTTAAACTAATTTTTATATAGCTCATTTAAGACAAAAATGACATTATGGGCCCCGGCGCCCCACGAGTGTAAAATTGAGGGGACAAATTAGCCTGTTACCAGTCAGGCAGTATACTCAAAGTCTCCTAAAGGTTCATGATGATTGGATGAATGGATTAGTCAGCTATAAAGGACAAACATACATAAATACATACAAACATACTTTGATTTGTATATATATAGAAGATGAATATTTTACATGAAATATTTAAAATAAAAACATGAACTAATTTCATCAGCTGGTTTCAATTTAACTCACACAATAACCTAAACTAATTATTTGGCATATTATCCCTCATTTCCGTGGGCGAAGTCAAGTGGCTTACAACGTATAAAAAAATGAAGAACGAAAGTCTTGTTACATGGTATATAGGTATAAACAACTAGACATCAAATTATATGAAATTAATTTTATAGTTTTAATATTTTGTATACAATATTTTTCTTTGAATTTTTTTTTCTAGATATAGTTTTAGTACTTATAATGTGTAACATGTTAGCAAAAAAATGTCAATAATACAATCTCTCATAGACCTGTAAATTATAACTTAAACAAAATTGGAAAAAAAACAACAACATTATCTTTAATTTTTATACCTAACTTGTCTCTCATACAAATACATAGATCAGGACTTGTGCTTTTTAGTGCGGCGCTTAAGGGATTTTAATGCACCCCAGATATCATACTATCAGTCTCTTTTAACTAATATCTTCATTTTAGGGGGAAACGGGAAAAAATATATTTGTGTAGATTTAGAAGATTTCAATCCGCATTCGACTTTAAACAGTTATGACAAATATTTGAACATATTCCCATAGTTTTCTAGCTTCAAATATTTTGAACCATTTTGATCATTACATTGTTCAATACTTATGAGATAATATAACACCTACCATGACAGTTATTTAAAGCAATGGAAAAAAAATACCCACCAAATCAAAGTCCTAACAAAGCACTTAAAGAGAAAAGGTGCACAATCATTGTGATTCATCCTGCCCCGAAAATAAGGCAGATTAATTCTATCAACCTACTACTAACAAAACCTTTGTGATATATCCTGCCCCGAAACTAAGGCAGATTAAATTTATCAACCTACTAAAATTACAGGAAGGAAGCATCTTAGCACAAGTCTTTGCCTTACTTTTGATAAGGTTTTATATTATGAACGTACACAGTGGCGTAGCTAGAACTTTTACCACCTGGGGTGGGGCGTGGTGAAGAGGGGAGTCACACATTTGGCGTCACATCAAAACACGCAACTTAAAATAAAAGTTCCACTTAAATATATTATTACCGACTTATTTTTTAAATAACGTTTTACATGGCTTCAAGCGTGGTACGTTATTAGAGTTCAGCCTAACACTAAAAACATTTAAATAGAAAATACGGCTGTTATTGGGGAGGGGGGAGAGAAGCTTTGTGACGTCATATTGAAGAAGGTTTCTAAGTTTTTTTGACGACGTGTGACGAGGAAGGAGGGGGTTAAAATCAGCCAATATCGAGTGACGTCATTTATGGACGCCCCCTTAAGTCAATCATAAGATAGTTTTTTATAAATTAAAAAACATTATTAAAAAAATTTAATTGACACGAATAAAGTTGGAGAACATTTTTACCATTGCGTGCCCTATTTATGTAAGCAGTAATAAAATAGGCCGCATAAGATGATATACCTATAAGTACACATTTATAAAAATGCAAGATACATTTTTTAGAGGCCACAAGAAAGTAATTGAGGTCACAGTTCCCCCCCCCCGTCCCGCCCCCTTCAAATCAGAACAAACATATTCAAAATGTACACACACAAAAAAAAACATTAATAATTAATATGCTTTTTTTAATTTATAAATTTATTTTTTAAATGAAAAGAAATTGTGTACATTACTAAGTTGACATATTTATACATTCACTTACCTAACTTTCGTTGAACTGAGTAAATTTCAGCATCTAATCTCGTTTAAATCTTCAGATGTCATTTTATTCAAGACGCTTGAAATTTTAAATTATTTCTTTTTCGAAATTATTTATGCTACAATGGTGTTTATTAACGGAGAAATTTTTGAATATTTTCATGTTCTTGCCATAAATCTTAATAATGTNCCTTAAAATAGACCAATTCATCTGTTACGTATACCGCTTATTTTTCGAATCAAATCGATACCTTTTTTGGGCAATTTTAAATTTTGGAACGGTTCTGCATTAGTTTTAACAAGCGCTATGTAATCAAACAAATGTTGCTCGAATCCATTAATTAAAACCCAAAATTAAAAATATGTTTGTTTCACCTTCGTTTTCCCCCTTCAAAAGAAGGTCGGTTGTCGGAAATGGTTTTACTTTTCAAATGCCCACAAAAAACCGACGCCCGGGGCGGACCGCCCCTACCGAATCCCCCTAGCTACGCCACTGAACATACACGATATCTTGCACAATCGTGACATACATATAAAATTAAAGTGGATGGATGTCGAGTACCAAATCATATGTTTGAGAATCGTTTTATTTTAGAACCGTTGGGGGACAATTTCAGAGGTAATGTGAGTAGTGTGAGACACTATCTTTGGAGGGACAAAGATTTGGAAACGCTGGTGATAGGTCAGCGAAAGTTTAGCAGGACGAAATA
>CALYLW010001314.1:0-22295 GCA_944989445.1 Ampullaceana balthica | reverse complement strand
TACAGGACAACCACATCCTAATCAGAAATAAAACTGTTCAACACATGATCAATGACATTAAAAAGCAAGTATATGACTACTTAAACCAAAATGTGGAGGAGAATATACACATCTCATTCACCTCTAGAGATATAATCTTGGCAACTGATGCAGATATCCTGGCAAGCGTCAACCTCTTGTGTTAAAATATGATGGATTATACAAAAGTCGGTGATTCGATGAACAGGTGTACATATCAGTTTATGTAATTGTAGTTGTAATCATGGTGAATTTTATGTGTGTAATTTAGTTGTAACCACGTTAGCTTCTATCACTGCCCTGATCATATAGGTAAACGCCGTTGGAAAGACAAAATTTAGATGGGGGTCGGGGCAGACTATGTTGTTCAAGTTGAATTTTAAGAAAAACTTATGTTATGTACACATAAGGTTAAATCACTTGATAGAATTAATATTTTATAGAATGATTTGAAGCAATTAAAAGTTATGCATTTATTTATCGTGACTTTCTGAAATAGCAATGTCAATGTCATGTCATGGTCTAAATCTTGCACAATTTCCGCACACATTGACTAAGCGTAAGTTTATTTACTTCATGTATGTCTGAGATTATTTCCCTTTGATTCGATGACCTCCCATGATGCCATTATCTGATATGAGAAAGCATTCGATGCAACAATTTAACATTTTGTTCAAGCCGTGTCTTTTGTTTCATCTCCAGCAAGTACTTGCAGCTTAGTACTTCCTACTCTTTGAGTCTACACTAATTCGGGATTTCGAATCTGGCCTGTATGAAAACAATAAATGTAAGATACCTTTAAAAATTTAAAAGACACAAACAGGGTTTGTAGAAATCGATCCGCTATGATACATCACACGTGCACGTTAAATACAACAAAAGTTAAGGCCTTACAACTACCAGTGATATTTGTTTCATCTGACTCACGATTATATGCCTTTGAATTCTTTCGCAAAAACCGTAATGAATGGTAAGGTGTTTTTTTAGTGACATAGGCTATTTCAGATTTTAACGTGTAAACTTTGGAAAATGTATGACTTGTTTATGTTTTACTAAAATACTTTTGCAGAGTAACACATTTTATAAATTCTCTTAACCATACAGTAATATATTGATTAAATTTAAATTCAAAGATCTTAAAACCCAGAGATTTCATTTAAATTAGTATATGCAATTATGTAAAGATCAAATTTATTTCAATGACTAATTGTCTTTATGTAAATTTAAATGCAATAATAATTTCAACAACTTTACTCATTTTCAAATCAACGAGAGTTCCTAGATTTCTATTTTCAAATAATTGCATCGAATCACTAATGGGGACATAATTATTAATTACATAATGTCTGTATGGAATGTTTAATAATTGTTGCACTTATTTATTTTCACGCTAAATTGTAATGATTTTCTTTAGCACTCTATTTTTTTTCTGTTGTGATATTTAGGATTTTTTTAAAAAGCAAACAAAATCATAAAAACGTCTCATATTTTGAACAGACTAGACTAAAAACTTGAAGACGTGCAATTTTTTAATTATTTTTTTATGACTGTAAAAAGGTTAAATTAAAATATGACTTTATTCTTTTATTTAAAAGAAAAAGAGAATTCATATGGAACTCTATCTTTAAATAAATACATTTTTTTAATATGCAAGTTGGCTTAGGAAAGTATATATTTTACATTCGTTTCAGTTAAGTTCAATCATACCAGCTTTCTATCAATAAACTAGTCGTTCAGATAATTATTGTCCCACAAATTTTTCATGTTTTCTTAACAATGATATGAAGTTTAAATCTTTTTTTAAGCGACCTTCTTTTAAAAGAAGTATGTTAAAATAATAATCATATAAATTGTTTTCATTTTTTCCTTTGTTATTTGATTATAAACTTAAATTAATTTTAAAACTAAGCTAAATTATTCCTTGTCAGAGGCATTATTACGCATTTTTAAATTTTTCTCAAGTGAATGTTAGGCTACAGCTAGTACCATAATATGTAGTATTTTTTTATTCATGCAGCCCAGTACAAAAAAAAATTGAACTTAATGTATGTTTTATGTGTTTATGTAGTATTTAGAACTAAGGTACATAAAAAATTTTATTTTGAGTGCTGATGATGTATTTGTCCTTAGTATTCCTGTTAATACAAGATGAACAACAAATCTAGGCTAATATAGTTCAATATAGAAATAAAGAATTAAAGATAAGTTTTATAATTTTCAGTTTTAAATGACTTCGAAGTATTTTCAAATTTTGTTTTTATGCGCAAATGGATGTTTAAGCCGCTATTCGGAACAGTGACTATAATCCTTATCTTATTAATATAAATAATCTTTTATTTTGTACATATTTATGTATGTCACTGTATTTTACTTATCAGCATCCAATTAAAAATGTTGATAATATCTACTAAGTCCTATGGTTATGGTTTATGTCTAGGCTTGTCTTTTCACCACAGTATAAAACATTGAAAAGTGGTATCACAATTTTACCGGAACCCAAAAACCTAATTAATCAAAAATATTTTTTAGATTTTTATAATGATGTGAGTGAAACGTAACCTGATCTAGCCAACAACAGCTAAGTAAAAAAAAGAGTATACAGTAGTATACACATAAACAAATTTAAATACTAAAATTGTTAATTATTTATTCACTGAAATTAATAACTGCACACAATATCAAATATTAAATCAATCTGGTTTTTACCACAATTCACATTCTACAACCAATAAACATGCATTCACCAATTTCAATTAATAAAATAGTTTATCTTGCTAGTGTTACTTGAAAACTATTCCGCACAACCGATGTTTTTGGGACTATGAATTTAGTTTGTTAAATCTAACTTGTGAATAATTATGGAGAGAAATATGGTGTACGACAAAAAGGAATGAAATATTGTTAGACATAAGGAAAAATTATTACTAAGGAAACTGTACCAATTAAAAATCAATAAAATGCGTAAAAAATCGTTATTTGTGAAACTTGCGCCACTAATTGTTCACGTAAACATCAATTTTATTTAAGAACATTAAAGTTTTATAAAGTGCAAACTATAGAAATTCATCTCTAGATATTACTCACAAATATTTCCACGAAGACCCATTTAAAGAACAAATTTAAAAATTAAAGAATATTTTTGATGATGTGTATTTATTTATTTTGTAATGAAACAATTTTTTTCATTAGGTCTTAGCGACAGTCATACCACATCAGTTGTGTGCAGCTAACTGCACGTAGAGTTATTCATAATTAATTCATTTGGTCTGTTAGCTTTGTCCATTTACATTTCTTCAAAAGTTCTTATGTTGTTTAAAGTTATATGTATATGGCTTATGAAACATAAAACTGAAATTAGCAAATAATATATAAAGAATTTTAAAGCCTAAAAGCGATGTTTGAGAAAAGAATAAGTGTGGATATAATATAAAATAGGTTTCCGTATGAAACGATTAAGATATTGCAGTTCATTGCCCTTGGAGAACTGATGAAAATGAATATGTGACTTTCGTGTTGTGTTACTTAGTTTGTTTTGAATGTTTTTTTTAAATTTTTTAAAATTATTTTTTATTAAACATTGTGTTGTTGTTCAATTTTTTAATGTATTATTTTATTATTTTACATTTAGAAATTAACGCCTTAGTTCAAATTATCAAAAGTTTCTTACATTCTGAAAGTCAAAATGTACTATCAACTCTATTTTGTTCACGATAAATTGTTGGTTTTCATTAAGAATTTTTGACCTACAAAACACATATATAAGTTTTAAATAAACAATTTTTCTTAATATGAAATAAATTGAAAACATTATTTTTTTTACTGATTTTTAATTCTAATTTTCAGCTGGTCTCTAATCTTAACACACTATGAACATCACAAGCTTGGGAGTCGTCACTAAGAAATCATTGATTGAAAACATAACTTATGATAGTAATAATAGTGATCATCTCTTCTGGTATAAAATAGTAATAACATCAGAACTTGCCTTAGACTGCATCGTTTCTTTTATTGTTGGCATTCTTGGAATATTTACTAACATTATTAATATATTGGTTCTATTAAGACATGGAATGGATGATTCTACAAACGTTGTACTCTTTGGATTATCAGTGTCTGACTTAATTTTTTCATGTGGCGGAACATATTATAGAATGATATTGATAATGTATAGGGTTGATTTATTTTGTGCCTACACTTTAATGCGCACCTATATAGTAACATTTATGTTTATTGGCACATATGCTATGGATACAAGCGTATGGCTAGTGTCTCTTATTTCAACAGAGAGAATGGTTGCTGTATGTTTCCCATTTCAAGTTTAAAGAATGATGTCTCCTAAAAGAATGAGATTCAAGGTTTTATTTGTGTTTATATTTCTTGCTTTCCTCTACATTCCTTCATGTGGTCAATATTACTTGGACTGGTATTTCAAATAAGTTTTTAACACATCTATGTTATCCCACTTTGAAAGAAAGGAATATAACGACAACAAAGAGTGGCTAACAGTCATAAGTGAAATCATATTACCAGCGGTAGCATCTACGGTGCCAATGATAACTATTCTTTTTTGCACAATTATAACGATCTTGAGGCTAATGAAGACAACAAAGAAAATTGGTAATCTAACAACATCACGAACAAAGCGAGTCAATGAAATGAGATCAATCAAAATTTCTCTTATTATTTGTTGTTGTATGGCATTTACAATATTAATACCGAATTCCTGTCTTGATGCCTACCCAAGAATTAAGGGAGAAAATTTACCTTTATATATTGCTGCATTTTGTAAGACAATCGCACAAGTAGCTGTGCAAGTCAATGCTTCAATGAACTTTTTTCTATATGTGGCTGTAAGTTCTAAATTTAAATCCACATGTCTAAAATTATTTAAATTCAATTATTGAAAAAGAATTAATGCTGTAAAATAAACTAGAAAAAATGATATGTTTAAAGATCACAACGAAATATAATTTCAATTTTATTCGAGAACATCGTCTACGCTATATTAGATTTTAGAAACATTTCATTCCCAAGATGAGATACACATTTTCTTGAAATTTCTTTAGTATGTAAAATGTTAAAACTAAAATAACCATAAAATAAAGAAAGTTAGCGATGGCTATTTACTTATCGGGATTCCTGAAAACTTAGAGATTACCTGTACAACAAAAGACATCTGAGTGCAAATGTTTGTAAGCTTTCTTGAATAAAGTTTTGATATATATATATATATATATATATTAATATATTTTTTTCGATCTGACCCGTCGCAAGCTGCAAAGATTTAGAACAAGGGACTATTAGAGAAACCAATGAATGGTAGTTTTTAAAACGAATGATGACAGAAATGTCGTGAAAGATTACTAAATACGTTAATAGCTTTCATCGCATTCAGTAAAATAAAACATTAATTGTTTGTTGACATGACATAGTTAATTTCAATTTACAGTTATATCACACTTTTATTAATAAGATAATTCAAAGTGTATCAATATTTCAAAGTTCATACTTTTTAAAGTTTTGCTTCCTTGTTATTTTTTTAAAATGTATTACTCACATATATATATTAATAGCATATATTATTGGGCCCAGCGGTGATGTGTTTTTAAATCCCTTATATCAACTTCACCGCCGTCTCTCTCTGTCGTTCGTCGTCGGGCGGAAAAACGAAAGTCAAAAATTACCCACTTCCCATGATGCCATCGTGCTAAACTTTGGCACATTGACTCGTGTTGCCTAACAATGCATAGTATCAAAATTTCAGATCGATCGAATGTACCGTAATTAAATTAATGCATTTTTAGTTTATCTCTTTATAACATATGTAATTCAAATTCACGGTTTTTTATTGCTTTTCTTTCACGTGCCAATTCACGTGTTGATGCAAACTGTCGATGTCGACACCCCCTCCCGTCCCTTCCCTCGGTTTTAAAGCCAGGGGATATCACCCAGTGTCAGTCTGTAAATGTTTGTCGCGTTTGAACATAATCAATACTATTAGTTATGTATCATATCTAATGGATTTATAGTCAAAAACTTTGTTTTTACGGGTCTTTTTTATTTGTGTAGTTTTCTTATAAAAGCGTCATGTGGTCGTACCGTATAGCGCTTAATTTTCCAAACAAATCAATACCTTTTTTGAGTGATTTTAAAATTTTGAACGGTTTTGCGTTACTTATAACATCCACACATCCACTATGTAATCAAACAAATGTTGTGGGAATTCGTTAATTAGAACTAGAAATTACGAATATGTTAGTTTCACCTTGGTTTCCCCTTTAAAAGAAAAAGGGTGGTTGTTGGAATAGGTTTCACTTTTCAAATGCCCACAAATGCCGCCCCTAAATGTGTGCCGCCCGGGGCGGACCGCCCCCACCGCCCCCCGCTAGCTACGCCACTGATACAGGACAACCACATCCTAATCAGAAATAAAACTGTTCAACACATGAACAATGACATTAAAAAGCAAGTGTATGACTACTTGAACCAAAATGTGGAGGAGAATATACACATCTCATTCACCTCTAGAGATAGAATCTTGGCAAATGATGCAGATATCCTGGCAAGCGTCATCCTCTTGTGTTAGAATATGGTGGATTATACAAAAGTCGGTGATTCGATGAACAGGTGTACATATCAGTTTATGTAATTGTAGTTGTAATCATGGTGAATTTTATGTGTGTAAGTATAGTTGTAACCACGTTATTTTCTATCACTGCCCTGATCATATAGGTAAACGCCATTGCAGAAAAAAAAGGGGGGGGGGAGTTATGTTGTTCAAGTTGAATTTTAAGAAAAAGTTTTATGTACACATAAGGTTAAATCACTTGATATAATTAATATTTTATAGAATGATTTGAAGTAGTAATTAAAAGTTATGCATTTATTTATTGTGACTTTCTTAAATGTCAATGTCAATGTCATGGTTTAAATCTTGCACAATTTCCGCACACATTGACTAAGCGTAAGTTTATTTACTTCATGTATGTCTGAGATTATTTCCCTTTGATTCGATGACCTCCCATGATGCCATTATCTGATATGAGAAAGCATTCGATGCAACAATTTAATATTTTGTTCAGCGTGTCTTTTGTTTCATCTCCAGCAAGTACTTGCAGCTTAGTACTTCCTACTCTTTGAGTCTACACTAATTCGGGATTTCGAATCTGGCCTGTATGAAAACAATAAATGTAAGATACCTTTAAAAATTTAAAAGACACAAACAGGGTTTGTGGAATCAATCCGCTATGTTACACACACGGCACGTTAAATACAACAAAAGTTAAGGCCTTACAACTACCAGTGATATTTGTTTCATCTGACTCACATTATATGCCTTTGAATTCCTTCGCAAAAACCGTAATGAATGGTAAGCTGTTTTTTTTTAGTGACATAGGCTATTCAGATTTTAACGTATAAACTTTAGAAAATGTATGACTTGTTTATGTTTTACTAAAATATTTTTGCTGAGTAACACATTTTATAAATTGTCTTAACCATACAGTAATATATTGATTAAATTTATATTCAAAGATCTTAAAACCCAGAGATTTCATTTAAATTAGTATATGCAATTATGTAAAGATCAAATTTATTTCGGCAATAACTAACATGTCTTTATGTAAATTTAAATGCAATAATAATTTCAACAACTTTACGCATTTTCAAATCAACGAGAGTTCCTAGATTTCTATTTTCAAATAATTGCATCGAATCACTAATGGGGACATAATTATTAATCTACATAATGTATGTATGGAATGTTTAAAAATTGTTGCACTTATTTATTTCACGCTAAATTGTAATGATTTTCTTTAGCACTCTATTTTATTTCTGTAGTGATATTTAGGATTTTTTTTAAAAAGCAAACAAAATTATTAAAACGTCTCATATTTTGAACAGACTAGACTAAAAACTTGAAGACGTGCAATTTTTAAATTATTTTTTTATAACTTAAAAAAAGGTTAAATTAAAATATGACTGTATTCTTTTATTTAAAAAGAAAAAGAGAATTCATATGGAACTCTATCTTTAAATAAATACATTTTTTTAATATGCAAGTTGGCTTAGGAAAGTATATATTTTACATTCGTTTCAGTTAAGCTCAATCATACCAGCTTTCTATCAATAAGCTAGTCGTTCAGATAATTATTGTCCCACAAATTATTAACATTTTATTAACAATGATATGAAGTTTAAATCTTTTCTTTTAAGCGACCTTATTTTAAAAGAAGTAATGTTAAAATAATAATCATATAAATTGTTTTCATTTTCTTTCCTTTTGTTAAGTTTAGATTATAAACCTTAAATTAATTTTAAAACTAAGCTAAATTATTCCCTGTCAGAGGCATTAGTACGCATTTTTAAATTGTTCTCAAGTGAATGATAGGCTACAGCTAGTACCATAATATGTAGTATTTTTTTATTCATGCAGCCCAGTACAAAAAAAAATTTGAACTTAATGTATGTTTTATGTGTTTATGTAGTATTTAGAACTAAGGTACATAAACAATTTATTTTGAGTGCTGATGATGTCTTTGTCCTTAGTATTCCTGTTAATACAAGATTAACAACAAATCTAGGCTAATATAGTTCAATATAGAAATAAAGAATTAAAGATACGTTTATAATTTTCATTTTAAATGACTTCGAAGTATTTTCAAATTTTGTTTTTATGCGCAAATGGATGTTTAAGCCGCTATTCGGAACAGTGACTATAATCCTTATCTTATTAATATAAATAATCTTTTATTTTGTACATATTTATGTATGTCACTGTATTTTAGTTATCAGCATCCAATTAAAAATGTTGATAATATCTAATCAGTCCTGTGGTTATGGTTTATGTCTAGTCTTGTCTTTTCACCAGAGTATAAAACATTGAAAAGTGGTATCACAATTTTACCGGAACCCAAAAACCAAATTAATCAAATATATTTTTAAAGATTTTTATAATGATGTGAGTGAAACGTAACCTGATCTAGCCAACAACAGCTAAGTAAAAAAAAGAGTATACAGTAGTATACACATAAACAAATTTAAATACTAAAATTGGTAATTATTTATTCACTGAAATTAATAACTGCACACAATATCAAATATTAAATCAATCTGGTTTTTACCACAATTCACATTCTACAACCAATAAACATGCATTCACCAATTTCAATTAATAAAATAGTTTATCTTGCTAGTGTTACTTGAAAACTATTCCGCACAACCGATGTTTTTGGGACTATGAATTTAGTTTGTTAAATCTAACTTGTGAATAATTATGGCGAGAAATATGGTGTACGACAAAAAGGAATGAAATATTGTTAGACATAATAAAAAAATTTTACTAAGGAAACTGTACCAATTAAAAATCAATAAAATGCGTAAAAAATCGTTATTTGTGAAACTTGCGCCACTAATTGTTCACGGAAACATCATTTTATTTAAGAACATTAAAGTATTATAAAGTGAAAACTATAGAAATTTATTCTAGATATTACTCACAAATATTACCACGAAGACCCATTTAAAGAACAAATTTAAAAATTAAAGACTATTTTTGATGCAGTGTATTTATTTTTTTTTAAGGAAACATTTTTTTTCGTTAGGTCTCAACGACGGGTATACCACGTAAGTTGTGTGCAGCTAACTGCACGTAGATTTATTTATAATTATTTCATTTGGACTGTTAGCTTTGTCCATTTACATTTCTTCAAAAGTTCTTATGTTGTTTAAAGTTATATTTATATGGCTTATGAAACATAAAACTGAAATTAGCAAATAATATATAAAGAATTTTAAAGCCTAAAAGCGATGTTTGAGAAAAGAATAAGTGTGGATATAAAATAAAATACGTTTCCGTATGAAACGATTAAGATATTGCAGTTCATTTCCCTTGGAGAACTGATGAAAATGAATATGTGACTTTCGTGTTGTTTTTTTTTGTTACTTAGTTTGTTTTGAATGTTTTTTTTAAATTTTTTAAAATTATTTTTTATTAAACATTGTGTTGTTGTTCAATTTTTTAATGTAGTATTTTATTATTTTACATTTAGAAATTAACGCCTTAGTTCAAATTATCAAAAGTTTCTTACATTCTGAAAGTCAAAATGTACTATCAACTCTATTTTGTTCACGATAAATTGTTGGTTTTCATTATGAATTTTCGCCCTACAAAACACATATACAAGTTTTAAATAAACACTTATTCTTAATATGAAATAAATTGAAAACATTATTTTTTTTACTGATTTTTAATTCTAATTTTCAGCTGGTCTCTAATCTTAACACACTATGAACATCACAAGCTTGGGAGTCGTCACTGAGAAATCATTGATTGAAAACATAACTTATGATAGTAATAATACTGATGATCTCTTCTGGTATAAAATAGTAATAACATCAGAACTTGCCTTAGACTGCATCGTTTCTTTTATTGTTGGCATTCTTGGAATATTTACTAACATTATTAATATATCGGTTCTATTAAGACATGGAATGGATGATTCTACAAACGTTGTACTCTTTGGATTATCAGTGTCTGACTTAATTTTTTCATGTGGCGGAACATATTATAGAATTATATTGATAATGTATAGGGTTGATTTATTTTGTGCCTACACTTTAATGCGCACCTATATAGTAACATTTATGTTTATTGGCACATATGCTATGGATACAAGCGTATGGCTAGTGTCTCTTATTTCAACAGAGAGAATGGTTGCTGTATGTTTCCCATTTCAAGTTTCAAGACTGATGTCTCCTAAAAGAATGAGATTCAAGGTTTTATTTGTGTTTATATTTCTTGCTTTCCTCTACATTCCTTCATGTGGTCAATATTACTTGGACTGGTATTTCAAATAAGTTTTTAACACATCTATGTTATCCCACTTTGAAAGAAAGGAATATAACGACAACAAAGAGTGGCTAACAGTCATAAGTGAAATCATATTACCAGCGGTAGCATCTACGGTGCCAATGATAACTATTCTTTTTTGCACAATTATAACGATCTTGAGGCTAATGAAGACAACAAAGAATATTGGTAATCTAACAACATCACGAACAAAGCGAGTCAATGAAATGAGATCAATCAAAATTTCTCTTATTATTTGTTGTTGTATGGCATTTACAATATTAATACCGAATTCCTGTCTTGATGCCTACCCAAGAATTAAGGGAGAAAATTTACCTTTATATATTGCTGCATTTTGTAAGACAATCGCACAAGTAGCTGTGCAAGTCAATGCTTCAATGAACTTTTTTCTATATGTGGCTGTAAGTTCTAAATTTAAATCCACATGTCTAAAATTATTTAAATTCAATTATTGAAAAAGAATTAATGCTGTAAAATAAACTAGAAAAAAATGATATGTTTAAAGATCACAACGAAATATAATTTCAATTTTATTTGAGAACATTGTCTAGGCTATATGAGATTTTAGAAACATTTCATTCCCAAGATGAGATACACATTTTCTTGAAATTTCTTTAGTATGTAAAATGTTAAAACTAAAATAACCATAAAATAAAGAAAGTTAGCGATGGCTATTTACTTATCGGGATTCCTGAAAACTTAGAGATTACCTGTACAACAAAAGACATCTGAGTGCAAATGTTTGTAAGCTTTCTTGAATAAAGTTTTGATATATATATATATATATATATATATATATATATATATATTATATTTTCTGATCTAGCGACCCGTCGCAAGCTGCAAAGATTTAGAACAAGGGACTATTAGAGAAACCACTGAATGGTAGTTTTTAAAAAGAATGATGACAGAAATGTCGTGAAAGATTACTAAATACGTTTAATAGCTTTCATCGCATTCAGTAAAATAAAACATTAATTGTTTGTTGACATGACATAGTTAATTTCAATTTACAGTTATATCACACTTTTATTAATAAGATAATTCAAAGTGTATCAATATTTCAAAGTTCATACTTTTTAAAGTTTTGCTTCCTTGTTATTTTTTTAAAATGTATTACTCGCATAAAATATTTTATCTTCTATTCCGTCCGACTTCCACAAAAAATAAGTTTAAGCAGAGGCGCCACTAGGGGTTGCTGGGGTGCGGACCAAACCGGGTGACACTATCACGAGGGTTGAAATCAAGCTGTATACTTATATATGTCCCCGGTATTCGTCACTGGCTGGCTAGGAGGGAGTCTATGTGGTAATTCGTGAGAGGGGTGACATCATGAGCTACCGCCCCTGGTGACACCAACCACAGTGAGTGTCACCTCTGAAATTAAGCGACTTTTTTATTTTGTTAATGTATTTTTATTCTCTGCCAAAAAATAACAAGTTAAAAAAGTTGATTAAATAAATTTAATAGACAAATAAAAAGAAAAGTAAAACTTAAAAAAACTTGCAACATTGAAATATACGATTTAGGCTTGGGATTAATTATTTTTGTATTTGAAACTCTTACAATTTCAATGTTAAGTAAATTATCATAAAATATTTATATTGCATTCTTATTCTATAAATTAGATATTTGTGACAAAATGCTTATCCATGATTTATGTATAACTTGAATTATTATTAGACTTTTAGAGTGTTGACTTTCCTGATTGGATAAAGAAACCCATTCCACGTCTGAATTCCACTTTGTCAAAATGAGAATCGGTATGCGTTTGTTCTTGCATAAATAATAATTAATAAAAATGATTGCATTCCTATATATTTACTGTCATTACCGCACTAAAAAGCACCGGTACAGATGCAATTATGAAATTTTACTTTAGTTAACTTCTATGAAGCATTAATATGCATATGTTAAAAGTTTATTAAAACATAATTAACAATTATAAGAGACTTATCTTCATTATCTTGTGTTACATTTATTGTTCTAACAGTGTATCTTAGCTTTATATGTGGCAATACAAAATTTGATCAACAGAATAGATTTAAAGATTGCTTTCAATTAAAGTTAAGTAAACTTTGCACTTAATATATTTAGTTTAAGACATATGCTTGACTAAGTCTTCAGTTCAATATCCCACCCGTCTGTTAGGACTACTTTTCCTAGTGGCACGCCACTTGACTTCGATCCCTCTAAACAGGGACACAATTTTAAACAACTATCAAGATTCATCTGTTTCCCTTAGTAAAATATAATTAATATTACTTTTTTTTTCTTGTTTAAAAATTGTTATAAAAATACACTATTCTAAAATATCAAATAAACTTTTTGAAATAAATAAATAATTAACTCAAGTTTTTATATAAATAAGTGTTTTAATTATTGAATTATGGTGAAATATTTTATACTAATTGTATTAATAACACGTAAACATTAAAAAAAATTATGACAAACATATCAACAACTATAAGATGTACATATTACGGCTCTGTTAATAATGATCTATTTTACAATTTCAATATTAGATAAGGAGTGTGGTTTTGATTGTTCGATGGACTTTATAATGTTTCTTTATTAAAATTAACATCTCTTTCTGTTTTACGTTTTACTAAGATTTGCTGCATTTTTATGGCTCAGCCAATAATTGGCTAAGAAATGGACGACAATGAGGACGGAAGAAATGAGTATGAATATTATAGAATACAGAAGAAATTAGAATGTACTAAAAAGACTGGGGTATGATTTAAGGAAAAGATAACATAAGTATGATGCAGTCAGGAAATAGTTAGGACCCACTGTGAATTTAAAGATTCGATTCATTTCAGTTTGTAAAAGTTATCGAATAGGCTATGTTTTGGTACATTTTAGGGGTCCATTTCGATTTTTAATTATATATCACGTATTAGATAGACATAAGGATAAAAACAGCTTTCTTATTCCGTATGCAAGAACAAACACATACAAATTTTCATTCTTCCCGTCCGGAATTCGGGCGTGGAAGGGGTTGCCTGAAGAATCCAGGAAAACCAACACTTTATCAACATTTAAATCTCTAATAAAAATGCAGGACTAAACACAAACCATAGATAAGCGTAGGACGCAATAATCTTCATTATAGAAGGAGTGTCTGTAAACAGATAAGATAAGATAAGGTAAAACGTTGAAATATGAGCTTCGTGCTTTGTCGCAACCTTTCATGTCCTGATATTTAACAATTTGAGTGAAGTATTGGCTGGTGCGAACATGATTGTCAAACCATACCTGATACTTATATTTGTAATATTAGTCCTGCTGCATCCAATTCAGATTTATGAAGAACACATTCAGGAGATACGCATTTCATGCTATTTTGACATAAAACTAATTCTAATTTTTCAAAAAAAATTGAAAATTATTTTTAAAGCTATTTAAATTCTACTAAAAAAATATAAATAAATTAGAAAATAAATAATTAAAAAAATAAATGTGTGACATAACACATGGCCTGACCCCCCCCTCCCCCCTGTCACAAAGTGTCACACTTTCTTAGACCCTCCCCCCCCCTCGGAGCGTGACGTACTTTATGGACGGCCCCTTTTATTATTCAGGACCAATCTACGAAATGGTTTTTCTGACGGATGTTTATACTAAATCTCTTGTACTAAACATGTTGTTTACTTGGATTAATTTCAATGAAAACTAAAAGATAAAAATTAACTGGACGAGTTACTTTTAGTTTTTGTTATGGGGATTAAATCATATCATAGCAGTGGCCATGAGATCAACATATTTTTATGTTTTTGGAAGATGGATCTTGTTGAGAGTTATACTTGTACCTGAAGAAATTTCTAGGAGTCTTTGGTAGTAATCAGTTTCCTGTATTAGATAAGGACCAGGAATATATATAAAAGTTTCTAATTTAATTTTATTGAAGTATAACACTTATTTGATTACGGTTTGCTTATAATACATTAAATGAATACTCTAAATGAATAGATGTTGTTTTTTGTTGTTGTTCCTTTTTGTTCTATTTTTGTTCTATAGAATGAAAGTTTTTTTTATTTATAACGAAAAAAAACAACTACAAAATTGAAATAACTTTAGAGAGGTAATTCGGTGTTAAAGTATGATTGGCTTACAACTTTGTTTCCAAATAACACAAGATTCTAACAATGATAACAATTTAAACGAAATAATTATCGGTTGAAAAGTCAAGATCGCAAGTTATGTCTCTACTAGCTGACCCGCTGCATAGCATACGCCGCTAATGATTTAGTGACGCGTGAAGACTTCCTGAAAAATACAGTAGTCAAAATGGGGTGGGTTTGGGCAAACGAATTTGAGTGAATGAAAAGAAAAAAATCTGGAGAGACCCGCGGCGTAGCTTACACCGACATGCTCATCATAGAAAGTGCAAAGAATTTTAAGGGGGGATGAGAGTACAGACACAAAAAAGCAGCACCAAGTAAAAAAAAATAGCGAGTAAACGTAAAGACATGCACACTGAGGTTGTTGTTACCTGCCATCCATTTATTAACCGATATTCACTCGCGTTGTTTTGATTTTTTGTTCGTGCTTTAGTTTGTGTCCGTTCTTTCTCCACTCTCTTTGCACTCTCCATGAGCAAGTCTGCGGCGTATGCTACGCCGCGGGCGTCTAGTTTCATAATAATTATAAATCTTCAAATCCTATTTTTACATCGTTCCCTTTTCAAAAATTAAAATATAAGCCTAAAACAATGACGTCATATAATATCAATATACTTAAAACAATGACGTTATATAATATTTTTATATAAAATCTATCGCAGCGCCTCCTAACAGCATTATCCCATACATACATACATACATACAGACGACGGGAATTATGTATATTAATATTGATTAAGTCAATGTTCTTGTTAGCTGGCATACATCTCTTTCAGGTTGTTTTCATTCTCATGACCCTGGATGAAAATGTCTAATATAAATTTAAAACTGAAATTCTTTTTTTACTGGCTTCTGAACTGGAATATTCTGGAAAGTATCATAGAACTTTCTCTCAGGCTGGGGTTTAATGATAACAACTTAAACTTTATAAACAACAACCACAGTCCTAAACGTTACAAGGTATCTAATATTGACTGTTGTTTTAAAATGTCTCCAGTCTATATTCTATTATTATTTCGAAACTTCCTAAAATACTTTTGTAACTGTGGAAAAGTCATGTGCAATGACAACATGAAGCCACGAGAGCACTTGGAGAAAGTCCATCCATTCAATTCCAAGGACAGTTTTGAGGTCTTCAAGCAGAAGAGAGCTCGCTTCTTGACCTCAGGTACCTTGCCCAAGCTTGCATTTTCATTGTCACATAAATCTGCACTGGAGGCATCCTTCAAGGTTGCATATCTTATAGCAAAGAACAAGTAGCCCCACACCATTGGAGAAACTTTGGTGAAGTCTTGTGCTCTGGAGATGGTGGAACTGATGTGTGGTCACCAGCAGAGGAAGCAGGTTGAGAAAGTTCCTTTGTCCAATGACACTATTCATTCCAGGATTAGTGACATGGCTGCATTCATTCTGGATCAAGTCTTGTGCGAGATGAGAAGCAGTCCTTTTCCATTTAGCATGCAGCTTGATGAATCCACTGATGTAGCACAATGCAGTCAGATTCTTGTATTTCTGAGATATGTTCTCAGTGGATTGCTGAAGGAGAAATTTCTCTTTTGTAAGCCGCTCCTAGCTACAACCAAAGCTGCTGATGTGGTGCAGCTAGTCAGGGCATTTTTCATTGAAAACCAGTTTGACTGGACTTCAATAAGTTCTTCAATTTGCACAGGTGGTGCTCCCTCCATGCTCGGTAATAAGTCAGGTTTTTCAGCACTGGTAAAGAAAGAAGTTCCAGATATTGTCACCCACACACTGTATTCTTCAGCGTCAGGCACTGGCATGCAAAACTCTACCTACAACCTTGAAGTCAGTTCTTTCTACTGCAGTCCAAGTTGTAAATTTTATCCGCTCACATGCCTTGAACAACCGCCTCTTCAAGTTTGTTTCTGTCAGGAGGTGAGCTCTGAGAATGAAGTTCTGCTCTAACACACTGAGGTGCGCTGGTTGTCCAGGGGACGGATAATTTCTCGGTTAGTAGAACCGAGAGTGGAGCTTGCCATTTTCTTGCAAGAAAAAGAGAGTGACCTTGCTGACAAGTTTGACTGTCCAAATTTCATTCATTACTTGGCATACCTGGCTGTCATCTTCACCATCTTGAATGAGTTGAACACATCTCTCCAAGGACCTGCTGTGACTGTAATGGATGCTACTGAGAGATTGCAAGCCTTCCTTAACAAAGTGCCACTATTTCAATGACGACTAGAAAAGTCCAAATTGACCAACGTTCCACTCTTGGATGAAGTTATAATATCTGGTGCAGAAGGAAGCACTGAGGGATCGCTGCCTGACAACATCAAAGGGGAAATGTCAGAGCATCTTTCAACATTGCAAAGGTTCTTTGATGGGTATTTCTGTCAAGACATTGCTAGGAAAGATCTTTGGATTCGCAATCCTTTTCTCTGTGACTTGGACACCATTGATGACAGTGACTTTGCTAAAGATGACTTGATTGATTTGAGAACTAGAGACGTACTGAGGAGTGCCTTCAGTTGCAATACTTTGATTGAATTTTGGTGCGCCCAGCTAGATTCTTACGCACATATAGCCAAGAGGGCAGTACTGACTCTCCTTCTATTTGCCACAACCTATCTCTGTGAAGCAGGATTCTCCACACCTTTGACGATTAAAACCAAGGAAAGGAACAAGTTGAATGCAGAGGGAGACTTGAGAGTTGCTTTGTCCAAAACAGTCCCCAAATTTAAATCGCTGATTTATCATAAGAAGCAGCAGATCTCTCATTAAATTCTCTGTTGCGTATAGTCAAAACTGCTGTGTTCCTAAAATAAACATAGTTTATTAGGCTTTTTCTGCAAGTTTCACGAGGGGGTGCATGAACTTTTTTGGGGATCTGAAAGGGGATCATGGACCCCAAAAGGTTAGGGAACCACTGGTATAGTATGTAGGTAAGAAATCTACATGGTTGTCAAATTTTTAAAATATCATTTTCTGGAAGGAACCGGTTCAATAGTGGGCATACATTCCAAGCGTACATGTACACATGACGTATTTTAATATATCTAGTGTATTGTAGTGGATGTTATATATCCCAAATGAGTCTGCGTTAAGCCCAAGAATTTCCTGTTAACCCCAGATGAGGTTATTTACCCCTGTTCGCCGACCTCTTTCTTATGGGATGCCCGTCAGTCAATCGAGGGATTTTTTCAAAAATACATTTTAAAAATATTATTGTTAAATAGTTTTGTTTATACACAAAGACGTTAACCGTGATGATTAATAGTCAATGTTTAATTTGTATGTCTTAAACTAAAATATAATCTAAGGATGTTAGCACAGTTCGTTTTCTGAAGACCGGTTAAACGTTTTTGTTTTTAAAAATGCTTCACGCGGTTACGATATTACAATGTAGACAGGCCCGGACTTAAGAGACACTGTGTCCCTAGGCGCTTTTCACTTTTGGGCCCCCCAACCATGTCCAAAGCTTTTTTGGAAATTTAGCAAATGAAATATACCAGTACAGAACATATGATCTTTAATTGACTTTAATGACTTTAATAAACATCAGAATAATACACTGTATATTACTATGAATGTATACTGGAATGAATCTCAAAAATCGTTCGAGAGTACATCCGCCTTCAGAGATATATCTCAAAATGAAAGAAAGTTGATCTACATGAGAATTTTTTGGCAAGATTTATCTCAGTCATGATTATATTAATTACCTTTTCTGCCATTATATTGATCAGTTTCATCGCATATTTTTAACGACAGTCGTGATGTTGTGCCACTTCCTTTGTTTCACTGGCGTTTTATGTGTACGTCCAGAAAAGGATCGAACTCCGCCACAAGTTCTGGGTCATAAGTCATAACATAGTTCCCAGAGTTTTAAATCCAAATCCATCATGGAAACCTAAACGTTAATCCGCGTGCATAAAGTGACCACACGACATCCACAATGCGCCTCGAAACCTCATGCCAGTATTTTATTTCTTCTTCTGTTAGAAGAACAAGACTCTTGTCAACTCTACCGCCATCATTCTTCCTGGATAGTGTCGCAAATTCTGACCTGTGATCTTCAAATTCTCATATTCCTTCATTCTTTGAACTGTTTTTTTCCAGTCGTTGAACACTTCATTAGCTAGTGACTCCAAATTTCCAAACATCTTCGAAAATATGAGCCAAGGTCGAGGTCGTTTTCACCATTTCTTAATGTTTGGCTAAAAAGTGACAGCGACAGATACCTTGTTTTATCTGTGTATATATGCCTAGAGAAAGAAAAGTCGGCATCAATATTTTGTTTCATACCATTTTGAACAATGCACTCCAATGTAACTTCGTCTAGCATCCACTCATCAGGATCGTCACTTAAAGAAGAAATATATTCAGGATTTTCTAAATAATCTTTTTTTTGTAGCTGTTACCAGTGGTGTAGTCCTAAAATAAGAGGTGAGAGGGCCCTCTTTTTTCAAATTTTTCACGCGGCGTATTTTCTCAAAGGTACAAGTTCTACAACTAACACAGTCTCAAAAGTTAAATTGAAGTTAATTGAAATTGCATGCCCTCCGTGCAGGGTGGGCGCGCCCTCCCTGTTAAAAATGTGGGATGGTAAAGCCCTCTCGCGCCCACCCTCCACTACACCACAGGCTTTTACGGTTTCTCAGAAATAATGTTTTCAGGTAGCTAGTTGCAGTCAGACACGTTTGTTGGAGTTGCCTGTTGACGGTCATTCGCAGCATCGCTGCAACTGCCACTGGCTAATGCACCAGTACTACTACATTAAGTACTAGGACTAGAGCCAGAACTAGGTCTAGACGAAAAATGTTTTTAATTTAGATACATTATTTTCTTTTTCGATTTTGTTTTCTTTATTTCGAGTCTTTAATGAAACCCGCTTAGATTTTCATTGCAGTCAGACATCGTGACATCGATATTTTTATTACGATAATAAAAGAGAGGGCCATTAAACAATGGAACTTTGTTTTAATATTTTGGAATAATATATTTTCTTTTGGTTAGTTTATTTAAGACAGATTCGGTTTTCCTAAAATGTTATAAATTAAAGATTTTTTCTCTTGGTTAAAGTAAATCTTTTTGAGCTTATGTAAGGATTCCACCACCGGGGCCCTTAGGCTGGCTTGGGCCCTAGGCCGGGTGTCTTGTAGGCCTAGGCGGAAATCCGGCCCTGAATGTAGACTTTCACTAAATAAATAATACATACTTAAATGACAATAAAATTGATTTGAAACATTCCTATTTTCAAATAGAAAATAAGGTGTATTTTTAAGGGGGGGGGGTCAAAGCTTTGTGACATATTTTTAGAGGGGGGGGGGTCTAACTTTTTGTGACGACGCGTGACGAGGAGCGGAAGGGGATAAAAAATCGCGTGACGTCATTTATGGACTGCCCTTTATATCATTGTACTGAATGTACATTTTGATAGTTATATCACTGTACTGAATAGACATTTTGATAGTTATATGTACGTGCTAAATCTTGAGGATCACCCTTAAAAATCATAATCATCAGTTATTGATTAAACTAGTATTTAGTAAATTGAAACGATTAATTTAGCCCTACATTTCTGCTAGTAGAAGATCGTTGAGCCATAATTGATTAAAAATAAATGGACTATAAACGATAACTTAAATTAATTAATTAAAATTTGTATTTTAATTAGTATTTTATAAAATAAGATTGTAAGAAAAAGATAACTTGCAAGAACTGTATCAATGATTATTTAGGTTTAAAAAATCTGTACAAATAAATCATTTTTGTCACACTTCCGGAACAGTTCTTTTAACAAGGCAATCGATTTTAAAACGGAACGCTACGAAACTTTAGAAAACAAAATCATTACGTTACGGCGGCTCGTTTATTTTTGGCGGATGTACAGCGGACAAAATACGGAGGCTAATGCGGCGTGCCGCATTATTTTCCGGTGGATCTTTGGTGGACGAATATTTTGCGGCGTATTCAGCGCGCGGCGTCGGCTCAGGGATCTACTTAGTTGTCCAACTCGGCACATTATTGGCAGAGTCATAAACATGAAACGGATCATTGTAAAACAGAAAGATATGGAAAAATTAATTTTTAAAATGAAATAACCAATATTCCATTGACCAAACCAAACCTTACACTTCATCTAATATATAGAAAGTGTTGACATCCTAACGTCTAAAGTTTTCCTGTTATTAATACAATTATTAATAAACCAGCAACAAAGCCCGCCCGAGGACGTTCCGCCACCGTTCGGTGGCATGGTATTGTAATCCCCCCTTCAAACCGCCGTCTCGACCGGCATACATGTGCATCACGTCGAAAATACTAGTCATTATAGTTAAAATAAATAATTCGTTAAAACAGAGCTTTTGACTATAAATCCCAACACGCATAACTCAAAATAAAGTCTTGGAAGAAATACTGCACCAAAAATAACTCGTTTCTGAACGTCCGCGAAAACGTGGTGGTTATCTCGAGATTCTTTCGAAATTAAACAACTTATATAAAAACTTCAGTTAATAAATAATTTATTTCGCAAAGTTCATATGAGATTTGAGAAATGTGTATATTTTATCACGATCCTTTTTTAAAAAGCATTTCTAACTTTTAAAAATTATTAAATTTAATTAAATTAGGTAATCATGTAGACAGCAAAAGTAAGACTCTCTAAGACATTCTGCTCCAAGCAACTGATTTTAAGAAAAAATAAAAAAAAATGTTTTAGCTATTATAGTTAACTGAGATAATATGCATTCTACTAATGGCTTGTTGGAGGTAAGAGAATCATAGCAATCATTTTAAATTATTTCCCTCTTTAAAGGGACCGAAGTCAAGTGGATGGCCACTTTCATATAATAGATTTGCAGTCTATTTAACGCATATACTCATTGAACGCACTAACCAAAAATTATTTAGTTAAGCATATGCATCAAACTAAATATATAAAGTGAATAGTTTTCTAATTTGAATTAACACGATTTTTAAATATATTTTGTCAATTAAATTTTCATATTGCTATTGGCTCAGCTAATTTAAATTATAAAAAAAATAAGGTGACAAAAGATAATAAAATAAATAGTCTTTGAAAATGTTTAAATATAATTTAATAAACTTTATAAATATACATATTAATAATCTAGAAGTTTACTCAAAATGTTATATTAGTGTAGCAGTAAAATGTGCTTTTTGGTGCGGCGATGAAAGGAAATATTGAGGGATAAAGACACTTTTTTTTCACACCAATAACACCAATATATCAACATGGTTACAAATAAATTCGTTGTAACTACAAGTGCACACCAATATATACACATGGTTAC
>CALYLW010001313.1:174872-192159 GCA_944989445.1 Ampullaceana balthica | reverse complement strand
ATTCGCCTTTATGAGAATAGGTAAATGCATAAAATAAAAACAGGGTATTAGTAGGCCTGACAGGACATAACACAACAGCGAACGTTTCGGCAAAGAGCCTTCTTCAACGGACAAATAGTACACAAATGAAACGAATAAAACGAAATAATAAAAAAAAACACTTAGCTGCGGTGAAATCCAAGTAGTCCAGTAGAGATCCTACTGGACTACTTGGATTTCACCGCAGCTAAGTGTTTTTTTCTATTATTTCGTTTTATTCGTTTCATTTGTGTACTATTTGTCCGTTGAAGAAGGCTCTTTGCCGAAACGTTCGCTGTTGTGTTATGTCCTGTCAGGCCTACTAATACCCTGTTTTTATTTTATGCATTTACCTTTTTAAAAGCCTGATTGCAGTCTCACCCCCATTACTTTATGAGAATACTAGGGGCAAGTACCCGGCTTTTCCCGGGTTTAACAACAACAGCAACAACAACAAAAACAACAGCAACAAAATAACAAAAAAACAACAAAAACAAAACAACAACAAAAACAACAACAAAACAACAACAAACAACAACTACAACAACAACAGCAACAACAACAAAGCAACAACAACAAAACAACAACTACAACAACAACAGCAACAACAACAGCAACAACGACAAAAACAACAACAACAGAAACAGCTACAGCAACAAAAAAAACAAAACAACAAAAACAAAACAACAACAAAAACAACAAAACAACAACAAAACAACAACTACAACAACAACAGCAACAACAACAAAGCAACAACAACATGAAGGACATTGTCGTCGCAGGGCAAGGGATGTGGATAACAACAACTACAGCAAAAACAACACAAAAGCAACAATAGCAACAGCAACAACAACAAAAACAACAACAGCAACAACAACAAAACAACAACAAAAAAACAAAACAACAACAAAGCAACAACAACAAAGCAACAACAACAAAACAACAACTACAACAACAAAAGCAACAACAAAAGCAACAACTACAACAACAAAAGCAACAACAAAAGCAACAACAACAAAGCAACAACAACATAAAAATTATTTTATGGCGATAATCGCCTTCTTCTTAATCTCGACACCAAAATTTTTATTATTTTGCGTCATTATTTTACGTCTTAATCTCTATATATATAAGCCGCATTTGTTGTCTGGATGTCTGTCTGTCTGTTCCCTAATAACTCAAGATCCAGACAACCAAATAACGTGAAATTTGGTACACGTACACAAAATTATACCGGAAAGGTTATTATACAGGTTTCGTTCCTTATATATAAGATACTGGGGCCCGGGGGCCCAAAATGTAGCTTTTCCCTTTATGAGCTATATAAAATAAAAATTATTGAAAATTAAGACGTAAAATAATGACGCAAATTAATAAACATTTTGGTGTCGAGATTAACAAGAAGGCGATTATCGCCATAAAATATTTTTTTTGTTGTTGTTGCTTTTGTTGTTGTTTTATTGTTGTTGCTTTGTTGTTGTTGCTGTTGTTGTTGTAGTTGTTGTTGTTGCTTTGTTATTGTTTTGTTGTTGATGTTTTTGTTGTTGTTTTGTTTTTGTTGTTGTTGCTGTTTTTGTTGTTGTTGCTGTTGCTTTTGTGTTGTTTTTGCTGTTGTTGTTGTTGTCCACATCCCTTGCCCTGCGACGTCAATGTCCTTCATGTTGTTGTTGCTTTGTTGTTGTTGCTGTTGTATTGTTGTTGATTTTGTTGTTTTTGTTGTTGTTTTGTTTTTGTTGTTTTGTTGCTGTTTCTGTTGTTGTTTTTGTCGTTGTTGCTGTTGTTGTTTTTGTTGTTGTTGCTGTTGTTGTTAAACCCGGGAGAAGCCGGGTACTTGCCCCTAGTTTTTAATAATTTTTATTTTATATAGCTCATATAAGGAAAAATTTCATTTTGGGCCCCCGGCCCCCAGTATCTTATATATATGGAACGAAACCTGTTTAATAACCTTTCCGGTATAATTTTGTGTACGTGTACCAAATTTCACGTTATTTGGTTGTCTGGATCTTGAGTTATTAGGGAACAGACAGACAGACAGACAACAAATGCGTCTTAAATGTATAGAGATTTTTCAAAGAAGTCAGCGGTAAAACGATAACCGGTTTAAAATGGGATTTACATAACCGATACTCGGTTTGCAAAAAAATAATAATAACAAAAATAATTAACATCCCTAGTTGTGAAACAGCAATCATGTCCGAACAGGGGTGTTTTGTTACCCAAATGAGCACGGCTTGTGGCAGAATCACTCCGAAAAGTTGGCAGGAAATTGTGATTTGTCGAGAACACCTTATATCGATTTTGTCATCTCTGTGTCTCACTCCATTTTGAAAGAAAGAAAACAACCTAACAATGGAAAATAATTGATTTTTCATTGTCTCTACATTTTTTTTATATTTTAATGGGGACTTTTTTATTTTATTTTGTATGAAATATTCCGAAGGTATTTATAGCAGTACTATAACTAGAAGAAGTGCAAGGTAGAAGGGAATTGATTCGCTATTTTTAGTCAATGATTGTGAAATTTTAATTTGAATTCCACGCCCTTAAATAATTGAGATACAATAAAATAAAAAATGTCACCATCCACGCCAATTATTTCCTGATAGACGCACAGAGACGTTCTGGTTGGCGGGACCAAAGTCATAATTTTTATTTTTAAATCTCAGTCACGTGACCCTCACCTGACCACCCTCCGCTCCTCAATTCAAAAAATTCTGCTCAGAAAAGGATTCAGAAACTTTTAGTTTTCCGAAATGTATTGTGTATTAAGTCAGTTCTCTCATATTTGTTTAAAATTAATAAATCTGCGCCGTGTAATAATTCATAAAAAAGAAGCATCAACAACAAACAATGACACAGGATATATCCTGTTTGCTGTTGGGAGACAGGATATATCCTGTTTGCTGTTGTTTTTTTACACGCTTTTATTTAAGTCACACTGTTTGTATGTATCCATCCTTCCTTCAAATCTTGAAACGTAAAATTAAACCACTTCTGATGGTCCTAGAGATCTCAAAATGTTACCACAGATAGATCTTGGATGACAATGTATTAAAATTTCAGATCGATCGAATGTACCGTAATTAAATTAATCAATTTTAAGTTTATCTCTATTTATCACTATTTTAGAATGTATAGTCGTCTGCTAGAGTTGACCTCCACGGCTCACTGGTTTCACTCCAGCCCAAATTCCCGTGTTTACATCAAGGGCAGGGGAGATCAGCGCGTTTCAGTCTGTAAATAAAAGCGTGTCCTTTTTTTAAAAAAAGATTTTTTTACATTTTACTTATTTTCTTTCTTTTTACACGCTTTTATTTAAGTCACACTGTTTGTATGTTGTATCCATCCATCCTTCCTTCAAATCTTGAAAAGTAAAATTAAACCACTTCTGATGGTCCTAGAGATCCCAAAATTTTACCACAGATAGATCTTGGATGACAATGCATTGTATCAAAATTTCAGATCGATCGAATGTACCGTATTTAAATTATTGCATTTTTAGTTTATCTTTATATAAGCATCGGTACCCGTCTGCTTTGTTGACATCCATGAGATCACCACGTGAACACATCGCCGTGGTATAAAACGTTGGGCGGGCGCGTATGAGGTGTTTGGTATTTTAAAAAATAGAGGTAAAAAAAGATGTGTGGGCGTCAGACGTGAATTGTAAAGATTTTTTATTATAAGTTTTTAAAAAAATAGCTGTATAAACAACGTTTTTGACTATAAATCCCTTATATATGAGATAACTAAAAGTAGTGATTATGTTAAAAGCGTGTCCTTTTTAAAAAAAGATTTTTTACACGCTTTTATTATCTTTAGGTAACTATTTTTCTTGATAAAGTATGTCTTAATAATTTAAATATAATTTTAATAGGGCTGCGGAAATTAAAGATTAATTTCTCGATTAATCGTTAAATTTTTTTATCGATTAAAATAATTTTAATCGATAAAAATTAAAGAACTTATATATTTTTACGTACAAACTTCTCTCGCGTAATATTATAATTTATTTTATTACTAAATGTGGACAGGCAGAAGTAAACTAAAAAATGGCTGACAGCATGAGCGCAGTTAAATTTAAACATATAACTAGAAAGTTGAGCAAAAATTTTGTTTTTAAGCTAACTGCGGATGGCAAACTCGAAGATGGTGAAAAAGTTTACTGTGTTCACTGCCATAAACAATTCTCTTTTAAAGGATCAAATACATCGCTGGCGTACCACCTTCAGCACAAACATCCGATCAAGTATCAACACATTGTCATTAAATTTAGTTCAAAATATTCATAATTTTCAATGTCCGTGAGAAATGATCAGTTTAATGACGTCATAAATTTCTATTTTCGGCTTTAATCGAAATTATAGATTAATTAATCGATACTTTTTCAAAAGTTAACGATTAAATTTAAAATAATCGATAACAGCCCTAAAATTTAATATTTATTTTGGTACTGTATGGTAATTGTACCGATGAAGGCATTAGTCGAAACGTTTACTGTTGAATTAGTTAAAAAATAAAGCTTAAATTTAATGTTTTCATTATATAATTTGTGTATTTTGTATTTTATTTAAAAGCTTTATCGCAGTCCTATGGGGTTGTCCATAAAGTACGTCACGCTCCAGAGGGGAGGAGGGGGTGTAAGAAAGCGTGACAGTTTGTGACAGGGGGGAGGGGGGGTCCAGCCATGTATGACGTCATGTTGTTTTATATTACATTTCAATTATTTTGTTAATAAAAACAAACAAAAAATGTTCGTAAGTGTGACGTACTTTAGGGGGGGGGGTGTCAAAGATTTGTGACAGGGGGAGGGGGGGAGTTAAAAATAATCTAAAATATCTTGACGTACTTTATAGACGGCCCCTATTCTATATCATATGTTACTCATGTTTAGAAGGTTGCTAACGATGAGGAATTTGCCGATCCTAACATAGTGCCGCCCTAAGCATTCCCCCCCCCCACCATTTTCCCTCCCGCGCTACGCCGCTGCTTTTACCTACACCAATATTGACGCAATGAGTTGAAGTACATTATCCAAAAGCAGGAAATTTGCTATTCCGCAGTTAGCATTCTAGGCACGTAATCCTAACAATACAGTTGGACATTGCAGAGCTGACAGTTTTGAATGAGCGTAGTAATCTGTCTTACGGTGACACGTGGGTGGTAACTAGCTACCAATGTAGCCAAACCCGTGTTCCTCGTCCCGGCGTGATGGAAATTGGGAACGGAAATCTTTGCGCCAACAGTTTTTAATAGCTCAGGGAAGATAACAAACATTTCAGTGGCCAGAATAGATGCAGCTCTATTCGCACACACACCGCCCTCAACAAACGATACGCTCAAAAGGAGATCTTTTGGCTTTGATTGCCATAGAGATATTTAAAATTACTAATTTCAGTTTCAGTCATTTGACGGGTAAATGACGTTTCTATTACACAACTTTGTGAATTCTGTCTGAGAGCTGGGATATGGTTGTTTGTTTTATGATTTACTTAGAGTAGCCCAGGTGTCGGGAAACTTTTTGTCTGAGAGAGCCATAAACACCACACATTTTGACAAGTAATTCTGTAAGAGCCATGCATACATTATGTTTAAAACTAAAAATTCAAGTAAATGTGTACATTTTGTGTAATGTCAACACTAAAAGTAAAATAATTTTGTCTCTGAATTCTTTTTTAATAACATTGTTATGCTGTTGCTAATCAATAATGAGTATTTTTACAACGTTTTTATTAACTTGCTTTCGTGTCTGTCCGCAATTTTTCAAATTTACCAATACGCAAAATTAAACCACGTCTGATGGTCATAGAGAGCTAAAAATTTGACCACAGGTAGAGCTTGGATGACAATGCATTGTATCAAAATTTCAGATCGATTGAATGTACCGTAATTAAACTATTGCATGTTTTAGTTTATCTCTATATACGCATCTCTTATCCGTCTGCTATTTTTCTCACGTGCCAACTCAGTTAACCCCGTGACCTCATCCCCGTGGTATTAAAATGTTGGCGGCGCTTATGAGGTGATTGGTAAAATAAATAGACGTAAAAAAAAAGATTTTAAAAGGGGAGCTAAATCATTGAAGAAAATTGAATAAGAAAGCAGTCTTAATATGAATTAGTGTAGTGTTTTCAATTGATAAGCGTTGATGTTTGTCCATATGTTTGTGTTTGCTTGTGTTGGTCTAAAATGCCTCACCTCCACGCAGTTAGACATGACAACAGTGGCGTAGCTAGGGTCATCTGTGCCTGGGGACATGACACCAAGTCTGCGCCCCTTCTTGGACCGACATATTCTGGGGGCTCACTGAGCCCCCAAGAAAATTTTGACATTTTACGGTTTATATGGTTCATTTTCAAAGCATCTGGTATTTTTAATGAAATAGAATACAGACTAATAATTCTCTATACGATTGTTAACTATTTTTTGGGCAAAATATATTCTCTACTAATTATTCATGACTGGAATAGACATAGTCTACAACAAATTAATCCTCCTTGATTTGACTGTCGCAAACTCGTCAATCATGTTGACAAAATTAATATTCTCCAGTGTTTCTCTTTCGATGCTAAGAAGTGCAAGATCGCTTAGACAATCTTGCCCCATTGAAGCGCGTAAATAAGACTAAATAAGCTTCAGTTTTCTGTAGGACCGCTCACAGCTTGCAATTGAAACAGCAATTGTTAGAAGTAGAAGTATTTGCAGTGAAATGCGCAGATTCGGAAATACGTCATCTCAATAAAACCAAGAAGATCCAAAGGAGTTTCCGGTAGAACTTCAGTCCGTGTACTGAGCAGCATTTTGCTCCGATTTCTGTGCACAATTCGTGACCATTGACATCAATGTCGTAGAAATTTCCAAAATCTAAGCAATTTTGACGAAGTGTATCGACAGCGAGAAGAGATTTGACATCTAGTAAAAATCCACATTTGGTGTTTAGGTTTTTTTAGACGTAAAAACCGTATTGATATCTCCTGTTGGAGTCTATCAATTACGCCAGGGGTTCCCAACCTTTTTGTACTCTAGAGCACATTCTAAAATATCGGTAAGGTGGCGGGCGCCACCTATTTTTAATCGACAAACTCCTTCCATAACTTCTCATTTTCCCATAATTTATTTTCTTATATTCATAATTTATTAGTAGATTAATTAAATAATAAACAAACATGTTTCAAAATAATAAAATTATTATTCAAACTGCATACACACAGAGAAATGTATTTACAAAATGTAAACAAAGTAAACAAAAAAAAACCACAAATACAAAGAAAACATTTTTATAAAAAAATATAATATCATTATGACAATGTAATCTTTGGCATTGCATGTCATTGGCCAGTGCCTCATAATTAGGAGAGTAAGGGGATAATCCTGTTAGCAAACAATCATAAATATGCTCATCAGTGAGTCGAGATCTATATCTTGATTTTATTAAGTTCATATTTGAAAACAATGATTCTCATAAATATGTCGAACCGAAAAATGTTTCAATTTTATATGCCATTTTTTAAAAAATGGGAACTTTTCTCTGTCCACTGTATTCCAAAAGTCACCTGATACTAAAGATTTTAGCAAAATGTCATTCTTAAGGTCAAACATTTCTAATTCTAGTTCTTCTGTCTTACCTTGAACAAAATCTGCAATACATGCGGTCATTTCCATTACATTTATTTGGCAAGTAAAAGAATTGATACAGAAGGACACAATTGGCTCGATATGTGTAAACTGCAAAAATCTCTCTACGAACTGTTTTGTAACACTTGAAGATGCTTAATAAATAATGACCCGTTTATTTCATTGTTACCTAGCATTTTCTTCATATGTCGGAAA
The DNA here is from genome assembly GCA_944989445.1 of Ampullaceana balthica. Taxonomy (NCBI): domain Eukaryota; kingdom Metazoa; phylum Mollusca; class Gastropoda; family Lymnaeidae; genus Ampullaceana; species Ampullaceana balthica. The sequence goes on along the minus strand of CALYLW010001313.1, from coordinate 184,311 downwards.
TGCACGAGAGAATCGATCTGCTGATGTGATATCAACAAATCCAATTTATCTTTAAATGACTTTACAGAGCTATGCTTTTGTCTTTCCCCAGCAAATCCAAATTTAAAGAATTCAATTTCCCCATGATATCTGTGAAAAATCCCCAATCAATCAACCAGCGAGAGTCAGCTAGTTCAACATAATTTTCCTTTTTTCGTTTATAAATGTTTTTTATTTCTTCAATTAAACTCAAAACTCTTGTAAGGACCTTTCCTTTACTGAGCCAACGTACTTCGTGTGCAGAATAAGATCATGTTCTTTATCTTCAGTATCTTCTAACAGGGCCTTGAAAAGTCGGTGTTGCAAAGGAGTTGCTCGAATAGAATTGATTCTTTTTGTAACTATTTTTATAACGTGTTCAAATGGCAATATTTTTCATAATTCGTGTTTCGTGAGACGAAGATGTCTCTAAGCTCAGTGCTTCTCAAAGTGGTGGTCCGCGGACCAGTGCTGGTCCATGGGCAATCCGATGCGGGTCCGCAGAAGTTACCAAGAAAGGAGATTTCGCTACCTCGTCAGTACAGGCAAAATAGTTCACTGGTCCCTAGTGCAATGGAAAAAATTCCTGCTGGTCCACAATACTAAAAAGTTTGAGAAGCACTGTCTTAGCTAACTGTCGCGACTGGAACGTGCAGCAATCGCAATCACAATGACAACAACGTGGTTCAAGGCGGGGAATGCTATTTGCACATCACTCCTTGTTCCAGGAGGGTTCCAGGCTAGGGTGAAGAGTGCATTCTGTCTCGCCGCTATACAAGTTGCGACAAGTACTGTCAGCAAAGGGACCACTCATACATACAATATCGCAAACATACGAACGTATTTTATAAACGTAGGCCTGAAAAAATTAAAATTCTAACAAATAAATAAATATAATTCACATTTTTAATTAATGTTTATAAAAAAATTCCGTCTCTGTGGCTGGCACATACGAATCGTTCCACGGGCACGGGGTTGGGAACCTCTGAATTACGCTGTTTATAACACGTGCAATTTCTTCTTCTGCAGAAAGTCCTGCATCTCTTGCTAATTCTCCAGGTATCATCTTGTGCCATCTAATCTTTCTGTCAACCTCGATTCCCCAAGTTGTGCATCTTGTTTTTCCATTCTCTACCGCAACCTGGCTCAAATTATTACAAATTTTGACAATTTCTTGCTCCAGCGATTCAAGATCAGATGCTGCTTCCTTGAAATTCATAGTAGGATCCTGCAACTGTTTCTGGACACGATCAATTTTCCCAGGTATGATGTTCCAGCAATGTAACAAAACTAGAAAGTTAATGTTCAATATACCTTCCAGCAAAGTTTCTGCATCACTTCTGGTGTCAGGCGTCATAGTTGCATCTTCTTATAATTTTTTAACAGCCCTACTAGTTCATCTAGTCATTCATAAACAGCTTCTGATCGTGCACTCCAGCGTGTTTCAGAATCCCTCTTCACTGTCATTGGCACAACTCTTTTTAATTCTTCCCAACGAGTAGTTGAACGAGAGAAAAACAAATATACTTTCAACTGTTCTGTGATTTCTAGCACATAATCGCTGTTTAATGCCGGATATATGCCCTGTAATTACAGCAGCATCGTCATAACATTGTAACCGACAGTCGGCTAGAGGTATGTTATCAGCTTCCAGTTTCTCTACGATAACTCTTTCAAGGCTTGCTGCGTCTTTGGAATGTATCTGAAAAAAAAACATAAAAATGATTCTTTGATTGTTACTTTTTTAGTTTGAAAAATCCACATCCACAAATCTGATGACTTGAGAATGTTGTTCCCGGTGTCCTTGATCGGGTGTTGAGTCAAGTAGAATACCGTAGTACTTGTTTTTTGCTGATTTCACTCAACAGCTGATTCCTTACAGTGGATTAAGTAGGTGGATAAACTCATTTTGGATTTCCGGTGATAAATAAGATACAGAACCTGGATTTTCTCGGGGATGTTGAATGTTGAAAGTTTCCAACATTTTTATCCTCGCACCTTATGCAGATGTTCTTCATGGCCACGCAGTGCCAAATTTTGAGAAACTAGAAACTTAATAAAGGTAAGTATTCTTTTCAAAATATCGCGCCAACGTTGTTTTTCCAATTGAATTTGAACTTGTACTTGGACATCAATTCCAGTTTATTCAAGTATCCTCCGCTCGGCTTACTTCTACGTAGTAAAATCTCTGCGGTGGCCAAGACTGTTTTCATGAGACTGTAGTTTTTCTGGCTTTCTCCATTTGTTGAAACCAGTTGCTAACTAACATGAAGATTTTGAGTTTGAACTTGATGATGTAGGCAGAGGCGTCACTAGGGTTGGTGTCACTCGGCGCGGTAGCTCATGGTGTCACCACTTCACGACTTAACGCATAGACCTCCTCCGAGTCTTTCAGTGCCAAGTAACGGGAACATACAGAGTTTTACATTTTGGTGTCACCCTGGTGCGTTCTACACCCCTCGCATTCCCACTTAAAGTTTTCGCATTTAACGTATTTCATTGCATTTGGTTTTTTGTTGTTGTTTTTTTTTCTAAGTGAAAAAAATTGTTGTCTCTCTCTCTTTTTTTTAAACATAAAATCGTACAGAGTAACATTTTAGATTTTGGTGTCACACCCCTGATGGTGTCATCTGGGGTGGCCCACCCCAACGCATCCCCCTAGTGATGCCACTAGTCGTAGGTGGTCCTAATGTTTCCATTAGAACTTACTAGGGGCTTTATAGACCTTGGTGGGCGCCCCATCACCCTTCCAGGTCAGTGGAGGAATTTCTTAGCGTTAGTAATTCATCATTTTTATTTTACCACGTTTTTATTAACTCGCTTTTTGTGGCTTTATCGTGGGCTCGATCCCAAGCCCCTCAGCTTGTGAGGCGAGTGCACTATTGACTTCGCTATCCAGCCGCAGAAACACTAAACAGCTTTATTGATTGGTGAATATAATAGCAACGAGCGATTTACTCCCAGCAACTCACAGTTTTTATTTTTTTAAAACGTCATCAGCAATCCTACATTGTGGATGTGTAATTTATTTATGAGTAGAATGGCGCCCTTAATGCTCAATGGGGGCGCCAAAATCATACTTGCCAACTGGCTTGTAATGAAGATATTTTCGGATCTTCAAAATTCAATCTTGCAAGCGTATTTTGGATATATAAGTTTACATCAAAATAAAATTAAATAATAATATTTAATACTCATTTTGGCACTCCATAAAGTGGCGCCAGGGGACATATGTCCCCCCCCTGCCCCCTCCCTCGCTACGCCACTGCCTGACAATCCATAACATATGGAAACCATGTCGGCAATTTTGTATTTAATGAATTTTATTATGTACAATAAAAGTAATATATACTCTATGATTTTACACTTAGACTAAAAAGAGTAAAATAAATAATGGTAAAGGAAGGATTTTTAAAAACGACGTTTTTATAAGTGGACTAAAAAGAAGAAAATAATTTAAAACTTCTAAGTTCAAGTACTTTAATTTAATATGAGTAAAAACGTTGGGCGTGTGTTTGGTATAAAAATTAAAAGATTTATAATTTAGAATGCAAAAGAGAGATCTATAAGTGAGAGAATGAGTGAACTGCATATGTTAAACCTCATAAGTGCCCGCCCCACGTTTTTAGTCATATTAAATTAAAGTACTTGAACTTAGAAGTTTTAATTTATTTTCTTCTTTTTAGTCCACATATAAAAACGTGGTATTTAAAAAATCCTTTTTTTTTACCTTTATTTATTTACCATTAATGCCACTTATGGGGCTGCATGGCTTTTGCTGATGGCTTTGTAGTCTGGTTGATACGTGGTGAGGTTAAGCTTCAAGCAGGCGTTGAGACTTCCATCCGTTAACGTGATCGTTGGTTGGTCTTAATGTTCTTTAGATGTGAGAAATACTGCTCGCATGCATACGTAGAGCCAAAGATTGTCAATACAGCAATATTCACGCGCTGCAGTGTGTTGTATGTTTTGACAATCAACTGGTCTGCGTGTAAGTTCTTTTTTTTCCCTCCATTTCTGCCAACTTGTGTTGGCTCATCAACTCTGCTTGCTGTCGCGCAAGTCCTTCCTAATCTTCATTCAGTGACTTGAACTTATTCACCCATTTGTATGAGCCATTCAGGCCAGCAGCTTGGAGCTCAAAATCTCTAACGAAACTCCGGGGATGCAACTCAGGTCAGTGCTGTCAATTGCACACTCGCGCTTTAAATGACTGCAGGAGATTAGAGGTGAAGCCTGCTAGCTACTGAATATTAAGATGTTGAACAGAGTCACTTGATGTGCACATATCTTTGAACTCTCCCAGTTTTTTAAAGTGTAGTAAACGACCTGTTTCAATGTCGACGATGAAGAGTTCTAGCTTGTTTTCAAATGCAAACACTGCTTGTTGCAGGGATAAGATTTATTTCCAACGCCTTGCATTTTCACATTGAACTGGTTTAGATTTTCAGTCATTTCTACGATATAATAAAACTTCAGGAGCCACTCAGTGTAAACTAACTCGGGATGCTCGACATTCTTCATTTCAAGAAATGTCCTGATTTCGCTCAGACAAGCCGCAAATCGACTGACCACCTTCCCCCTTGACAACCAACGCACGTTGCTATGCAGAAGCAGACCAGGATAATTATTCCCAAACTCATCAACCTGTGTTTTAAACTGGCGATCATTTAATGCTCGGGCAACAATAAAGTTGACTACCCGAACCACCAGCGACATCACCTCACCAAACTGCTCACCACACATCTGAGCACAAAGCGCCTCCTGATGTAGGATGCAATGAAAGATTATGATGCGTCTGTTTTCATGCTCACAAAGAAGAGCGACAAATGCTCTGTTTTTCGCCACCATGCACAGATCACCGAAACAAGTTTATCCATCCGTAGATTTATTTCTTTAGCGAACTCGTGAAGGACTCTAATAAATCCTCCCTCTTGTTGTGCCTTTCATAGACACATCAGCAAGACTTTCCTCAAGTAATGTATCACCGACAATATACCTTGCAACCACACTGAACTTGGATAAATTGCTGACATCTGTTGACTCATCCAAAACGAGTGAAAAAAAACGGTGCCACATTTATGTCCTTCACTTGAAATTGTCTCAATTTGATTTGACACCATGATGCTACGATCGTGAACAGTTCTTGCCGACAAAGGCGTGTCTTTTATCCGTTTAATTATTTTGTCCTTATCCGAAAAGTCATCAAAACGTCCATTGACAACATCAAGCATGAATGCTTTAGTATACTCACAATCTGTGAATTGCGTTCCGTTTCTCACAATAGCTAAGGCGCCAGCAAAGCTAGCCAAATTCCAGTCACCTTGTTGTGTCCAAACACGGATTAGCTGCTGACTAGCTGGCATTCTTGATAGCAGTTCTTGACATGCTTTCTTCCCGCAGGATATTTCGATACAAATGTAGAATGGCGTGTCTCGAAGTGTCGCTTTACATTTGACCGTTTCATAGATGCAATTTTATTACTGCATATCAGACACACTGCAGAACCCGTTCTCTCCACAAATGCAAATTCCTCCGTCCATTCCTGCTGAAAAGTACGATACTCATCGTGTTTCTTTCTTCTAACCATCTTGTCAAAAAGGTTTCTAAAATTAGTTAGCTAACTGTCAATGATTTTACTTTATTAACGTAACTTTTGTAGGCGTTCTCTGAAGAATTGGTTTCAATAAAACTACTTTAATATTTATACTTTGTACAAGAAATATAATTTGAGGTTATACAACGTGGAACACACTGGCATACCTCTGCCATCTTGACACCAGCCAACTCTAACACTGATTCCCCCACCTCATTAGCCAATGGGAACGACTCTTTCTTCCCGCGCTTTTACTCACGTGACCTCTCCGTCATGCAATCACGCAAAACACTCGTGATTCACCCGTGACACTAACAATGCGATGAAAACGAAAGTTTACTTTCTGATCCGACGACAATCTGTTGTACTTGTACGGACCCTTTAGCACATGCACACATCGTCCGCTATTTTTGATAGCAGTAAACGGCAGCCCCACTTGAACAATGTATTTTTGCCACTTTTCCACAGAAATCACTGCGATCACTTTGATCCCAAATTCCAAATCTCTCTCCCTTAAATAGCAATGTCTCTTATAAGGTTACTGACCCCTAACCTTGATTATTTCCCGCGCCTATGTATATTTCATGAATTCTATCACGTATGCAACTCCCCATCATTATTCGGATTGATAGTGATTGGTCAACCAACATGCGACCTCCAAAAGTTTTCCCGCATCTAAACTGTCAATAATGTTTTACATCACGATCCACATCCACATCAATAGATCCACATCTGGCTCGCGAGCCAAGGTTTCCCGGTCCTTGACTTAGACAGTTCTCAGTTGTAGATAGAAAGAAATCACGTTATTTGATGGATTCAAATCGTACAGGGAGTGGCGACAACTGAAGACACTTCAAGGGGAGACTATCCGAGTTATATATTTTATAAACCTTTAATTATTTCTTTCGAAATTATGGTTCTCGAAAAAAAAACTAAACAATTTCAAGTGTTAGGCTACGGTTTTATATGAATGGTGTGTCACATTATGGGTTGCGTGTCCCCACAGGTCGTAGCCCTCTGTTTAACCACTCAAGGGCGTGCCATTTAACAGGCTGTGTTATTGTGTGGCCCCACTGGAGGGACTCATGTGCGGCATTCAACGTGACCGTTGCCGTCTCGGTTGACTGCACAAATTAAGGCGTTGGTCGATGTTCAATTTTTCCTAAGAACACGTTGCCAAAGTCATCAATAAAACAGACCGGTGAATAATAGCAGTGGCTCACCAGCGGCAATCACTACATTTTATATGTCAAGGGGAGCTAAATCAAACATTAAGCTCAAAGGGAGAGTAGAGCCCCCTCCACTCCGACCACACAAGCCAAGAAAACGACACTAACATTCATTAATAAAACAAACCCGTAAAAACAAAGTTTTTGACTATAAATCCCTTATATATGAGACATAACTAACAGTATTGATTATTTTCAAACATTTACAGACTGAATCTGTCTTAACTCAACTTTGCATCATAACCCTAGTGGGGGGAGGGGGGGGGAGAGGGGAAAAGTCTGGTCACCGATTCGCTTGACCGAGCTCAGAGTGACACGTAAAATGTAAACAAAAGCGCCCGTCGCTTCGTTGGGTCGCCTCAATGCGTCAGCTCAAAATTTCACGTGGCAAAAAAAACAATAAAAAACCGTGAATTTAAATTACATACCTCATATAAGGATAAACTAAAAATGCATTAATTTAATTACGGTACGTTCGATCGATTTGAAATTTTGATACGATGCATTGTTAGGTCAGACGGGTCCGTGTGCCAAATTTCAGTTCGATCGGATCATGGGAAGTGGGTCATTTTTGACTTCTGTTTTTCCGCCCGCCGAGCCCAAGACAGAGAGAGAGAGACGGCCGCGAAGTTAATATAAGGGATATAATCATAAAACAAACCCGTAAAAACAAAGTTTTTGACTATAAATCCCTTATATATGAGACATAACTAGCAGTAGTGATTATTTTTAAACATTTACAGACTGACACTGAGTGATGTCCCTTGTCTTTAATAAATGGGGGTGGGATGTGAGGGGGTGTCGGCACGACGGTCGTCGTCAACACGACGGTCGGCGTCAACTCAAACTCACGTGGAACTGGAATTTAAAAAAAAACAGTGAATTTTGAATTACATACCTCATATAAGGATAAACTAAAAATGCATTAATTTAATTATGGTACGTTCGATCGATCTGAAATTTTGATACGATGCATTGTTAGGTTCGACGGGTCCGTGTGCCAAATTTCAGTTTGATCGGATCATGGGAAATGGGATCATTTTTGAATTCTATTTTTCCGCCCGCCGAGCCCAAGACAGACAGACAGAGAGAGAGAGAGAGATAGAGACGCCGGTGAAGTTAATATAAGGGATTTAATAAAACAAACCCGTAAAAACAAAGTTTTTGACTATAAATCCCTTATATATGAGACATAACTAACAGTATTGATTATTTTCAAACATTTACAGACTGACACCGAGTGATGTCCCTTGTCTTTAATAAATGGGGTGTGGGATGTGAGGGGGTGTCGGCACGACGGTCGTCGTCAACACGACGGTCGGCGTCAACTCAAACCCTCGTGAAACTGGAAGAAAAAAAACAATAACAAACAGTGAATTTTGAATTACATACCTCATATAAGGATAAACTAAAAATGCATTAATTTAATTATGGTACGTTCGATCGATCTGAAATTTTGATACGATGCATTGTTAGGTCAGACGGGTCCGTGTGCCAAATTTCAGTTCGATCGGATCATGGGAAGTGGGTCATTTTTTACTTCTGTTTTTCCGCCCGCCCGCCGAGCCCAAGACAGAGAGAGAGACAGAGACGGCGGTGAAGTTAATATAAGGGATTTAAAAATGGGTAAAAATGTTTTTTAAAATCACGCTTATATTCCATAGCACTAAAAAGGACAAAATAAATGATTCGTAAACACTACTTGATTTCCCTTCAATTTCTCATGTCTACATTGTTAAAAGTGTAGTATGGCAAAGAAACACCAAACCTTGTCATACACACAGTGGCGTCACTAGGGGGTGCGGTGGGGGCGGGCCACCCCGGTTGACACCCTTACAAGGGGTGACACCAAAATTTAAAATTCTGTATGTTTCCGTTATTTGGCACTGGAAGACTCGGATAAGTTCTATAGGGTAAGTCGTGAGACACCAAGAGCTACCGCCCCGGGTGACAACAACCCTAGTGACGCCTCTGCTTACACACAACTGACGGAGTTACACCAACCCTTGTCTTACACTTATACACAACTGAAGGAGTTACACCAACCCTTATCTTACACACAACTGAAGGAGTTACACCAACCCTTGTCTTACACACAACTGACGGAGTTACACCAACCCTTGTCTTACACTTACACACAACTGACAGAGTTTGATCAGGCAACCCAATTCACGTACGAATTCCAGACGCGAAGAACGAGAATTTTAAAGTTAAATGTTTGGTTTGTTCTTGCATGCGGAATAAGAAAAGTGTTTTCATCCCTATGTCTACCTGAGGATTGTATTAGTTATTAGGTTATCTTTGTGCTGTATTTTTATTCAGTAAAAATAGAGAACGTGAGTGATTACAATGTTCTGTTCCCTTTAAGATTTTATTACCGAAATGAAGTCGTGTGAGTAGCAAGTGGTATTTTGGTTTATGTCTGTCCGCAATGAATAATTAATGCAATAAGGAATGTAAACAGAGTGGATGAAAATAATAAATTATGCAAGTGGAAGACAGACATTAAAAAAAATTCTTTACTTCCAAAAAGGTCATCAAAAATACAAAGATATCTACACATATCTGGCATTCAAAGATAGCTACATATATATGG
>CALYLW010001313.1:0-154484 GCA_944989445.1 Ampullaceana balthica | reverse complement strand
TGGTAGTATCTTCCATCAATATACCTTACTGTATCCTCTACCCGTATTCAAACCCCCCCATACCCCCTTCCCTTCTATCCCCCCATATATTCGTGCCGACACCCCTCACATCCAACCTCCTCACATCATTTCTTAAAGACAAGGACATCACTCGGTGTCAGTCTGTAAATGTTTGAAAATAATCAATACTGTTAGTTATGTCTCATATATAAGGGATTTATAGTCAAAAACTTGTTTTTACGGGTTTGTTTTATTTTACCCCTTTATTGCCAACACTAGCTGAACCCGCGGCGTAGCATACGCCGCTAATGATTTAGTTACGGGTGAAGACTTCCTGAAAGACACAGTTGTCAAAATGGGATGGGTTTGGGCAAACGACTGTGAGTGAATGAAAAGAAGGAACTCTGGAGAGACCCGCGGCGTAGCATACGCCGCAGACTTGCTCATAATAGACAGTGCAAAGAACGGATGGGATGTGGGGGGGGTGAGAGTACAGACACAAAAAGCAGCACAAAGTTAGTAAAAAATAGCGAGTAAACAAAGAGACATGCACACTGAGGTTGTTGTTACCCGCCTCCCATTTAATACTACCATCCCTTAAACATAAACTGTGATTCGCCGACCCTAGCGAGGGTTAGTCATGTTTAGGGTTGTTAATTGCGTGTTGTTGTTTTTTGTTGTTTTTTTAAAACCGATTATCGATTATGTAACTCCGATTTTAAACCGATTATCGTTTTATAGCTGACTTCATAGAAGTTAGGGGTGTACCGAATTTCGCCTGCAAACGTCCCGAAACCAACAATGAGTTGGCAGTCCCCCCCCACAACCGACGTTCACTCGCGTTGTTTTGATTTCTTCGTGCTGTAGTTTGTGTCCGTTATTTCTCCACTTTCTTTGCACTCTCCATAAGCAAGTCTGCGGCGTATGCTACGCCGCGGGGCATCTAGTTCTATATAATTCTATACAAGGCTGCTGGGTGGACGCAGGGACGTTCTTTAGCCTTCACCGAGACTTGTACTCGTGACTCTTGACCATCGCGCCCCTAAACGTCCTAAGGCAGGGGTCGGGAAACCATGGCTCGCGAGCCAGATGTGGCTCTTTTGATTACTGCATCTGGCTCTCAGACAAATGTTCGTTTATAAAAATATAAATTACAACAAAAAAAAAGTAAAATAAAAATAACGTTTATTCGGCCTCATTTGAACTACATATTAATTGCATATAAAACAGCATAACAATGTAATTAAAATAGCTATTGTACTTTTAGTTTTGAAATTACACAAAATGCACACATTTACTTGAATTTTTTAGATTTAATCATAATGTATGGCTCTCACTGAATTACTTTTCAAAATATGTGGTGTATATGGCTCTTTCAGACAAAAAGTTTCCCGACCCATGTCCTAAGGTACAGACATTAATCTATTATCTTTGGTCTCCCCGATTTCGCTCCATCCTCTACAACTTTGCGTCCCTTATTTTCCATGTGGTCAACCGGACACTGTCTTGAGCATAATTTTATTTCTTGACATCTTCAGCCTGTTAGAAAGCTGGACACTCAGATAAATAACTTCTTGTTAAGCAATAGGGCCGAAAGAATTGAACCGATTACCGGAAATATCCGATTATAGAGTTTAGATTCAATAACATCCTCTTGGAATCTCTCCAATCAATGAGCACGTCATTTACATACATCATACATGCATAGCGTGCAGCAAAAAAAATAAACTGACTCATAATTCACAAAACCTAAACATTTCCTTTACATACCTGATCATTAGTTGTCGTAACATCAGTGGAGCGTCCTTGTGGAATTCCTGCTTAATTGGCTAACACCACCCCCTCCCCCCCCCCACACACACACTTCCACCCGTCGTTATAAACCTTTCTTCCTGTTCAAGAATAAGACAATGACAAGTTATCATGTCCGTTGCCTTGCAGCAATCATTCTGTCCCCGCCCACCAACCCACCCCCCCCGCCCGCCTCCCACCTGCCAATATCAATTAAACTCAATGTCTTGCAAACTTGCTTTCCTTGTGCCTCGCCCGTGTCCGGGGATTATTTGCATAATTTTGATAAATGGCTGACAGCAAGAAGGAGCAGCTCGGAGCCAAGGAGCGGTGGCCGACAGCCCATGGCTTAATTTAACAATCCCTTTATAGATAGGTGGACGCTTTTATCCTCACTAATTAATCTCCTTTTTGTGTGTGTGTGTCTTCTGTGGGCTTTTAAAAAAAAATTCTTATGCTCCTGATATTTTGCACTCTGGGTAATTGTGAATTTTTTAAAGATCCTTTGATGGTAATTTTTCTAAGAATTACTTTATGCTCAGCGAACCTCAACTATTTAATTATTTCTGAATTCATTACTTCCTTTGATTGCTATTGAATAAATAAATAAATATATATATAAAGTTATAATAATAATTAGAAAAGTGTGACAAAGGAGATATATTTTTATATTGATATCTAAAAATTCAGTAGTGGTATATAATAACTAGTTATTATGAATTATTAAAAATTAAATGTTATAATTAATACTAGTAAGAAAATAATTAAAATGCTCTCGCTTTTCTAATGTCGTTCTCTCTAACTTGAAAATGGTTCTTTCTTTGAATCATATAAAATAACATAAAAACTTCTTTTACCTGTTTGTTTTTGTTTGTTACCAGAATTTTGAGGATTTTTAACGCAGCGGAATTAACTAAACCTTGGTAGTTAATATTCTTAGCCAATGACTTTATTGTGTATATGGAAAGTGGGGTGGGGGTGGGATTTGCGGACCCACTTGATTGTTAAAATAAAATTACTGCAAAAGAACACCCAGATTTAATATGACTAACCTGGTCACGATCAACATCATGTCAATCAGCCTCCACTCGAAACTATCAACCTCTTACCCCAAATTACCCCCCCCCTGTTTTTTTCTCCCTCAAATCCTCTATACCGCGGTGAGGGGATGGAATTGTGCCCTCTCAGCAACTGTACCTTTCCGACAAGACTGGCGGCGATACTTTCTTATCTCTCTTCTTGTAAATAAAAAAACATCGTTTATGTCACTTGTCTGTCCTCACCCTCGCCAAGCTGATCGTCTGCCCGCCTGCCACGAGCACGAGCTGTCTACTTGAGGAGCGACTGATCTCCCCTTGGGCAAGGGTTCTCAAGCCCCCGTTTCGGGGGTTCCCTCAATTCAACGGGGAATTCAAATAGCTTCAACTTCAACATCCCATGTTGATGAGAACAATAAACTCATTCCTAGGAATACATTGATGGCGTTAATGAAGAGTTCAATGTCACAGGAGAAATAACGCCTAAAAAGGAGAGATCTTAAACTTATAAGTATTAATAAATAAATACAGTACCGTATATACTCGTTAACATATTTCTGCATGGTTATTGAATATCGGTGTTGTTATTGTAGCTCATCAAGGTCCTTTTCTACATTCTACAAGATTCGACTGCTCTACCAGAAGCTATAATATATTATTAAACATCTGCACTTACCTTATTTAATAATTTTTATAAAAAAATTGTGAACGTTTTAATAAGTTGTTTTACAAATTTTGTTTTCAACAACAAATTTTAATGTACACGCTTTCGTCACTGTTTACCGGAGAATTTTTTTTATTTTAAATACCGGTAACTCTTGCCTAACAAAGTGTACAAAAACAAAGATAGGCAGTACAAAGTAAACAATCGCAATGGCCGATTTAGTTTGTAGTTTTTTAATAAAAATTTGTACAATTTGTTTAACCTTTCCTATTATTTAGCGGTCGGCTTGCGAGCGGGTTATACTCTTTTAATAATTTTCTCTTCCAAAAGTGTGTGAGTGTTGGGGGTGGGGGGTGGTGGCTTATGAACGAATGGGCTATAGAACGAGTATATACGGTAATTAAATGACGCAAATTAAATCAAATTTCATTATTAATTTAAAAATGCTTTAATTACCTTAAGTGGCACAAAATTAGATATAAGTTTCAATGATGAAAAACCACATTAGAAGCCAAAAACTTGAGAATCCTCGATTCCCGTGAACAGGCCGTCATCAACTATCTCATCTAGCTTTTAGCGGGTACTAATAATATACACACCCTGCCTGGCTTTTAATAACCCCATGTTTCTGTACAGTTTAATTTGTGAGGTATTTTTCTTTCCCCTTGTGTTGGTGGGAGGTGAGCGTTGTGTGTGTGTGTGTGTGTGTGTGTGTGTTCGTGTGTGCGCGTGTGTGTGCGTGCGTGTGTGTGCGTGAGTGTGTGTGTGTGTGTGTAGAAGATAGACTGTAAGGGAGTGGTTTGTGTGTGTATATATGTGTGTGTGTGTGTAGAATATAGACTGTAAAGGAGTGGTGTGTGTGTGTGTGTGCGTGTGTGCGTGCGTGCGTGTGGGTGTGTGGAGAAGATAGACTGTAAGGGAGTGGGTTGTGTGGAATGAGTAGGTATGTGGGATGGTATTGTTAGGTGGCTGATGTTTTGGAAAGGGACGCCTGGACAGGCTTATGTTACATGTGCTATATGTAGTTGAACGGTTTGGTTGTGTTGCTCCTTTGTATGGGTTCTTTGTATGTATATGTGCTAGAGCAGGAGTCTGGAAACCATGGCTCGCGAGCCACATGTGGCTCTCTTGTTGGCTGCATCTGGCTCGAAGACATATGTTTGATTACAAATAAAAAGTTTATTCAGACTCCTTTGATCTACATATTAATTGCAACAAAAAAAAGTCTGCACGCCTGCATGAAGCTTAACCTCACCAACGTATCAACCAGATTACAAAGCTATCAGCAAAACCATGCAGCACCACAAGTGGCATTAATGGTAAGAAATACTCATTATTGATTAGCAGGCACGTGATGTCATTTATGGACGGCCCCTGATACAAAATGCACACATTTACTGGAATTTTTAGTTTTCAACATAATGTATGGCTCTCACAGAATTACTTTTCAAAATATGTGGTGTTTATGGCTCTCTCGGACAAAAAGTTTCCCGACCCCTGTGCTAGAGGCATGTAGAGACATGGGTTAGTTGTATGCGTTTCTTTGTATGGGGTAGCTGTTGGGGCTATTTTGATTGCAGCTGTGTGCTTGAAATCTTTTTTAAATATACTAAACTAGTTTGTGCTGCGGCGCCGTGGCGCCTGCGGCGCCCCCCCCCCTTTTTAAGGGCGCCTACGGCGCCCACCTTTTTCAAAAGCCGAACTAACTTGTCCTTGTATGATAAATACGTAATATTAAACTTTCTTAAATGTACAAAAAGTATTTTATAATTTTATTTTATTTTTTTTATGTCAAAAGCCCAAGTAACTTATCCTTGTATGATAAACACGAAATATTCCTGAAAATTAAACAAAGCATTTATATAATAATTTTTACAGTGCTAATCACCACACGATTTTTAAACTAATTTTAGAAAGCAGCGCAGCAAATTACTGCACCAAAAAATAACTATTTGCGTCAATCAGCACTGCCTACAACGCAAAATTTTAAAAAAGCAGAGTGATTTCCCTCACGTTAGGCGGCAGTGAAAAATGAGCGTAAATATATAATATACTAAATATACAAGGGTTTAATCTGCAAGAGTCGCGCCACTAAAAGACGTGCGGCGTTCTTTGGTTACGCCAGCCTTCAGAGACCATTGGTGCGCACGAAGTAATGAATGAACGGCTGCGCCGTTTCTCGGAATAAATGTCTGAATGCCTGTATTATTAACAGCAACCTTTTGCTACAGTAAGTCTTCAGTAACGTCATAACATAACACAAAGAAAAGCGACAGCAGCAATTCTGAATTTATTAATCAGTGTTGAAAAATATTGTTTTTTAAAGTGTGTTTTGTGTGTGTGTGTGTGTGGGGGGGTGCTCTTATTTTAAGCTCATACATTAAACTGAAAAAAAGCCACAATCTCATCAATTTATGAAAATGAAAGGATCATTCTAAAAGTCTAATGTGGTGAGTGCTCTTCCATCCAAATATAGAGACGAGTATCTACAAAAGTTTTACGGCCAAGGTTAAATATTAATGTGATAAAGTTACGTCAATGTTTTACGGCCCGATCTTGACTTATGTGGTTTTTAACGGTTTCTGTCTTCTTAAAAACGCACGACACATCCTTTTCTCGGCGTTGGTATATTATGACACCACTTACATATCGCCCGTCTAAGAGTAATTCTGATACGGTAATTAATAATTCAGCTTTGAAAAAAATAAATAATAACAACCACATAGGTTGAGGCTTTTTGAACCTACATCTTTAAGACAGTGGATCTCATTTCATTCATCTGTCTGGCGGAAGATGAACATTAAAATATCTTTATATATCGATTGATTTGAGACCCGTTGAACCCCGCTGCTTGAGATCACGTCACGAATTGGCTGAAATGACTTGATTCGCTTATCTCCCTTACATCTCGGAGTTATCCGTGCTTCTCTCCCCATTGGCACAGTTCAATTTGCTACATCGAGTGCATTTGATGGCTTCTGTCTGCTTTTCAAGGCTGGCTCCCAGACGCCGTTCACCAGATTATCTAAACCTTTCTACGTACCTGGTCGGCCAACAGATAGCACTGGGTTCTCACCAATTTTGATGACCATCAAGACATTGAACAACGTACCATTGCTGACCAACAACACAATGAACAACATACCATTGCTGACCACCAAGACATTGAACAACATACCATTGCTGACCACCAAGACATTGAACAACGTACCATTGCTGACCACCAAGACATTGAACAACGTACCATTGCTGACCACCAAGACATTGGACAACATACCATTGCTGACCACCAACACATTGAACAACCCACCATTGCTGACCTCCAACACATCGAACAACCCACCATTGCTGACCAACGACACATTGAACAACCCACCATTGCTGACCACCGACACATTGAACAACTACCATTGCTGACCACCAAACATTAAACAACGTACCATTGCTGACCACCAGCACATTCAACAAACGTACCATTGCTGACCACCAACACATTGAACAACGTACCATTGCTGACCCGCTGACCACCAACACAATAAACAACGTAACATTGCTGACCACCAACACATTGTACAACGTACCATTGCTGACCCACTGACCAACCAACACATTGAACAACGTACCATTGCTGACCACCAACACATTGAACAACGTACCATTGCTGACACACTGACCAACCAACACATTGAACAACGTACCATTGCTGACCCACTGACCAACCAACACATTGAACAACATACCATTGCTGACCACCAACACATCATTGAACAACGTACCATTGCTGACCCACTGACCACAACACATTGAACAACGTACCATTGCTGACACACTGACCAACCAACACATTGAACAACGTACCATTGCTGACCCACTGACCAACCAACACATTGAACAACGTACCATTGCTGACCCATTGACCAACCAACACAATGAACAACGTACCAATGCTGACCACCAACACAATGAACTACGTACCATTGCTGACTGTTGGTGTGATGTTGTACATGTTCAAGTATTATGTAGCTACAGAAAACACACGGTGATTTGATTGACATAATAAAATAAGAGAATTAAACATAAACTTAGTTTTATATGAATGATTGAACATTGGCCATAACATTAGTTCACAATAGCGTCCTTACGCGTCGACGGGTTATAAAGAAGTTGAATTTTATTGTTTTCTTTTATTCGGTGACACCTGCGACATTCGCACCTGTAGCCTATAGTTGTTTCCAACCAAAAAGATTGGCAGATTTTTTCAAACTTCGTATGTTTCCACTACAACATCATTGGCTTCTTATTGAACCTGCTTCACCTAAAACCTTCATTTATCCTACATTCTCTTTATCCCCCTTTTACATCCTTCCCTTGTTTCATGAACAACATAATCGATATCACATGACCGAATTCACCCGCATCATCGCAAGTTCCCCATACCACATAGCCAGTTTCACCTACAACATCACCAGTTTCACCTACAACATCACCAGTTTCACCTACAACATCACCAGTTTCACCTACAACATCACCAGTTTCACCTACAACATCACCAGTTTCACCTTTAATACAACATCACCAGTTTCGCCTACAACATCACCAGTTTCACCTTTAATACAACATCACCAGTTTCGCCTACAACATCACCAGTTTCGCCTACAACATCACCAGTTTCACCTTTAATACAACATCACCAGTTTCGCCTACAATATCACCAGTTTCACCTTTAATACAACATCACCAGTTTCGCCTACAACATCACCAGTTTCACCTAAAACATCAAGTGTTTTACCTTCATCATCATCAGTTGTAACTACAACATCCCCATGCAGTTTCACCTACAACTGCCTTAGATTCACATACCACACCGCCATCGTTTGTTATCACCGTAGCTAAAGTTTGCCTGTTTGGCCCAGAAATTTAGCTCTATGAAACATCTGTAGACGTCTTTCAACAGTAAAATAGCCAGGCCCCCTGTTTACTGTCACAGACGCATGCCCCGCCAGCGGCTCAAAATCTTGAATTTTGAATAATTCTGTTTAGTATTTGCAGAAGGCGTTGCCGGGTCTATAGGTAAGGAAAGCGAGTTTTGTATGTAACCAGAAATCAAGTTATTTTACGTTTTTGTAAATATGAATTAGTCTTAAAAGTTATCTACATCCATGTAAGTTCCTCCTACGTCTTGGTCTGTTCCGTGCACCCTTTCTTCAGTGGCAAATACATCATAGCCAGTTCCATATGCACTCTCTTTAGTGCCAACTACAGCACTATCAGTTTCCCCTACAACATAAAATCTTTATAACGTGTCATGTAATCATTAGCCGAGTTCTCAGGATTCATGTCGGTGGGGACAACAAAAACCATGAAAAGTAAAGGAAAGGAACAAACGTTATTACTAAACTTTGTCCAAATTAAAAATAAGTACTGTAATTAGTATTTAAAAAAATAATAAACTGTTTTCAATAGGGCTGCGGAAATTATCGACTAATTTCTCGATTAATCGTTAAAATTTTTATCGATTAAATATCGATTAAAATAATTTTAATCGATAAAAATTCGATTAAAATTTAATAAAATATTTATAATATTTTTTAAAAATTTTAGTAATAAATAATAAATATTTTTTTTACGTACAAACATCTCCCGCGTAATATTAAAATTTATTTTATTAATATATGTGTACCGGCAGATGTCAACTATAAAATGGCTGACAGCAAGAGCCGTCTTTACACCATTTTGGGCCCCGGGCAAAGAAATAGTTCTGGGCCCTTCCCCCGCAGGAATAAAAAATGAATATACATAATTTATATAAATAAACAAATTCCCATGGGGCCCATATGCTCGTGGGCCCCCGGGCAAATGCCCAACGGGCCTATGCGTTAAGACGGCCCTGCTGACAGCATCAGCGCAGTTAAATTTAAACATATAACTAGAAAGTTGAGCAAATATGTTGTTTTTAAGCTAACTGCGGATGGCAAAGTCGAAGATGGTGAAAACGTTTACTGTGTCCACTGCCATAAACAATTCTCTTTTAAAGGATCAAATACATCGCTGACGTACCCCCTTCAGCACAAATCAAGTATCAACACATTGTCATGAAATTTAGTTCAAAATATTCTTAATTTTCAATGTCCGTGAGAAATGTTCAGTTTAATGACGTCTTAATTTTTATTTTTGGTTTTAATCGAAATTATCGATTAATTAATCGATAATTTTTCAAAAGTTAACGATTAAATTTAAATTAATCCATAACAGCCCTAGTTTTCAAATTTAAAAAAAACACACAAAAAAGTATACAAAACCCTTAAAAACCTAGTTTTTGACTATAAATCCTTTATATACGAGTGAGACATAACTAAAAGAATCAACATACATAATTTGCAATGTATGTCACGTCTGTCTGTCCCGTCTGTCTGTCCGTGACGATACTAATTTTAGAAAGCAGCGCACCAAATTACAGCATAAAAAAATAACTCTTTTCGAACGTCCGAATAAAATTGCTCAATAGGGAAATAAATGAATAAAATAAAAATAAATAAAATAAATGAAAGTTCTGTATTACGTTATATTTTAATCTGATTTGTATTTATTTTGATAACTTTTGACGGATGATACACTAGTGTTCATTATAATACGCAGCGCAAGACAATCCAAAAATACAAAATTTTAGTTATGTCTCGTAAAACATGTGTAATATAATGCGCAACGATCCGGAATAAGTTTTTAACGAGTATTGTCAATATAATACGCACCTTATTGCGCGACACGAAAGGTTGTTCAATATAATACGCACCACGACACTAAAGCAAAAAAAAATGAACATGTTATATAGAAATAAATAAAGATAATCTAAAAATTCAATAATTTAATTCCAGTACTTTCGATCGATCTCAAATTTTAATACATCATTTGTGTCATCAGCACGAGTCTGCCTTCAAAATTTCAGCTCGACAGCATGCATACGGGGAAGTGGGTTGAAAAATCGATTCAATTTTTTTTCGGCACTCAAGCAGACACCACGAGTTAATATAAAAAATAAGAGGTCACAAATATCAAATGATTTCTCATTTTTAAAAATCCTTATTGTATTTAAAAACAAAAACCGCCTCAGCACTATGGGGGATTATGGGGGGGATGCTGATTGGGCTTAAGCCAGGGGCCCCCAATGATTTAAGGGCCCCAAACTTATTATATTGTATAATAAAGGTGGCTGGACCGGCCCCAGGGGGGATTGCAGCCAGGGGCCCCGTACAATCTTAATCTTAATCCGCCCCTGCCTCAGTACAACTCTATCTGAAAGTTTCGACTGTATAAAATTTAAAATAAAAAAAACAACTTCGATGTACGAATGACCTTGAAAAAATATTTTTTCCTTTTTTTTAAATAAAAAAGAGAGGGGGGGGGGTAAATCTTCTTCATCCCTGATATGGACACCCCTCCAAACACACACATTACGGAGATAACAAGTTTAAGAAACAGTTTGTTAAAGCCCATTTATAAGACGAAATTTAAAGAAATATATAAGTCTGTGACCAATATTTGAAACAATGTCTTTGAATAAAACCAAGGGACGAAGATACTTCCAAGACACAGGATCGTACAACTTCTGTTGCTTGCTAGCCGTAATCTTGAGTATTGATATTGCTTTACTATGTTCTCCAGTGAAGGTGGCTGTCACGTGATTGTCTCGAGATGCTCATTGGCTATTTCAGAAAGCCCCTACTTTTTTAAAATATTTTTTTTACAGCTGCTCATTCATCATTTACCTCAATTACTCGCCTTTTACTCTAATTGTTTTTATGTCCCCTGGTACTATCTTATTATATTCCCAATGTGGCTTATGTTGATGTACCTTTTACTTACCATAATATCCAGCAGCCCAAGTACGCCCAATGTGGCTTATGTTGATGTACCTTTTACTTACCATAATATCCAGCAGACCAAGTACGCCCAATGTGGCTTATGTTGATGTACCTTTTACTTACCATAATATCCAGCAGACCAAGTACGCCCAATGTGGCTTATGTTGATGTACCTTTTACTTACCATAATATCCAGCAGACCAAGTACGCCCAATGTGGCTTATGTTGATGTACCTTTTACTTACCATAATATCCAGCAGACCAAGTACGCCCAATGTGGCTTATGTTGATGTACCTTTTACTTACCATAATATCCAGCAGCCCAAGTACGCCCAATGTGGCTTATGTTGATGTACCTTTTACTTAACATAATATCCAGCAGACCAAGTACGCCCAATGTGGCTTATGTTGATGTACCTTTTACTTACTCTGCCTGTGGAGACCTCTCGGTAGAACTTTCGATACGGTTTCTCGTTTGAATTATGTATTCTCGGTTAAACCGTCACTGTAGGACCTTCTCGTTTAAACCGTCACTGTAGGACCTTCTCGGTTAAACCATCACTGTAGGACTTTCACAGTTAAGCCGTCCCAGTAGGACGTGGGACGTTCACAGTTAAGCCGTCACTGTGGGACCGACCCTCTAGGTTAAACCCTGTATGTAAAATATGTTGTGAGAAGCCTTCCCACTGAACTCAGTCGGTAGAACTGTCTCAGTTGACGTCTGTCTGTAGAGCCAATCTGTTGAACCTTGTCTACACAACATCTCGTTGGACCATGTCTTTAAAAACGTCTCTCTTAAATATTTTCTAAAATTTTAATACAAACTATAGACGCCACTGACCCCTTCTAGGTTTCCAATAAAATAACCCTCTACAATGCAACATTTTAAAATGAATCATCTAGAGATACAACATCTGTAGGATGACATTTCTTATACGATTTAAAATAAATAAGTTAAGACCAAAACTAGCGTACCTCACCTGAACTGCAGCAACTACAAAATTAAAATAGGTAATATAACAACTAACATTTAACATAAAAAATCATATCTCAGTGTCAAAAAGTATGATCAAACATAAAACATAAAAAATAAAGCATTCAATGTTCGACATCTTAAAAACCTCAACTAGCAATACAGCATCTAGAGAAACGAATCAAATGTAAACATCTAAAACTAAGTATCTAAATTACAACATCTTAAGTACACAATCTAACATGACACACCAAAATTACTCCTACGAGCTAACATCATCAAAAATAAAGCATTCAAAATAAAACATCTAAAGTATCCCAACTAGCTGACATAATCTAAAATACCTCAACGTATACAACATCCAAAATACAGCTTGCCATATGCAGCATCTCAGTTACCCTAACAAACATAAGGCATCTAAAATACACCCTTTAACAAACAGTATCTAAATAATCTCAACTAACATACATAATCTAAAATACATAATCATAAATACTTTCTTTAAAAAGCATCAACAATCAACAAACAAAACTTCAACAAATAAATATTTTTTAACAAACTTCAGACTTTGAGTCAACGTCTGTTTATGCTGAGGCCACGGAAATGTTTTTTTAAAATACACTTGAATATCTATTATAAATTCTAAAATGTTCTAAATTATTTTCCCTCTATGTAAATGTAACAGAAACGTCATTAACATTTCTCGCCTCCTGTGGTTGGAATGGACACACATAAGGCCCGAGGGCTCTGTTGAACGTATTCACAAGATCGCTGCCAGTCGTGCGCGCGCCTCCACCCCGCACGTCCGACAAGCCAACACAACATTGCGATGAAGGCATCCGAAGAAGATTCCAGACTTTTTTCAAGTTCAATTATTCATTTGAAACCACACGGTAAGAATTTGAAAACTCAATTTCCCGACAACCCCCGCCGATGATGAGAGCTGAGAGTTATCTTTCCTTGTTTTTATTATAAAAAAATTATGAAAAAAGTTCGTAAAAAATGACCAACCCCTTAGAGAAATATCTATTGATGGTAAGTTGAGAAGTCTTGTAACATTCTATGGGGGCGGGGGTCGGGGGGGGGGTTAGGGGTAGCGTGGAGGGGGGTATCTTGAGAACCGATGGTTGGGGAAACATTAACGTATTAATATATTTTGTACTTTCCCCCACTTATAAAAAAGTGACGTTTTTCGGAGGAGTGGTTCTCAATTTACAATGTTTGGTGTCGGTGCTGGTAGCATGAGTTTGAATGAATGATATCCTGATCTGTAGTCCGTATTCGGTATCGGAGTTAAAATGTTAACACCTGGACAGACGTAACAGCTTCTTTCACTGAGATGCGTTCGATATAGGGGTGTACCGGATTCAAAATTTTTAAATCCGCCCAGAGCCAGATTTTGTCGGATCTATGGAAGGAAATCCGGCTGGACCCGGAGCCGCAGTAGTTAAAATGGCCGGATACCGGATTTACCGGAGCCAGGAGCTATTATATCTCTATATATTTTATGGCTCTACCGGCCAGGCAGATTTGGCCGGATTTATGAAGTGAAATTCTGCCGGATTAGCGGAGCCGGAGTCGAAATCCAGAACACCCCTATAGTTCGATATGACTAGTTAGAACCGGATATTTGTTCAAATATTGTGGCACTTTGGCTTAACATTGTAACAGGATTGAGTTATATGTTTGAAAAAATAAGGATCAAGAGTCTACTTCATAGCAAAAACTTTGTTTTAATTATCACACGATAGTTATTTTAAAAATTGAAATAAATCTCCTATGTAATAAACTGAAAGTGGATTCCAATGGGGAACAAAAGAAGGCTGAGTATCGAGTTAAATGGGGTCTCGGGGAGACAAAATGTGGGTTGGAAATTAATTGCTTAATGCGATGTCAAGTATTTATTTATTAGTTATATTGAGATATATCAACTTTGAAAAATAGCACTAAAAAAATTGAATGACGTCCGCTTTGTTAAAAACCTCGCTGTCCTGTCGACCGTCGACTTATTTTTTAAAATTCTACAAAGATTCCGCTTTTGGCTCAATCATCAACGGGAAACCTTATTTTATTTATTAAACTTTGGTCTGCGGGAATGTGGGTCAATGAGTCTAAACAACCGGCATTGTGACATTCTGAAATGACATGGGTCGAAAAATTCCGATTTTTAAATCCTTTATATTAACTGGCCGTTTCTGTTTGGTTGAGCCCATGTCGCCAAAACTTTGGATCGATTTTAACCCACTTGCTAGTAAGCTAGAGAGCTGAAATTTAGCAGACAGTTTCCTACCGATGATAAAAACTATGTATCAAAATTTCAGATCGATCGCATGTACTGTCATTAAATTATTGAATTTTTATATTATTTTATTTATCCTCTATGTATCATATTATTTTTTGAGATAGAGTGTAAGGGTGCGTATTATATTGAACAACCTTTCTGTCGCGCAATAAGGTGCGTATTTTATTGACAACACTTTTTATAAACATATTCCTGATCCGTGTGCATTATATTAAACATGTTTTACAACACAACTATATTTTTTTATTTTTGCATGGTCTTGCGCTGCGGTATTATAATGAACATTCTTTTAGTTACTTCTCGTACATAAAGGATTTATAGTCAAAAACTTGTTTTTTTAAACGTTTTTTTATATATTTTACTTCCGGTGCCAAGCATTCACTTTCGTTTTGGCCAATTCCCGCATTTATTTGGATACGAAGATGCACTCGAGTCGAACGGCGCTCTTCAGAACGTAGTGGCCGCGTGGGCCTCAGCTGATATCAGGAATAGGTGGGTTGGTGTGTAAGTGTGTTGGTGTGTGTAAGTGGGATGGTGTGTGAGTGGGATGGTGTGTGAGTGGGATGGTGTGTGAGTGGGATGGTGTGTGAGTGGAATGGTGTGTGAGTGGGATGGTGTGTGAGTGAGATGGTGTGTGAGTGGGATGGTGTGTGAGTGGGATGGTGTGTGAGTGGGATAGTGTGTGGATAGACGGGCTTGCGGGTTGGACGGTGTGTGGGTGAGTTGGTGTTTGGGATGATGAATGGGTAGACTGGTGTGTGGTTTGAACTGTGTGTTGGTGGTATGGTGTGTGGGAGGGTGTGTGGGATGTTGTGTGGGTGAGGTGGTGTGTGGGATGGTGTGTGGGTGAGGTGATGTGTGGGTGAGATGGTGGGTTAGCTGGTGTCTGGGATGGTATGTGGGATGGTGTGTGTGTGAGGTGGTGTGTGGGATGGTGTGTGGAATGGTTTGTGGGTGAGGTGGTGTGTGGGATGGTGTGTGGGTGAGGTGGTGTGTGGGATTGTGTGTGGGTGAGGTGGTGTGGGTGAGGTGGTGTGTGGGATGGTGTGTGTAATGGTGTGTGGGTAAGGTGGTGTGTGAGATTGTGTGTGGGTGAGGTGGTGTGTGGATAGGTGTGTGGGTGAGGTGGTGTGTGGGTGAGGTGGTGTGTGGGTGAGGTGGTGTGTGGGATGGTGTGTGGGTGAGGTGGTGTGTGGGTGAGATGGTGGGTGAGGGGTGAGATGGTTGGTGAAGGGGTGTGTGGGATGGTGTCTGGGTGAGATGGTGTGTGGGATGGTGTGTGGGTGAGGTGGTGGGTGAGGTGATGTGTGGGTGAGATGGTGGGTTAGCTGGTGTCTGGGATGGTGTGTGGGATAGTGTGTGTGTGAGGTGGTGTGTGGGATGGTGTGTGGAATGGTGTGTGGGTGAGGTGGTGTGTGGGATGGTGTGTGGGTGAGGTGGTGTGTGGGATTGTGTGTGGGTGAGGTGGTGTGTGGGATGGTGTGTGTAATGGTGTGTGGGTAAGGTGGTGTGTGAGATTGTGTGTGGGTGAGGTGCTGTGTGGATAGGTGTGTGGGTGAGGTGGTGTGTGGGTGAGGTGGTGTGTGGGTGAGGTGGTGTGTGGGTGAGGTGGTGTGTGGGATGGTGTGTGGGTGAGGTGGTGTGTGGGTGAGATGATGGGTGAGGGGTGAGATGGTTGGTGAGGGGGTGTGTGGGATGGTGTCTGGGTGAGATGGTGGGTGAGGTGGTGTTTGGGATGGTGTGTGAGCTGGAGTGTGGATGAAGTGGTGTGTGGGATGGTGTGTGGGTGAGGTGGTGTGTGGGATAGTGTGTGGGATATTATGTGAGCTTAAGTGTGGATGAAGTGGTGTGTGGGATGGTGTGTGGGTGAGGTGGTGTGTGGGATAGTGTGTGGGATGGTGTGTGGGATAGTGTGTGAGATGGTGTGTGAGCTGAAGTGTGGATGAGTGGTGTGTGGGTGAGGTGGTGTGTGGGATGGTGTGTGGGTGAGGTGGGGTGTGGGATGGTGTGTGGAATGGTGTGTGGATGAGGTGGTGTGTGGGATGGTGTGTGGGTGAGGTGGTGTGTGGGATTGTGTGTGGGTGAGCTGGTGTGTTGGATGGTGTGTGGGTGAGGTGGTGTGTGGGATGGTGTGTGTAATGGTGTGTGGGTGAGGTGGTGTGTGGGATGGTGTGTGGGTGAGGTGGTGTGTGGGATGGTGTGTGGGTGAGGTGGTGTGTGGGTGAGGTGGTGTGTGTGTGAGGTGGTGTGTGGGATGGTGTGTGGGTGAGGTGGTGTGTGGGTGAGATGGTGGGTGAGGGGTGAGATGGTGGGTGAGGGGGTGTGTGGGATGGTGTCTGGGTGACATGGTGGGTGAGGTGGTGTGTGGGATGGTGTGTGAGTGGTGTGTGGATGAGTGGTGTGTGGGATGGTGTGTGGGTGAGGTGGTGTGTGGGATGGTGTGTGGGTGAGGTGGTGTGTGGGTGATGGTGTGTGGGTGAGGTGGTGTGTGGGATGGTGTGTGAGGTGTGTGGTGATGGGTGAGGTGGTGTGTGGGTGAGGTGGTGTGTGGGTGAGTGGTGTGTGGGTGAGGTGGTGTGTGGGATGGTGTGTGAGGTGAGTGTGGGTGAAGTGGTGTGTGGGTGAGGTGGTGTGTGGTGGTGAGTGTGGGTGAGGTGGTGTGTGGGATGGTGTGTGGGTGAGTGTGGTGGGATGGTGTGTGGGTGAGTGGTGTGTGGGTGAGTGTGGTGAGGGTGTGTGGGATGGTGTGTGGTGAAGTGGTGTGTGGGATGGTGTGTGAGTGATGTGTGTGTGAGTGGTGTGTGGTGAAGTGTGGATGAAGTGGTGTGTGGGTGAGTGGTGTGTGGGTGAGGTGGTGTGTGGGATGAGTGTGTGGAGTGAGTGTGTGGGTGAGTGGTGTGTGGGATGGTGTGTGGGTGAGTGGTGTGTGGGATGTGTGTGATGGTGTGTGAGATGGTGTGTGGGATGATGTGTGGGATGAGTGGTGTGTGGGTGATGGTGTGGGATGGTGTGTGGGTGATGGTGTATGGGATGGTGTGTGGGATGGTGTGTGGGATGTGTGTGGGATGGTGTGTGGGATGATGTGTGGGATGAGTGTGATGGGTGAGGTGGTGTGTGGGATGGTGTGTGGGTGAGGTGATGTGTGGGATGATGTGTGGGATGGTGTGTGAGCTGAAGTGTGGATGAAGTGGTGTGTGGGTGAGGTGGTGTGTGGGATGTTGTGTGAAATGGTGTGTGAGATGATGTGTGAGCTGAAGTGTGGATGAAGTGGTGTGTGGGTAGAAGACATCACGATACACGACATGTTCGCGCCTACAAAGCGCCCAACATCCAGAAACTCTTTTCTCGGCTCATTGCAGAAGTTTAACGCAACTCAGCCACTGACATGCCACTCTCTTGGACTTTAAACACAACTGACTCAATAACAAGTTATCTTTTTCGTAATTATTTAGCGAGAGATTCTGAAAACCCAGACATGTAAATTGGGCCATTGATGCATTTACGCACAATGTCTAGATGGAGCCAGATAGATCACGGACAGATAGGAAACTTGTATATGGAGTAGGCGGGCCAGACAATAAACACACACTCGCAAGAGGTGGATATGGAGGGAGCTTATAATTATTTATTTTTTAAAGTTATTATGGGATAATTTTTAAACTTCTCAAAAACATTCAGGATTTCTTTATGCACCAACCGTCGAGCAAATTTTTGTAATCCAGAGGCGAAATCTCATATAAAGAAAAGTGAAGAAAATGTGATATATTAATAATCGGGCTATTGTTTCAAACGGGACACTTTTTGTGTGTGTGTGTGTGTTATGACGTCATTGTTTTATGTGTGGTATTATTTCTCTGTGTTATTGACAAGCGTATCTCACTTGAACATGGTCTCATGTGTAGCTTTGAAGCACTATTCATGGATGAGACGTTTCCCAGAGGCGTACTTGCCGTTTGGGTGAGGAAAAGTAGAGACATACATTTCACGTCACCCCTGTCGACGTTCGGTTTCTTGACCCACATGACTAGAACAACACTGTGACTATGTTGAAGACAAGCTTGATGTCAAGGAGACCAGTTTCTGCGGACAGGCGATGAGACGCGCTGATCTCGCTCCACCTAACTACCGGTCTATGACGAATATACGACCATGTCTGGACAATTGTATTGAATATAATGGTGTGTATGTAACCATGTTTAGGAAGATTCAGAAGTTGGAAATGTTTGTAAGGCGCGGTGAGCCCAGCCGTATGCTGGGGTACTGAATGTCACAAGTGTACAAAATAAATTTTACCACGTTTTTATTAACTCGCTTTCGTTCCTGTTTGTTGGTTTGTCTG
This sequence comes from Ampullaceana balthica, assembly GCA_944989445.1. Taxonomy (NCBI): domain Eukaryota; kingdom Metazoa; phylum Mollusca; class Gastropoda; family Lymnaeidae; genus Ampullaceana; species Ampullaceana balthica. Next base: position 135,519 of record CALYLW010001313.1, on the reverse strand, counting down.
TCCACAATTTTTCAAATCTGCCAACGTAAAATTAAACCACTTTTGGTGGTCCTAGAGATCTAAAAATTTTACCACAGATAGATCTTGGATGACTATGCATTGTATCAAGATTTCAGATCGATCCAATGTACCGTTATTAAATTATTGAATTTTTTAGTTTATCTATATTTAAGCATATGTATTATCCGTCTGCTCTTGTTTACATTACATTCACGTGCCGAGTTCACAACAACCCCAACCACATCAATCATGTTTAACATCAAGGGGAGATCAGTCATTTCCAGTCTGTACATTTTTGTCGGGCAATGCGTATTATATTTGAACATAATCAATACTTCAAAACTCACCATAGCATACACTTAGACTAAAAATAATAAAATAAATATAAATAAAAAATATATTTTTTAAACCCACGTTTTTATAAGCGGACTAAAAAGAAGAAACAATTTTTTTTCACAGAATTGTGAAGGAAAAATCTTTTTCTGGATTGATAAAAATTTCAAACTTATATGCTCAAGTACTATGATGTAATATGACTAAAAACGTGGGCGGGCGCTTTTTAGGCGTTTGGCTAAAAGGATTAGGGTTTACAAATGACGAGTAAGAAAATGAGTGAATTGAATTAGTTAAGCCTAAATATTAATAAAATGTTAAGACTCAATTTGGCATTGTTTCGCTTACTTTAATAATATTCTGTCCTGAAAAATAAAAGTTTTATCAAGTTTCACCATGCCTTCGTAGTATAAATGGTGTGAATGAAGTACATGGCAGATTTTTATTGATGACTTAAGATAATTTTCTTAAATTGCTTATTTATCTAAGTATTATTTTGGAGAAGAAAAAAAAACCTGAAAAAATGGGAATACCCGAAAGTCGTGAACAATCTACAGCAGTGGTTCTCAGCCTTTCGAGATTCAAGGACCACTTGAAAAGTTTGTGTCTTAGCCGCGGACCACTACTGAAAATGTTGCTACTACTGTGCAGGAAATTTATAGATAAGTATACTTTGTATATAAATTAAAATTTCATCCTCGCGGACCACAGGTTGAGAACCACTGATCTACAGTACATGTTCGAAATAAATTTCATTTCAGTGATCACAATCTCTATAGCAAAAAAAATGTTCTTCTTCAAAAGTCAACCTCAACGCCTAACTTGGCGAGTGGTAACTGAAAGCAGCCCTTTGAAAATTCCGATGACCTTGACAAACGTCTTTTGAGGTCACATCTTGTTTTTCAAGTCTTTTTGTGTTTTCGGTTTCTCTGGCATTGGTTGATGTTGGTTAAGTGTAAATATTATATAATATAATAATAAATTATCTGTCACAACTTCTTTTCTGACTCATGCCCTTCCTATCTTACTGGGCTTCTGTCGGTCTACTCACCAAGTCGTCAGCTACGCTCTTCTGCAGACACGCGCATTATCTGTGTTCCTAAGACACGAACTAAAACTTTTGGCGAAAGGTCATTCCCTTTTTTTGTGAAGCCAAACAATGGAATTCTCTACCATTAAACATCCGGAGCATTTCATCTACCAAGTCCTTCAAGACTGCACTTAGGACGCATCTTTTCAAAATTTGTTTTCAAAATTAAAGAAACACCATTTCTTTTTTAATGATTAGCGTAGCTTATGTGTATTGTATTGTCATTTATGTGGTTATTATGATAAAATTTAAATTATTATATGTATGTTATCTCCATGTAAAGCGCTGTGAGCCCGGCTCCTTGCTGGAATACAGCGCTATAAAAATTATCAATTTATTATTATTATTATTATTATTATCTACGGTGCATAAAAGAACAATGCATAGTTTACTCTTTAATAATAAACCAATATTCAAACTCACGACAAGAGGTCCTTCTGTCATAACCGTTTCAGAACCGCTTTGATTTAAATTAGGGATGCTTACAATACATTGATATACATCATATGAGAACAATATATACTGCAAAGAGTTCGGAGTATGAACATTTTTAACGATGGTGAGTATAATTTTAACAATGTTAGACATGACCAGAGGGCTTCAAAAATCAAAGCTATTAACCGAAGTTTAACGTTAAACACCTTCGCCCTTGACCCCCTAAACCCTTTAATTCTTCACCTCTGAATTCTTTCGTTGACAAAATATGTTTGATTATGTGCATATCAATAAAAGTTATTTTATAGAAGATAGCAGTATCAACACTTAAATCTCAGGAGTGGCGAGGTAAGATAGAAGGATATCGATACGTTAAGTACATAACAAGAGTACTTTCAATTGGCATACGTATACTTTTTAAAGATACAATCTAATAATTTAATGAGTACACGCAAGTACTTTCTAATGAGTACACACAAGTACTTTCTAATGAGTACACACAAGTACTTTCTAATGAGTACACACAAGTACTTTCTAATGAGTACACACACGTACTTTCTAATGAGTACACACAAGTACTTTCTAATGAGTACACACACGTACTTTCTAATGAGTACACACACGTACTTTCTAATGAGTACACACAAGTACTTTCTAATGAGTACACACAAGTACTTTCTAATGAGTACACACAAGTACTTTCTAATGAGTACACACAAGTACTTTCTAATGAGTACACAGACGTACTTTCTAATGAGTACACACAAGTACTTTCTAATGAGTACACACAAGTACTTTCTAATGAGTACACACAAGTACTTTCTAATGAGTACACACACGTACTTTCTAATGAGTACACACACGTACTTTCTAATGAGTACACACAAGTACTTTCTAATGAGTACACACAAGTACTTTCTAATGAGTACACACAAGTACTTTCTAATGAGTACACACAAGTACTTTCTAATGAGTACACGCAAGTACTTTCTAATGAGTACACACAAGTACTTTCTAATGAGTACACACACGTACTTTCTAATGAGTACACGCAAGTACTTTCTAATGAGTACACGCAAGTACTTTCTAATGAGTACACACACGTACTTTCTAATGAGTACACGCAAGTACTTTCTAATGAGTACACACAAGTACTTTCTAATGAGTACACACAAGTACTTTCTAATGAGTACACACAAGTACTTTCTAATGAGTACACACAAGTACTTTCTAATGAGTACACACAGTACTTTCTAATGAGTACACGCACTTCATTTTTAATGAGTACACAAGTACTTTTTAATGACGACGCACAAAGACTTGGTCGCGTACACACCTATAATCTCCTCGTAGCTTTCCTCAAATTGACCAAATTGGATTTCGACCTTTCCCAATTACACAAACTGGCCCAACCACTGTCGTCTCTTCCGCTCACTCAATATTTAATTCGTACTCATTTCCTTTTGTTCGCTCACTCACTCTCTCTCTCTCTCTCTCACACACTCACTCTCTCTCTTTTCCTCCACACACACACACATTTCTTTTTGTTCACTCACTCTCTCACTCTCTCTCTCTCTCTCTCTCTCTCTCTCTACCTCCACACACACACATCTCCTTTTGTTCACGACTCACTCTCTCTCTCTCTCTCTCACTCACCCTCACACTCTCTCACTATACACCCTACACACACATTTCCTTTTGCTCTCCCCACCCCTTGCCACACATAATCCCCGGTTTCAAGAACACAGCTCCCAAGGGTGCCCACGCCTAATTTGAGATGGGGCGCCAACGTGAGAATCCTGTCTGATTTAATCAGGCCTTCTGAATCTGACGGGGTGCCGGGGAAATGACGATGTATGGGTGCCAGGATGGAGAACTGAAGGGGTGCCGGGATGGAGAACTGAAAAGGTGCCGGGATGGAGAACTGAAGGGGTGCCGGGATGAAGAACTGAAGGGGTGCCAGGATGGAGAACTGAAGGGGTTCCGGGATGGAGAACTGAAGGGGTGCCAGGATGGAGAACTGAAGGGGTGCCAGGATGGAGAACTGAAGGGGTGCCGGGATGGAGAACTGAAGGGGTGTCAGGATGGAGAACTGAAGGGGTGCCAGGATGGAGAACTGAAGGGGTGCCAGGATGGAGAACTTAAGGGGTGCCAGGATGGAGAACTGAAGGGGTGCCAGGATGGAGAACTGAAGGGGTGCCGGGATGGAGAACTGAAGGGGTGCCGGGATGGAGAACTGAAGGGATGCCGGGATGGAGAACTGAAGGGGTGCCAGGATGGAGAACTGAAGGGGAGCAGGGATGCAGAACTGAAGGGGTGCCGGGATGGAGACCTGAAGGGGTGCCGGGATGGAGAACTGAAGTGGTGCCAGGATGGAGAACTGAAGGGGTGCCAGGATAGAGAACTGAAGGGGTGCCGGGCTGGAGAACTGAAGGGGTGCCGGGATGGAGAACTGAAGGGGTGCCGGGATGGAGAACTGAAGGGGTACCGGGCTGGAGAACTGAAGGGGTGCCGGGATGGAGAACTGAAGGGGTGCCGGGATGGAGAACTGAAGGGGTGCCGGGATGGAGAACTGAAGGGGTGTCGGGATGGAGAACTGAAAGGGTGCCGGGATGGAGAACTGAAGGTGTGACGGGATGGAGAACTGAAGGGGTGTCGGGATGGAGAACTGAAGGGGTGTCGGGATGGATAACTGAAGGGGTGTCGGGATGGAGAACTGAAGGGGTGCCGGGATGGAGAACTAAAGGTGTGCTGTGATATTTAGTATACTTTACCACGTTAAAGCCACTATAAAAATGTTGATGAATGACTAACTGTAAGAAAGTCCTCCGCTGACCTGGAGAGGGATAGGCGCCGCAAGGTCTACCAAGCCCGAGAATGTTCTAATGGAAACATTAGAACCCCCTACGACCACGAGGTTATAATGACCAAGAGATTATGGGACTAAAAAAATTTTTTTTTAAAAACCTGAAGGTATTTACCTGGGTTTTATGAAGTGACGTGTTGATATAAGGGTTTTTGGAAAGCGATAGCTAACGGGGTGCCAAAGTTTGGGGAGCTTTAGCTAACGGGGTGCCAAAGTTTGGGGAGCGTTAGCTAACGGGGTGCCAAAGTTTGGGGAGCTTTAGCTAACGGGGTGCCAAAGTTTGGGGAGCTTTAGCTAACGGGGTGCCAAAGTTTGGGGAGCTTTAGCTAACGGGGTGCCAAAGTTTGGGGAGCTTTAGCTAACGGGGTGCCAAAGTTTGGGGAGCTTTAGCTAACGGGGTGCCAAAGTTTGGGGAGCTTTAGCTAACGGGGTGCCAAAGTTTGGGGAGCTTTAGCTAACGGGGTGCCAAAGTTTGGGGAGCTTTAGCTAACGGGGTGCCAAAGTTTGGGGAGCTTTAGCTAACGGGGTGCCAAAGTTTGGGGAGCTTTAGCTAACGGGGTGCCAAAGTTTGGGGAGCTTTAGCTAACGGGGTGCCAAAGTTTGGGGAGCTTTAGCTAACGGGGTGCCAAAGTTTGGGGAGCTTTAGCTAACGGGGTGCCAAAGTTTGGGGAGCTTTAGCTAACGGGGTGCCAAAGTTTGGGGGAGCTTTATCTAACGGGGTGCCAAAGTTTGGGGAGCTTTAGCTAACGGGGTGCCAAAGTTTGGGGAGCTTTAGCTAAAGGGGTGCCAAAGTTTGGGGAGCTTTATCTAACGGGGTGCCAGAGTTTGGGGAGCTTTAGCTAACGGGGTGCCAAAGTTTGGGGAGCTTTAGCTAAAGGGGTGCCAAAGTTTGGGGAGCTTTATCTAACGGGGTGCCAGAGTTTGGGGAGCTTTAGCTAACGGGGTGCCAAAGTTTGGGGAGCTTTAGCTAACGGGGTGCCAAAGTTTGGGGAGCTTTAGCTAACGGGGTGCCAAAGTTTGGGGAGCTTTAGCTAACGGGGTGCCAAATTTTGGGGAGCTTTAGCTAACGGGGTGCCAAAGTTTGGGGAGCTTTAGCTAACGGGGTGCCAGAGTTTGGGGAGCTTTAGCTAACGGGGTGCCAAAGTTTGGGGAGCTTTAGCTAACGGAGTGCCAAAGTTTGGGGAGCTTTATCTAACGGGGTGCCAAAGTTTGGGGAGCTTTAGCTAAAGGGGTGCAAATATAAGGGGAACTTATCTAACGGGGTACCAGAGTTTGGAGATCTTTAGCTAACGGTGTGCCAAAGTGATGGGATCTTTAGCGAACGGGGTGCCAAATTGATGGGATCTTTAGCGAACGGGGTGCCAAAGTGGGTACAGTTATTTCAGGAGCTCATTCATATGGACTTTTTCCTGTGTCCTTAAAATTTAGACAATGAGAGCTTTCATATGAGACAGTTAAGAGGCACGCAGCCCCTTTCAAGTTTCATGTTTTGAAATATTTTTTTTTCTCCAAATAATCCAATGCCGATCTAACTACAGCTACAGAAAATTACAGACTCGTTTTACTGCAGCAAAACATAAACTGCACTACATCCTGGAGCGGATTCCCCCCCCCCTTTTTTTTTCAAATAAAGACGGCAGCATTTTATTTGGACTTTATACCTTTATTTATAGAAAGTTTAGTAGACCTTTGGAGCCGTTCATAAATGACGTCACTCAATTTTTGCCAATTTTTTACCCCCTCCCCCCCCCTCGTCACGCGTCATCACAAAAACTTAGACCCCCCCCTCTAAAAATACGTCACAAATCCTTGACCCCCCCCCCAAAAAAAAACACACAAAAAAAAACCCAACTTTATTTCTATTTGAAAATAAGTATGTTTCAAACCACGTTTATTGTCATTTAAGTATTTATTGTTTATTTAGTGAAGATCTACATTATAATATCGTAACCCGCGTGAAGCTTTTGTTTAAAACGGTTAACTGGTCTTCAGAAAACGAACTGTGTTAACATCCTTAGATTATATTTTATTTTAATGCATACAAATTAAACATTGACCATTAATCATCACGGTTAACGTCTTTGTTTAGAAAAATAAATATATAAAAATAACATTTTAAAAATGAATTTTTAAAAAATTCCTCAATTGACTGACGGGCAACCCGTAAGAAAGAGGTCGGCGAACAGAGGTAAATAACCTCATCTGGGGTCAAAAAGAGAATTCTTAGGGGTAATGCAGACTCATTTGGGACATATAACATCCACTACAATCCACTAGATATATTAAAATACGTCATGTGTACGTGTACGCTTGGAACATATGCCCATTATTGAACCGGTTCCTTCCAGAAAATGCATTTTTTTAAATTTGACAACTATGTAGATTTCTTTCCTACGTACTATACGAAGACACCTAAATCTACCCTACTTTCATTTATATTGACACGAGTGACAAGAATCTTAATCCACATGACTTGTCTGTATCACGTATCCTTTCTGTGATATTTAAAATTAATGCCTTAAAAACTAAGCTAAGAAGAAAAGTTGTTTTGTGCTCCTCTCGAATTGCGATGTCAAGAATTTGATGCATTCAATAAAGTTAATGACTAATTTTAAACAGGCTCATTTACCATTAGTATGGCGGACCGGCAGGAATTTTTTCCATTGCACCAGGGACCGGTGCACTATTTTCCCTGCACTGACAATTTTTCTGTCCTTTTTTTGAGAACATCTGCGGACCGGCAGCGGTCCGCGGACCACCACTTTGAGAAGCACTGATCTAGAAGACTAGAATGGCCAGGTGCTTTTGACCAAAAACCCAATCGAACAATTATATCAAACTTAAAACGTTTTTAGTTCTATCAAATAGATTCCCTCCCCCCTTCCCTTTTAAAGAAAAAGGATATTCCCTGTCGTTTTGACTTAAAATATCTACACATAATCCTATTCAGATCATTTTTAGACACTTGTCATGCTTGTAAAACTCACCAGTAGCATTTGTTAACGACGCTCCCCCAAATCCCCAAGTCATGTGAGCAGGACCTAGATTCTGGTAACGCCCACATAAACTTGTATATTTTGGGGTAACGGGCAAAAAAGTTCGACTCCTGCCATGAGAGAACCAAACAGAGCCTCGGTTACATCACAAATGCTTTGATGTCAACATCAAACGACGCAGTGTAACAATTTCATATGTTATCTTGTGGATTCTCAAACTTAAGGATTATAATTAGATTTAATTTTCGTGTCTTGATAGCTTACGCCAACCAGCATCTGATGGCCTACCGACCGGCACATTGAGAAGCACTGATTTACAACAAAAAAAAAGGAAAGAAACAAAAAGTCATTAAATAAATTGTAAGCGACCAAATATTTCAGTGGAAGTTTTATTTAAAGTTACCCTTTTGATGTGACGTCACATTTCTTCAACCCCCCTCCCTCCATCTCGTTTTTTTAAGGTGCGTGACGTCATTTATGGACGGCCCCTTTCAATACTTGCATAAATCTCTTAAAATAAGTTCTTGGAACACAGTAAAATAATAACAGTTTATGAACCTTCAAATTTCAATTCTTAAACAAAATATAAAGCTACGAACAAAAATATTTTTTTTGTTTATAAGAAATATCTCTTTAACCTTTTCTGTTAAATATATTTTTCAAACCAAACGTGAGATCTGCATTCCCATGAGTCTTTGCCCCTGACGTCCCCAAAACTACTTTTAATGTTAATGAGTTTTATAAAGTCCCTGTAATTGTATTTTATTAAAAATTCAAAATTCACAGACATTCAAAATGAAAGGCATGTAACGTAATTGATGACCGGGGCAGAGGTTACCTTTTGAGCATCTGTGGGATCTTTTTACCAGAGTTTAAATCATAGCATCAATGAAAATCTTTAAAAAAATATTTTTTTAATTCATATACTTCATCTCACATTTCAAAAAGGAGTTAATTGGAAAAAAAGTGACAGTTAAGAACCCGTGTTCAAATTGAACACATATAGACATGGTATATCACACTAGCTTGTCTTCCATGAACACATATAGACATGGTATATCACACTAGCTTGTCTTCCATGAACACATATAGACATGGTATATCACACTAGCTTGTCTTCCATGAACACATATAGACATGGTATATCACACTAGCTTGTCTTCCATGAACACATATAGACATGGTATATCACACTAGCTTGTCTTCCATGAACACATATAGACATGGTATATCACACTAGCTTGTCTTCCATGAACACATATAGACATGGTATATCACACTAGCTTGTCTTCCATGAACACATATAGACATGGTATATCACACTAGCTTGTCTTCCATGAACACATATAGACATGGTATATCACACTAGCTTGTCTTCCATGAACACATATAGACATGGTATATCACACTAGCTTGTCTTCCATGAACACATATAGACATGGTATATCACACTAGCTTGTCTTCCATGAACACATATAGACATGGTATATCACACTAGCTTGTCTTCCATGAACACATATAGACATGGTATATCACACTAGCTTGTCTTCCATGAACACATATAGACATGGTATATCACACTAGCTTGTCTTCCATGAACACATATAGACATGGTATATCACACTAGCTTGTCTTCCATGAACACATATAGACATGGTATATCACACTAGCTTGTCTTCCATGAACACATATAGACATGGTATATCACACTAGCTTGTCTTCCATGAACACATATAGACATGGTATATCACACTAGCTTGTCTTCCATGAACACATATAGACATGGTATATCACACTAGCTTGTCTTCCATGAACACATATAGACATGGTATATCACACTAGCTTGTCTTCCATGAACACATATAGACATGGTATATCACACTAGCTTGTCTTCCATGAACACATATAGACATGGTATATCACACTAGCTTGTCTTCCATGAACACATATAGACATGGTATATCACACTAGCTTGTCTTCCATGAACACATATAGACATGGTATATCACACTAGCTTGTCTTCCATGAACACATATAGACATGGTATATCACACTAGCTTGTCTTCCATGAACACATATAGACATGGTATATCACACTAGCTTGTCTTCCATGAACACATCGTAACATCGGTGACAGGCGACCATCCATTAATTCCAATTGATCATTTTTCCCCCTTCTTTTGGGCCCCCCCCGCCCCTGCTTTCCTGGAATAACCTCCCCCCCGCACCCCCCACACCTCATCCAGTCACCGCCCTCTCTTGTGTCCCCGGTCCTGTTATTCCCATTCTGGTTGTAAATTTTATTTTGTCCGACTTCTCCCAACCATGCTATTACTTTATGTACCCATCAAAGGTGAACGTGTATCCCAATGTTTCCTCACATCTGTTTCATGTATTTCCAGGAAATCGCTTTGTTGATTAGCTGTGTACAACCGACTTTGTTGATTAGCTGTGTACAACCGACTTTGTTGATTAGCTGTGTACAACCGACTTCCAACGGGTAAGTTTGTTGTTTTCTTTAATAAACCTTCTTTTTTTCGTCTTGCTTTATTGGGGTGAAGGGAAGATTTCGGTACCCCGCCCACCCCTTAATCTTCTCCACCCTCACTTCCTCTGCACTTCCTCCTAATTCCCTGGTGTGCAGTTGTTTTAGTTCAACAAGTGCACCCAGCCCATTTTGTGTGTGTGGGAGGGGGGGGGGCGACATTTACTTTTTAAAATGCTTAATTTTTTATTTCGTTTCTTTGACAGTTTTTAACCCAAATTTCTATGTCTCTATTCTCTCTCTCTCTCTCTCTCTCTCTCTCTCTCTCTCTCTCTCTCTCTCTCTTCTCTCTCTCTCTTCTCTCTCTTTATTCTCTCTCTCTCTATTCTCTCTCTCTCTCTCTCGCTCTTCTCTCTCTCTATTCTCTCTCTCTCTCTCTATTCTCTCTCTCTCTCTCTCTCTCTCGCTCTTCTCTCTCTCTATTCTCTCTCTCTCTCTTTCTCTCTCTATTCTCTCTCTCTGTCTCTCTCTCTATTCTCTCTCTCTATTCTCTCTCTCTCTCTCTCTCTCTCGCTCTTCTCTCTCTCTCTATTCTCTCTCTCTCTCTATTCTCTCTCTCTCTCTCTCTATTCTCTCTCTCTGTCTCTCTCTCTATTCTCTCTCTATTCTCTCTCTCTCTCTCTCTCTCTCTCTCTCTCTCTCTCTCGCTCTTATCTCTCTCTATTCTCTCTTTCTCTCTCTCTCTCTCTCTCTCTCTCTCTCTCTCTCTTCTCTCTCACCCACTCCCTCATATTCCATTCATTGACCTTTCTTTTTTCTATTCCACCCACGATCTATTTCACTCGACTCCTAAAGAATTAAATAGCTTTGCCTCACTGGGTAACCTTGTCTGGTAACAATGACCATGGCGGTTATAATTTTAAGTACACGAGCCCTTTTAGAATATTTACTTATCGCAAAGAAAAACACTTTGTCCGCCACAGCGGAGTGAACTAATTCTTTGAATTGTGAATTAAAGAATTTAATAATCAAGCTCTTTAACAAACCTAATCAAGAGTTTTAAATAGACCCCAAACCCGCTCTTTGGATACCGCTATAAAATCTAAACTTTATCTCATTTCGTTTCAGTTACAAAACAAAAAACAAAAAAACATAGACACCAGTAAATTTTCCTCGTTAAAGTTGCAGACAAGAGTTACTGAAACGATCATTGCCTAATTAATCAAGGCATTAATAACCTTATCCCTTGTCTGAACTCTCTTCATCTTTACCTTCCCACCGTTACCTTTTGGAGAAATCCGCATCCGAACAGTGTCGGAACATCAGCGGCAACTGATAATATGCATGGGAGAGTGAAACGACAGTGACTTTACGTTAGCACGTGTCAGTTCATACTTCATACCATCTACATATGTCACAGGGCCATCACGTCCAACTATTCTCATATGTCACCTCTCGTCACATACTATTATAACTTCAAGTTTCCCATATGTCAAATGTCAGCCATGACGCATGCACCACTAGCATTATGGCGCCCCAAACCAACGAGCGAATATGAAAATGGATTCCTTTAGTCCACCATTAGTTACAGCAGAGAAAGATCCCATTTATTTACATGCATTATCTGTGACCGCCGGGGGGCTCAGTTATGTCCCAACATGCACCAGCACTTTGAGAGAATGACCAGTTGCCCCCTCGTGGAATCCGGAAACTTCCCCACCTCCCCCCTCTTTAGATTTGTAATCTGTCAGACGGGTGATTGTAATCTGTAAGATGGGTCCCTACTGAGCGACCTTCACCTCAGATGCCGGTCAGAGGCAGAGCCTTATCAAAGTGCAGACGATATTTATGTGAAAAAAATTGAGAGATAGATTTAGTGAGGTGAGGACTGCGAGATAAGAAGGAAAGTTTGACGTGAAAACTTGCCCTCGCGATGATCAAATATTGGTGTTTTTAGTTGCTGAGAAACCCTGATAAATTCACGTAGGAATGAATCTCCTATAATGGAGTCTTTTTAAAATAAAATTGTTGGAAGGTTTGACTAACAATTTTTTTTTAATATGACTATAAGCCTTTGATGGAAAGAAAGATGATTTGAATGAATTGTTGAATTATCGCATTATTCTGTTATTTTGCCCAAGGGACAGACCTGGATTAATCATTACGCAAACAAAGCACGTGCCTTGGGCGCCAAGCGTTTGGAGGCACCACAAGTCCTAAAGAAAAATGTGTATATTGTCCAGGTAGCCGCGCGTTATCGACATGACATTAGCGAATCGCAAATATAATATTGAATCGCACATTATGTAACCTTCGTCCCACAAACCTGAGGTGTGAAATACATCATACCCAGTTTTGTTGTTGTTGTTTTTTTGTTTTTGTTTGTTGCTATTTTTAAAAAAAAACTTCTTTAGGATATGTTTGTGCAACGTAAGTTGAAAATCGTCAACAAAGCGCTACTCATAAAGACTGCATGTTAATATAGAATACCTAGCTCGTCGACAAGGCTCGGGTCTACTACAAAAGCTAGAAGAGGAGCAAATAAATGAAGAGTACACTTACTGATACTGGGAACATGTTTTGAGGCAAGCAATAGTGGTTATTTTTACTATAGCTGAGCGTGGTCTAGCGTGGTCTAGCGTGGTCTAGCGTTTAGACTAGCTTAGAGGGACAAATGAAAGGTTTGGATTTTTACAAAATGGAAATTATCTTGGGTTGCTTGAGTTAGTGAGTTTGGTCCATTTTTTTAGCAAGGTATAAGAGGTTTGTAGTCACTAAGATTAATTGTCTGGGTACAACAAAGTCTAGTACAGTATCGCTTGGATACAACTATGTCTAGTGCAATATCACTACGATTAAATACTGTCTTGTACAACATCTTCCATTCAATCATAAATCCATAAGAACATCTCAAATTCAAAGGAGCTTTCTTTACAATAATTCATTTAATTTTACAATCCATACAGCCATTATATATCTACCAATCCAACTTTAAGCAATTCATTATTGAAACCGTCTATATCTTTAAAAAGACCTCCATTCACATATCGATGCTTTAATCCATTAATCAATACCGCCATCAACCCATCAAGCTATCCAACCGCCCATCGAGCTATCCATCCACCCATCGAGCTATCCATCCACCCATCGAGCTATCCATCCACCCATCGAGCTATCCATCCACCCATCGAGCTATCCATCCACCCATCGAGCTATCCATCCACCCATCGAGCTATCCATCCACCCATCGAGCTATCCATCCACCCATCGAGCTATCCATCCACCCATCGAGCTATCCATCCACCCATCGAGCTATCCATCCACCCATCGAGCTATCCATCCACCCATCGAGCTATCCATCCACCCATCGAGCTATCCATCCACCCATCGAGCTATCCATCCACCCATCGAGCTATCCATCCACCCATCGAGCTATCCATCCACCCATCGAGCTATCCATCCACCCATCGAGCTATCCATCCACCTGAAAAATCCACTTGTAGTACTTATAGACCACACTAATGTAAACAAATCAGGTGCAGAGGCACCACTGACTTCAACACCAGCACCAAACAACACATCACATCTCACGAATCGTCCTCACTCAGGGGCGTCACCCCTCTCGACTCGGGGACCCCCCTCTCCTCCCCCTGCCTGGTCTTGATGTGAAAAGTGCCGGTCTCACCTCCATCACATTATACATTATCGACCGGCCAATGATTTTCCTGTCGGGATGATTTAGTCATCTGCGGTCAACCATCCATCTAAAACAGTCATCCGGACTGACCAGCTGACCACAGGGACCGGGAGGGGGTGTGTGGTCCGTCGGAGGCCCTGTCATCGTAAGGAGGGGAGACGTTTGAATGGAAGAGGATGGGAATGACGTGAACAATGGGAAGGGGGTCTGACGTGAACAAGCGGAGTGGGTTCTGATGTGAACAATGGGAGGGGGGTATTTAAGCCGTGGTGTTAGTCTAAATGAGACAGTTGATTGGAGGGGTTGGGTGGGGGGGGGGCGAGGAGACTAATAAATTGGTGTAGAAAGGCCAGTCTTTAGTGATCAAGTGTAATATCGCCCATCAGTGTTGCCCTGGTGAATAGCCCACGACAAAATCCAACGCTCGAGTGTTGACGACCTCAGGCTCAGATTCAAATAGAACGTTTCACGATTGTAAGTGTCGCTCTCAACTTGATTTGGTTTTGTTTTATAATTAACAAATTACAGAACTTGTCTGAAATTTGAAACTGGGATGACCACCAGAGGCCTTCTGGCTTGGTGAAGAAAACACGTCTATGAATGCGGCTAAACAAAAACAAAATCTTAAACTTTTTGTATTAATGACATTGACACTATTAATCTTAAAGGTTATATTAATGACATTGACACCATTAATCTCAAAGGTTATTTTAATGACATTGACACCATTAAATCTTAAGGGTTAAAATAATGAGATTGACACCAAAAACACCATTAAATTTCAAACGTATTGTCTAAATGAGATTCTCACCTATAAAACAATTAGTATATTACACATTTTAAAAGCATATCATCCACATTGTCATGATATTGTTCGAATAGCCTCTATCTACTATGATGAGAAGTTGTGTGTTTGAAAATATAATCTTAATATAAAAATAATAATAAAAATAATTATATATATAAACACCCTCAATTAAACACTGACTGACTCATTCCCTAACGCTAAGGGACATCACTCTGTTTTATTTTTTTTTAAAATTGAAAATATAGACTTAAAAATCATTATATGACGTCATTGTATTAGCTCATATTTTAATTTTGGAAACGGGAACGATGTAAAAAGAGGATTTGAGGATTGTTAATTATAAAATACTTTGTGTACATTTCAGGCATATTTCGTAATTATCATACAAGGATACGTTACTTGGGCTGTTGACATAAAAAAATGCGCCCCTACAACCCCTATTATAAAATACTTTGTGTACATTTCAGAAAGTTTAATATTACGTATTTATCATACAAGGGACAAGTTAGTTGGGCTTTTGAAAAAGGTGGGCGCCGTAGGAGCCTTAAAAAAAAGTGGGCGCCGCATGCGCGACGGGCGACCTAGAACAACCTAGGAAAAAATAGCAATTATAACAATAACCATAACATTAAAATCGTATGGGCTCCTCTTGACAGTCCGTTTCAGGTTTTTACGGACACAGAAAGGAGTCCACAGATTGTTCTCTTGACACTATTGCGTCTCGACTATGAACCGTTCTTCTCAAATCCTTGAGAGAAAGTAATGACAATTAAAGTATGGTATATTTTTTCTTTAAAAGGAGTATTGAACAGATGAGCGTGTTGGACTTGCTAGCGTGTTGTATTGACTAGCGTGTTGTATTGACTAGCGTGTTGTATTGACTAGCGTGTTTGGACTGACTAGCGTGTTGGGCTAGCGTATTGGACTTACTAGCGTGTTGGACTGACTAGCGTGTTGTATTGACTAGCGTGTTGGACTTACTAGCGTGTTGGACTGACTAGCGTGTTGGGATGACTAGCGTGTTGGACTGACTAGCGTGTTGAGCTAGCGTGTTGGGACTGACTAGCGTGTTGGGCTGACTAGCGTGTTGGACTGACTAGCGTGTTGGGCTGACTAGCGTGTTGGACTTGCTAGCGTGTTGGACTGACTAGCGTGTTGTATTGACTAGCGTGTTGGACTGACTAGCGTGTTGGACTGACTAGCGTGTTGGACTGACTAGCGTGTTGGACTGACTAGCGTGTTGGGTTGAGCTAGCGTGTTGGACTTACTAGCGTGTTGGAATGACTAGCGTGTTGGACTAACTAGCGTGTTGAGGTAGCGTGTTGGACTGACTAGCGTGTTGGACTGACTAGCGTGTTGGACTGACTAGCGTGTTGACTGACTAGCGGGTTTGACTAGCAGACTAGCGTGTTGGACTGACTAGCGTGTTGGACTGACTAGCGTGTTGGACTGACTAGCGTGTTGGACTGACTAGCGTGTTGGGCTGACTAGCGTGTTGGACTGACTAGCGTGTTGGACTGACTAGCGTGTTGACTGACTAGCGTGTTTGACTAGCAGACTAGCGTGTTGGACTGACTAGCGTGTTGGACTGACTAGCGTGTTGGACTGACTAGCGTGTTGGACTGACTAGCGTGTTGGACTGACTAGCGTGTTGGACTGACTAGCGTGTTGGACTGACTAGCGTGTTGGACTGACTAGCGTGTTGGACTAGCGACTAGCGTGTTGGACTGACTAGCGTGTTGGACTGACTAGCGTGTTTGACTAGCAGACTAGCGTGTTGGACTGACTAGCGTGTTTGACTAGCAGACTAGCGTGTTGGACTGACTAGCGTGTTGGACTGTGTAGCGTGTTTGACTGACTAGCGTGTTGGACTGACTAGCGTGTTGGACTGACTAGCGTGTTGGACTGACTAGCGTGTTGGACTGACTAGCGTGTTGGACTGACTAGTGCGTTGGACTGACTAGCGTGTTGGGCTACCGTGCTGGACAAGCGTGCTGGGCTAGCGTGGACAAAAAAATAGTAAATAAACCATCATCAAGTTAGAACCGTTTATGATTGTATGAAGTATGAAGTAAAGTTTGGAAAGCGCCTCAGACATAGATTTGTTCCCTGATTTTTTTTTAAAATAGCGTTATGTATCGCCAGACTATTGCCAGACTATCGCCAGACTATTGCCAGACTATCGCCAGACTATTGCCAATAGAAAAGAAGAAAAGTGCAAACAAGTTAGTAGAATAAAACTTCTAATTTTTCATTGAGTTATTTTGTCAATAACGAACTTCTTTGTGCTGCCAATAGTCAAACAAGCAATGTCAGTGGTAATAGTGAAGAAGGTAATGTCACTTTAAGACATAGCTTCCTTGGGGCCATCAAACAAGCAATGTCAGGGGTAATAGTGAAGAAGGTAATGTCACTTTAAGACATAGCTTCCTTGGGGCCATCAAACAAGCAATGTCAGGGGTAATAGTGAAGAAGGTAATGTCACTTTAAGACATAGCTTCCTTGGGGCCATCAAACAAGCAATGTCAGGGGTAATAGCGAAGAAGGTAATGCCATTTTAAGACATAGCTTCCTTGGGGCCATCAAAACACAAAACAAAAGCAAAGATCATCTAAATCGATGCAGTGATAACGACCACAAATTGATATTCTTTGTTATTAATATTAAATAATAAAGAATGCAAATATATTTATTTATTTTCTAAGAAAAAAATGCTATTTTAATTATAATTGAAACACGGAAAAGGGGCTATAAAAAGATGGTTATTTTTTCTCATATTCAAATGACACTTTTTTCCCAAACTAACAATAACTCACAGTATCGTCATCCAAACCATGTTTTAACTCAACTGAAACATTACAACAAATGTTACTTAAGCGGATGTGACCCTTGCACTATCATAAACGAATTTATCTCTATGACCATACCCAACATATGCCCCATCTAACCTCAACACACACACACTTTTTGTTGTTGTTGTTGATGTTGTTGTTAAACGTAAAACGTTATCTATGGAGCATGTTGGCGTCAGAGAACAATCATGTCCTATTGTGAGATCCAGCTACTCACACAATAACTAGCCAAATTTCGAGGGTTCAATACTAACTAACATGAGTAAAAAAAAATTATTTAAATATAGATCTATAAATATCTGTTTACCCATCCACGAGTTAAGGAAGTTGCTCCCTGCTTTGGTTATAAATTCAAATGCGTCAGTCGGATGACCAGTCTGCAAGTTGGCGAGACGTGGGGAGGGGGGGGTTGACATTGTGGAGTCCCTTACTGTCGGTGGGGGGGGGGTAGGAATAGCTCCTCGACCTGGCTGGTAAGCAGATCACTTGGCACGTTAGAGCCCCCAATGTCAAACATGCGTGACAGACAGAAAATATTTGATCGACGCCTCGGCCAAAACATGTTGAATTATTTCTTACCCAGCATGGAGAACAGAGCAAACAGGAGGCCAGTTTCCTTTCGCATGGATGTATACTGTAGGCATAGAATGGTGGAGGGGGGGATTTGGGAGTGGGATTTGTGGCTGGTTTAGGGGGTTCGAGGGGGGGGGCTTTAACTTCGTAAACGTGTACAACAGGGATGCGGGGAGTAAGATGGGTTATGTGTAGACATTAGGGCAATGTTTGATCAGACAATTTTACTTGGGTTGACTATAGTATAATTCAAAAAAGAGCTGCCAGATTCATTACTGGAGAATATTCGAAACTTACAAGAGTAACACCATTAGTTAAATCATTAAACCTTGAAACACTAGAGGATAGAAGAACCAAGAGCAAAGTAGTAATCATACATAAAGCAATTAATTCTAATTTAGAAATACAACACAAAGATAACTTAATACAACCCTCAGATAGACATAAGGATAAAAACACCTTTCTTATTCCGTATGCAAGAACAAACACATACAAGTTTTCCTTCTTCCCGTCCGGAATTCGGGCGTGGAATGGGTTGCCTGAAGAATCCAGGAAAACCAACACTTTATCAACATTTAAATCTCTAATAAAAATGCAGGACTAAACACAAACCATAGATAAGCGTAGGGCGCAATAATCTTCTGTATAGAAGGAGCGTCTGTAAACAGATAAGATAAGATAAGATAAGATAGTTATAGACTATAAATAACATATATGTGTTGTTTGATCATACAGTTTTACTTGGGGCTGGCTATAGTTACCATTTCTCTGTACTATCAAATCATATATATTTAAATGTGCAATAATACTGTAATTAATTTTATTAATTAGAAACCGTGGAAAAGTTAACTAGGATTGGCATTTTTTTCTTTCTGAATGATGCGAATGTTATTATTCCTATATATACGAAAATTCTTTTTTTTTAAAAAAAGGGTGGGGGGGGGGTGGTACAAAGTGGAATTGTTCTAAAAAGGAATGTGTGAATGCTTGTCTTGTCAATATTTTTTAGACACCTTCGAAATCCACACAGGAAAATGATATCACAGTCAATCGTGATTTCAATCAAAACGAGATGTCGTGGTACACGTGTAGAGCTTTTTAGTTATGTCTTTTTCTAAATCTCAAGAGGATGTTCAAGTGTTTTTCTGTATATTAAGTTAACAACATAAAACCAAGAGACTTCTATTAATACGACCTCTAACTAATCGAACTAGTGGAACAAACCAAACTCCATCGCGATCAAACATCCAAGACGTCCAACTCATCTTCCAACACAGCTCTTGTAAAACAATTGTAGAGCACAGGGATTGACCTGAAGGACAGAAACTCGAACTTAATACCCGAATACGGGCCTAGCCCCCTTCCCCTCCCAAACCATTCTTCATCACGACGAGTTGACCAATCGACCCTCCCGCTAAACCCAGGATGATCCGAGGCCGAGCATTGACCAGTGACCAACGCGGTCCGAGTAGCCATCACTTTGTCTCCCCTGTGTCCAAGACACATGGCGTTAAACCCTCGCTGTCGACCTCGGTTTTCGATCAGTCCTATTGATTTTCGGCTTTCGTCTCGTCGATAGCCCGAGATCTGTGAGTGATCGTTTTACCTCCCATGGGATTCAGGGGTCTGAGTAAGAGAATGGAGGGACGTCAACTTGGAGATGTTGGGGTCGGAGTAAGGAGAATGGAGGGACGTCCACTTGGAGATGTTGGGATCGGAGTAAGGAGAATGGAGGGACGTCCACTTGGAGATGTTGGGATCGGAGTAAGGAGAATGGAGGGACGTCCACTTGGAGATGTTGGGATCGGAGTAAGGAGAATGGAGGGACGTCCACTTGGAGATGTTGGGATCTGAGTAAGAGAATGGAGGGACGTCCACTTGGAGATGTTGGGGTCGGAGTAAGGAGAATGGAGGGACGTCCACTTGGAGATGTTGGGATCTGAGTAAGGAGAATGGAGGGAAGTCCACTTGGAGATGTTGGGGTCGGAGTAAGGAGAATGGAGGGACGTCCACTTGGAGATGTTGGGGTCGGAGTAAGGAGAATGGAGGGACGTCCACTTGGAGATGTTGGGATCTGAGTAAGGAGAATGGAGGGAAGTCCACTTAAAGATGTTGGGATCTGAGTAAGGAGAATGGAGGGACGTCCACTTGGAGATGTTGGGATCTGAGTAAGGAGAATGGAGGGACGTCAACTTGGAGATGTTGGGATCGGAGTAAGGAGAATGGAGGGACGTCCACTTGGAGATGTTGGGATCGGAGTAAGGAGAATGGAGGGACGTCCACTTGGAGATGTTGGGATCTGAGTAAGGAGAATGGAGGGACGTCAACTTGGAGATGTTGGGATCGGAGTAAGGAGAATGGAGGGACGTCCACTTGGAGATGTTGGGATCGGAGTAAGCAGAATGGAGGGACGTCCACTTGGAGATGTTGGGATCGGAGTAAGGAGAATGGAGGGACGTCCACTTGGAGATGTTGGGATCTGAGTAAGAGAATGGAGGGACGTCCACTTGGAGATGTTGGGGTCGGAGTAAGGAGAATGGGGGGACGTCCACTTGGAGATGTTGGGATCGGAGTAAGGAGAATGGAGGGACGTCCACTTGGAGATGTTGGGGTCGGAGTAAGGAGAATGGAGGGACGTCCACTTGGAGATGTTGGGGTCGGAGTAAGGAGAATGGGGGGACGTCCACTTGGAGATGTTGGGGTCGGAGTATGGAGAATGGGGGGACGTCCACTTGGAGATGGTGGGGCCGGAGTAAGGAGAATGGAGGGACGCCCACTTGGAGATGTTGGGATCGGAGTAAGGAGAATGGAGGGACGTCCACTTGGAGATGTTGGGGTCTGAGTAAGGAGAATGGGGGGACGCCCACTTGGAGATGTTGGGGTCGGAGTAAGGAGAATGGGGGGACGTCCACTTGGAGATGTTGGGGTCGGAGTAAGGAGAATAGGGGGACGTCCACTTGGAGATGGTGGGGCCGGAGTAAGGAGAATGGAGGGACGCCCACTTGGAGATGTTGGGATCGGAGTAAGGAGAATGGAGGGACGTCCACTTGGAGATGTTGGGGTCTGAGTAAGGAGAATGGGGGGACGCCCACTTGGAGATGTTGGGGTCGGAGTAAGGAGAATGGGGGGACGTCCACTTGGAGATGTTGGGGTCGGAGTAAGGAGAATGGGGGGACGTCCACTTGGAGATGGTGGGGCCGGAGTAAGGAGAATGGAGGGACGCCCACTTGGAGATGTTGGGATCGGAGTAAGGAGAATGGAGGGACGTCCACTTGGAGATGTTGGGATCGGAGTAAGGAGAATGGAGGGACGTCCACTTGGAGATGTTGGGGTCGGAGTAAGGAGAATGGAAGGGACGCCCACTTGGAGATGTTGGGATCGGAGTAAGGAGAATGGAGGGACGTCCACTTGGAGATGTTGGGATCTGAGTAAGGAGAATGGAGGGACGCCCACTTGGAGATGTTGGGATCGGAGAAAGGAGAATGGAGGGACGTCCACTTGGAGATGTTGGGGTCGGAGTAAGGAGAATGGGGGGATGTCCACTTGGAGATGTTGGGGTCGGAGTAAGGAGAATGGGGGGACGCCCACTTGGAGATGTTGGGGTCGGAGTAAGGAGAATGGAGGGACGTCCACTTGGAGATGTTGGGATCGGAGTAAGGAGAATGGGGGGACGTCCACTTGGAGATGTTGGGGTCGGAGTAAGGAGAATGGGGGGACGTCCACTTGGAGATGTTGGGGTCGGAGTAAGGAGAATGGGGGGACGTCCACTTGGAGATGGTGGGGTCGGAGTAAGGAGAATGGAGGGACGCCCACTTGGAGATGTTGGGATCGGAGTAAGGAGAATGGAGGGACGTCCACTTGGAGATGTTGGGATCGGAGTAAGGAGAATGGAGGGACGTCCACTTGGAGATGTTGGGATCGGAGTATGGAGAATGGAGGGACGCCCACTTGGAGATGTTGGGATCGGAGTAAGGAGAATGGAGGGACGTCCACTTGGAGATGTTGGGGTCGGAGTAAGGAGAATGGGGGATGTCCACTTGGAGATGTTGGGGTCGGAGTAAGGAGAATGGGGGGACGCCCACTTGGAGATGTTGGGGTCGGAGTAAGGAGAATGGAGGGACGTCCACTTGGAGATGTTGGGGTCGGAGTAAGGAGAATGGAGGGGACGCCCACTTGGAGATGTTGGGGTCGGAGTAAGGAGAATGGAGGGACGTCCACTTGGAGATGTTGGGGTCGGAGTAAGGAGAATGGAGGGACGTCCCACTTGGAGATGTTGGGATCGGAGTAAGGAGAATGGAGGGAAGTCCACTTAGAGATGTTGGGATCTGAGTAAGGAGAATGGAGGGACGTCCACTTGGAGATGTTGGGATCGGAGTAAGGGGAATGGAGGGACGTCCACTTGGAGATGTTGGGGTCGGAGTAAGGAGAATGGAGGGACGCCCACTTGGAGATGTTGGGATCGGAGTAAGGAGAATGGAGGGACGTCCACTTGGAGATGTTGGGATCTGAGTAAGGAGAATGGAGGGACGCCCACTTGGAGATGTTGGGATCGGAGTAAGGAGAATGGAGGGACGTCCACTTGGAGATGTTGGGGTCGGAGTAAGGAGAATGGGGGGACGTCCACTTGGAGATGTTGGGGTCGGAGTAAGGAGAATGGGGGGACGTCCACTTGGAGATGGTGGGGTCGGAGTAAGGAGAATGGAGGGACGCCCACTTGGAGATGTTGGGATCGGAGTAAGGAGAATGGAGGGACGTCCACTTGGAGATGTTGGGATCGGAGTAAGGAGAATGGAGGGACGTCCACTTGGAGATGTTGGGATCGGAGTAAGGAGAATGGAGGGACGCCCACTTGGAGATGTTGGGATCGGAGTAAGGAGAATGGAGGGACGTCCACTTGGAGATGTTGGGATCTGAGTAAGGAGAATGGAGGGACGCCCACTTGGAGATGTTGGGATCGGAGTAAGGAGAATGGAGGGACGTCCACTTGGAGATGTTGGGGTCGGAGTAAGGAGAATGGAGGGACGTCCACTTGGAGATGTTGGGATCGGAGTAAGGAGAATGGAGGGACGTCCACTTGGAGATGTTGGGGTCGGAGTAAGGAGAATGGGAGGGGACGTCCACTTGGAGATGTTGGGATCGGAGTAAGGAGAATGGAGGGACGTCCACTTGGAGATGTTGGGGTCGGAGTAAGGAGAATGGAGGGACGTCCACTTGGAGATGTTGGGGTCGGAGTAAGGAGAATGGAGGGACGTCCACTTGGAGATGTTGGGGTCGGAGTAAGAAGAATGGAGGGACGTCCACTTGGAGATGTTGGGGTCGGGGTAAGGAGAATGGGGGGATGTCCACTTGGACATGTTGGGGTCGGAGTAAGGAGAATGGGGGGACATCGACTTGGAGATGGTGGGGCCGGAGTAAGGAGAATGGAGGGACGCCCACTTGGAGATGTTGGGATCGGAGTAAGGAGAATGGAGGGACGTCCACTTGGAGATGTTGGGGTCGGAGTAAGGAGAATGGGGGGACGCCCACTTGGAGATGTTGGGGTCGGAGTAAGGAGAATGGGGGGGACGCCCACTTGGAGATGTTGGGGTCGGAGTAAGGAGAATGGGGGCACGTCCACTTGGAGATGTTGGGGTCGGAGTAAGGAGAATGGGGGACGTCCACTTGGAGATGGTGGGGCCGGAGTAAGGAGAATGGAGGGACGCCCACTTGGAGATGTTGGGATCGGAGTAAGGAGAATGGAGGGACGTCCACTTGGAGATGTTGGGATCGGAGTAAGGAGAATGGAGGGACGTCCACTTGGAGATGTTGGGGTCGGAGTAAGGAGAATGGAGGGACGCCCACTTGGAGATGTTGGGATCGGAGTAAGGAGAATGGAGGGACGTCCACTTGGAGATGTTGGGATCTGAGTAAGGAGAATGGAGGGACGCCCACTTGGAGATGTTGGGATCGGAGAAAGGAGAATGGAGGGACGTCCACTTGGAGATGTTGGGGTCGGAGTAAGGAGAATGGGGGGATGTCCACTTGGAGATGTTGGGGTCGGAGTAAGGAGAATGGGGGGACGCCCACTTGGAGATGTTGGGTTCGGAGTAAGGAGAATGGAGGGACGTCCACTTGGAGATGTTGGGATCGGAGTAAGGAGAATGGGGGACGTCCACTTGGAGATGTTGGGATCGGAGTAAGGAGAATGAAGGGACGTCCACTTGGAGATGTTGGGATCTGAGTAAGGAGAATGGAGGGACGCCCACTTGGAGATGTTGGGATCGGAGTAAGGAGAATGGAGGGACGTCCACTTGGAGATGTTGGGGTCGGAGTAAGGAGAATGGAGGGATGTTCACTTGGACATGTTGGGGTCGGAGTAAGGAGAATGGGGGGACGCCCACTTGGAGATGTTGGGGTCGGAGTAAGGAGAATGGAGGGACGTCCACTTGGAGATGTTGGGATCGGAGTAAGGAGAAATGGGGGACGTCCACTTGGAGATGTTGGGATCTGAGTAAGGATAATGGAGGGACGCCCACTTGGAGATGTTGGGATCGGAGTAAGGAGAATGGAGGGACGTCCACTTGGAGATGTTGGGGTCGGAGTAAGGAGAATGGTGGGACGCCCACTTGGAGATGTTGGAGTCGGAGTAAGGAGAATGGGGGGACGCCCACTTGGAGATGTTGGGGTCGGAGTAAGGAGAATGGTGGGGACGCCCACTTGGAGATGTTGGGATCGGAGTAAGGAGAATGGAGGGACGTCCACTTGGAGATGTTGGGATCGGAGTAAGGAGAATGGAGGGACGTCCACTTGGAGATGTTGGTTGTCGGAGTAAGGAGAATGGGGGGACGCCCACTTGGAGATGTTGGGGTCGGAGTAAGGAGAATGGAGGGACGTCCACTTGGAGATGTTGGGATCGGAGTAAGGAGAATGGGGGGACGTCAACTTGGAGATGTTGGGGTCGGAGTAAGGAGAATGGGGGGACGTCCACTTGGAGATGTTGGGATCGGAGTAAGGAGAATGGAGGGACGCCCACTTGGAGATGTTGGGATCGGAGTAAGGAGAATGGAGGGACGTCCACTTGGAGATGTTGGGGTCGGAGTAAGGAGAATGGAGGGACGCCCACTTGGAGATGTTGGGATCGGAGTAAGGAGAATGGAGGGACGTCCACTTGGAGATGTTGGGGTCGGAGTAAGGAGAATGGAGGGACGTCCACTTGGAGATGTTGGGGTCGGAGTAAGGAGAATGGAGGGACGCCCACTTGGAGATGTTGGGATCGGAGTAAGGAGAATGGAGGGACGTCCACTTGGAGATGTTGGGGTCGGAGTAAGGAGAATGGAGGGACGTCCACTTGGAGATGTTGGGGATCGGAGTAAGGAGAATGGAGGGACGTTCACTTGGAGATGTTGGGGTCGGAGTAAGGAGAATGGAGGGACGTCCACTTTGAGATGTTGGGATCGGAGTAAGGAGAATGGAGGGATGTCCACTTGGAGATGTTGGGATCGGAGTAAGGAGAATGGAGGGACGTCCACTTGGAGATGTTGGGATCGGAGTAAGGAGAATGAAGGGATGTCCACTTGGAGATGGTGGGGTCATTTGTTCACTGGGCTATGTTTTAAAATTATTAATTTTTTTATTTCTATGGGTTGGAAGTCCTCAGTAATGTGAATAAAAAAGTGCAACCTAAGCTCAGTGTTTAAGACTATTCACCAAATTCAGTAGTTGCGATTTAAAAAATTTATAATGTTGTAGTTTCTGTGTTAGGAGATTTGTTGGTGATGGCCTCATGTTGTGGTTTTTGCCGTGTTATAGGTAATGTTGGTGATGGTCTCATGCTGTTTTTGCCGTGTTATAGGTAATGTTTGTGATGGTCTCATATTGTTGTTGCCGTGTTATAGGTAATTTTGGTGATGGTCTCATGTTGTTGTTGTTGTTGTCGTGTTATAGTTGATGTTGGTGATGGTCTCATGTTGTTATTTTTGCCGTGTTATAGGTAATGTTGGTGATGGTCTCATGTTGTTTTTGCCGTGTTATAGGTAATGTTGGTGATGGTCTCATATTGTTGTTGCCGTGTTCTAGGTAATGTTGGTGATGGTCTCATGTTGTTGTTTTTGCCGTGTTATAGGTAATGTTGGTGATGGTCTCATGTTGTTATTGTTGCCGTGTTATAGGTAATGTTGGTGATGTATCATGTTGTTGTTGTTGTTGCCGTGTTATAGGTATATTGTTGGTAATGACCTTCGTCGTGCTGATGTTTCGGCTCTGAATCTTAATAGCTTCAGTGGAACAGTTATCGTTAAGAGCACATATTCTCAAACTTGGTTTTTTAGACCAAGGGTTCTTAATCTTTTCTTAAAATGCCTTAAAAAATAATTTAAATAAAAGCTCACAGAAATTTCAATAAATGGAATTGCTGTATTACCCTCTTGTCCACCACACCAGCGGGGTAGTAGTAATTAGTACCCCTATTTTAGACTCCCTGTACTATAGATATGATTAGGATGTTTATCACCGAATATTTACTTCACTTGTACAGAGGTTTGCTCATATAAAACTACACAATATTTTAACTTAATTTGAAACTAAACAAGTAACTTCTACTTACTTAACTTACTGTTGTTACTGTCAAGGTTGACTGTAGAGGTGACATGTTTACTTTACTTTTGTGATCTTATCTTTTACAGACGCTCCTTCTATTCTATACAGAAGATTATTGAGTCCTACGTGATGTTCCACTAGGGAGAGAGAATTGTAGGAAGTTGACTTTCCAATAGAGGAAATGTAGCTTTGGTGGCGTGGGAGAGGCAGGAAATGAAGTTGGCCCTAACTCTGGGGGACCCAGGTGAATTGGACCCCTGGCAACAAGCGGTGGTCTTTGTTTTACTGGGGCCTGCTGTGTTATTGAACTTGTCCAGCGGACAAGGTCAGAAATTAGGTCACGTCTCTTGTACATCTAGATCACGTAACAGTGTACATGGAGGGCGTCCTCGGTTCTCGAAGCCTTGAAAGAGAGGTGTACATGAATCGTTGATGAGTAGTGTACACAAACTGAGGATGAGTGTACGGAAATCATGAATGAGCAGTCAGAATCCGTGGATCAGTGGTGTACATAAATCGTAATGAGAGATGTACACAACAAACTGTGGATGAGTGTGTACATTAATGCTGGATGAGATGTGTACGGCAATTGTGCATGACTGGTGTACAGATTTTGTAGATGAGTGGTGTACAGAAATTGTGGAGGAGCGGTGTACATAAATTGTGGAGGAGTGGTGTACAGAAATTGTGGAGGAGCGGTGTACAGAAATTGTGGAGGAGCGGTGTACAGAAATTGTGGAGGAGATGTGTAAAGAAATTGTGGAGGAGCGGTGTACAGAAATTGTGCATGAGTGGTGTACAAAAATTGTTGAGGAGCGGTGTACATAAACTATGCATGAGTGGTGTACAGAAATTGTGGATGACTGGTATACAGGATTTTGTGCATGAGTGTTGTACAGAAATTGTGCATGAGTGTTGAACAGAAATTGTGGAGGAGCGGTGTACAGAAATTGTGCATGAGTGATGTACAGAAATTGTGGAGGAGCGGTGTACATAAAATATGCATGAGTGGTGTACAGGAATTGTGGATGACTGGTGTACAGGATTTTGTGCATGAGTGTTGTACAGAAATTGTGCATGAGTGTTGTACAGATATCGTGGGTAAGAGGTGTACAGAAATCCTGGCGGTCTTCCTGTCATAAGCGTTGATGGATTAGTGTAACATTGGATTCAGGAGTGTTCGTTAACAGTGTTCTTGTGTTGCCATGTTGCTTACAAGTTTACAAGGCTACATTTTAATTTTATATGAAAACCGACATAGGGGCTGTGACATCAGCATCGATAGCAGAAGGCAATGCTAACACGTGCTCACTTCTAATACTTATTGTCTTTAATCTGACATCTCCGCAGTTCCATCACATTCTTTTGAGCATTTAACTGACACTAGTCACACGAGTTTCTTAACTTGATATTACTTATCAAGACCTTCTCATTTTGAAGTCAATGACACTGCCATAAAACGTCTTTTCAAATTCTGGCGATATCTAATGCCCTCCAACTTACCCACGCCCTACTCCCTCCTCATCTCCTTCATCTCCAGCTGTGACCAGAACTCAGGCGCCACCCTCCCTTCCCCCAAAGTCTCCACCCCACCCCCACCCTCACTAGATAAAGTCCAGAGAGGTTACTACAAACAACCCCCCACCCCCCACCTGCCGTTTTATGACTTTGTTGGCCGGCACAGGCCGTCAAAGTAACTACATCGCTAAACCGACTCACTTGTGTCGCACGCGGCGGGGTTCGAGTCTGACAATGGTCGTTATTAGGTCAGTTTTGGACTTTGGTACTGCAAGGATCCCATTAGGTCTCTATGTTCAGCCGCACTGCTCTAAATAGAGTCGCGTCTTTGTATGGCCATTTGTGCCTTGGGGGGTTAAGAGTTGTATACAATTTGACTAAAGGATTTTTACGGTGTCTGCGGCCTTTGAGGCGATGCTAATAAGAAGCTGACGTTGTATCACGAGAAGGTGTCAGTTATCTTCGCTCCCTAAGAACAAACAGGAGTTTTGAGATGGTCTAGAAAGAAAGTAGAGGCGAATAATGGACACGTAATTTGATTGTTTAGTCCGGGCTGTTATTTATAATTATCGCCTTTTGTTCTTAGTCATCATCCTTTACTTTGAATAGGTTACTGGGTGGGTGAGGAAATGTAGTTTCATATTTATCGCATGGATAGTCAACACGTAAGTGGGACCACGGAGTTCAATGACCAAGGCAAGGTTTGATTTGATAACGTCTGAGATCGCGACCCTTACCCTGTGCCGTTGAAGCAAATATTAATAATAATAATTTGATAACTTTTCAAATATATGCGCGATACCCCACCTAGCAGATGAGCTCGCCGCGCTTTACATAAAAAAAATAGTAACACATATATTTTAACATGCATTTGTTTTAAAACATTCATATCTTAATAAACAAAACATATCAAGACATGATGCTGTACATAAGCTGCGTTTATAAATAAAAGGGAACTGTTTTATTAATAATTTGGAAAGTAAAGTTTGAAGAGATGTGTTATTAGTGCAGTCTTGAAGTCCTTAGTTGTAGGAATACAACGAATGTGTAATGGTAGAGAATTCCATTGCTCGGGGCCACAAAAAGAGAAAGACTTTTCGCCAATGTTTTAGTGCATGTCTTAGGAACAGAAAGAATATGTGTGTCTGCAAAATAGCGTAGCTGACGAGATGGTGATTAGCCATAAAGAAGTTCAGTAGGATAGGAAGGGCATGAGTATGAAAAGGAGTTGTTGCAAATAACGGGCAATTAGACATCAATGCCTGCTTGTACATGGAGCCATAGAAGTGAATAAAGTAGCGAAGTGACTTATTCGTGTTTTTTCGCATTAAGAGCTGGCATGGCAGCTGAATTGTGAACTCTTTCTAGTTTTTAAATCCTTTATATTAACTCGTGGTGTCTGGTTGCTTGCTTGCACCCTTGTCGCCAAAACTTTGGATCAATTTTTAACCCACTTCATCGTAAGCTAGCGAGCTGAAATTTGCAGGCAATTTCGTACCGATGATAAAAACAATGTATCAAAATTTCAGATCGATCGCATGTACCGTAATTAAATTATTGATTTTTTAGATTATTTTATTTATTCCTATGTATCATGCTATTTTTTGAGATAGAGTGTACGCGGTGCGTATTATATTGAACAACCTTTCTGTCGCGCAATAAGGTGCGTATTTTATTGACAACACTTTTTATAAACATATTCCTGATCGGTGCGCATTATATTAAACATGTTTTACGACACAACTGCAATTTTGTATTTTGGATGGTCTTGCGCTGCGTATTATAATGAACATTCTTTTAGTTACTTCTCGTACATAAAGGATTTACACGTCAAAAACTTGGTTTTATTTACGGGTTTTTAAAATTTATGTATTATTTTGTCAACCTGCAGGAGATTACGCTACCATAACAAGAACAACAACTTCATTTAACATTTTTGCCACATTTTCATATGCTATTAAGAAAACCACATTACATATGATCATTATGTATAATGAGACCATCACATTACATATGATCAATATGTATAATGAGCCATCACATTACATATGATCATTATGTATAATGAGCCATCACATTACATATGATCATTATGTATAATGAGCCATCACATTACATATGAACATTATGTATAATGAGCCATCACATTACATATGATCATATGTAATAATGAGCCATCACATTACATATGAGCATTATGTATAATGAGCCCATCACATTAACATATGAGCATTATGTATAACAAGCCATCACATTACATATGAACATTATGTATAATGAGCCAACACATTACATATGATCATTATGTATAATGAGCCATCACATTACATATGATCATTATTGTATAATGAGCCATCACATTACATATGAGCATTATGTATAATGAGCCATCACACTTACATATGACTCATTATGTATAATGAGGCCATCACATTACATATGAGCATTATGTATAATGAGCCATCACATTACATTATGATCATTATGTATAATGAGCCATTTGGACATAAGAGATCAATCAGACGGGTTCATGATAGCATTAAAGGCTCACACTTGAGACTTGACGCTTTTCGGACTATAAGACGGTTCGAAACATATTGATTTTGTCCCCAAAAGCCCTTAATTATCTTCAATAAAGTGACCTATGCAAATGTATGTCTGTATTTCACCATCTAAAATACAAGGCGCCGCCTATGCATTCATAGATTTGGTGAAGTTGGACCCCCGCGAGCTCGAGTGTAAGAACCGCTCTTTTAATTATTTTACTCAATCATTGGCCCACCAAATAAGCGAGTGGACGCTTGGCCCCGGGGCCATCAACGCCAGGTACTGCGACCAGTGTCACAGTTATCACTTGGGCCATCAATAATAACTGGACTCTCCATCCTGGTCGATTCGCGGGAGTTTAAACCGAATGACACCCGAGGGATTTGAGATTTAAGAAATGACCCCCCTAGGGCTCACTGTAATACTTAGGGAGGAAAGTTCATTTTTGGGAAAAGGGGTGGAAAGGATGTATAAAGGAATTATGCTTGTAATTATCATTATAAAACCTTAGAAATCTGTGTATAACTAAATTGCGTCGTGTGTGGTTTGGGTCTTTGTGTGTGTGTGTGTCGGAAATATCACCATTCGTCTTGACCTCAATATTTTTCTCATTGTTTTGTATCAAGCATTGAAAGCAGTAAAGGCATTATCATTATCTGGTTTCTTGCCTACACCTACTTTACAGACAAGATGAGATATTGTAATTCCAAAGTTTACCAAAACGTAGTTCCTACACAGGGCTGTTTTTTTTTAATCAGGAGGGTAATTATTCCCCCTGCCTTATTGAATAAATTTCTTTCTTCCTAACCCGACATAGCCTCAAAATCACATCATCATGTCATCCTGACCTTGCAGCTGCAGAGTCGTGAAAACTGGTTTTATAACTACGACTTTTGGTCGGCTCATGCTGTCATTTTGATTTGTAGATGAACGTGCACTCTAAATATATGCGAAGGAAACGGCTGACTCAAAAAATGTTGTGATCGAAGTAATCACGTGACTCAAAACATTGTCTAAGAAAGTCTAATTGAAGAAAAATCGGAACGATTTTTTCATTGAAGGATTTGAAGGAAACGAAATTCAAAACGTACCCAGCGAGAGACCTGCCCAGCCAGACCTGCCCAGCGGAGACATGCCCAGCGAGAGACCTGCCCAGCGAGAGACCTGCCCAGCCAGACCTGCCCAGCGAGACCTGCCGAGGTCCCCGCGCAAGATGAGGGGAGCCTGGCTCAGGTTACATTTCCACAACACAGAGCTGCTTCATGCATGGGCTGTTTTTCAACGACGAATACAAATAGATAATACGGTAGAGCCCCCAAAAACACAAAGGATATAGAGGCGATTAAAGTGTGTGTTTTTTTCAATATTTAACACTCGACGCTCCGGGGACCAACCTGACATGCTTGTCTCTTGAACGACAAAGGAGATTTGAACCATGTTTTTTTTGTTTCGCACTACCGACTTGTGCAATCGCGACTCATAGATTTAAGTGAACCAAGGAAAGCTGATCCCACCAAAAATATTACAAGACGCAAATAGTACCCAACGAGTTGTTTTATCAGTCTATGAAGCGTAATTTTACGCATCACTATCACGGAACTTTGAACCTCCAAATACAATAAACATCACGGAACTCGAGGCCTGTTAGATTATTAGTTAACTGCATGAGGCGTAAGGTGGTACGTTTGTATGGGAATGGGGGTGGTGTTGAAGGTACTTTAATGAAGGAATAAAATTTGATGGATGGAAGAGTGGAATATGGGAAAAGTAAAAGAACTGAGGTCGAATAACATATATTTTTCTATAGGAGTGGGAATGAAAGAGAGGGCGGAAATTAAATCTAATGCCAAACCGCTTAAGAGACGTGTGCCATCCCGGTGTAATTTGAATTCATTTCGAGATTATTGGTGCACTTGAAAGCACAATGAACGAGCCATTAGAAAAAAATGTTTAGTTCCCATAGAAAAAAGTTCCAACACACTTCATGGTGCAACGCACAAATAGACTCAAATACATAGTTGTTTTTTTTTCAATACAAACAATTCCATTTCACATATCGATAGTGGAAATACACACAGATCTCCACATCACCGACTTTTTAAATACACTCAAAGTTCCATTGCACAAACTGTTCCAATACACACATAGTTAAATTTTCACGAATGACCATAATACATAACAGGCTCAATCATATTTCTGATAGATCTTAATCCGCACCACTACTCGACTAATCCATTAACGGTGAGTGTCCACAATATTCATCAGTCACATCACATATCATGTTGGCCTTTGACGTTTTCTCAAGCATCCTGCCTGATGCATGTCGGAAGAAAAAGCAACACCTGAATCTTGCGTAGAGAAATGAGTGTCGCACACCTTTGATGGCATTTTAATGATACAAATTGCTTTCATTTTAGTGGATACGTTTATTTTGATTTTGATAGTGTAATTATCTGTCACTATCCAAAGATGTCAACAGATTAAGTGTAACGTGATTTAAAGAAGAACTTGGTTTAAAATATGCCGAGAAGCAGGTCAAATTGCTTGAACTCCGTGTCGCCATTGACTGGTTTCAACAAATGCAGAACCCACGGGTTTACTTTATTAGAGGGACATTGAAGGTTTCTTTTTTTTCATTGTTTAAACATTATTTTTTAATAAGATCTAAGCGCCTTATTCATCGAGATAAAATTTGAAATTCATCCTTTAAAATCAAGTTATAATCTAGCGAATTCCCATAAACTTATAAACACTCTGACCCTTCTAAACTTCTTTCCCTCTGCCTCAACATTGTGAATACCCTTTGGTTTCTCTGGATGAACTCTGTACGGCACGGCCATCTTGACTGGTTGCTTGAGGACACCCGTCATGCATCACTCACCAGCCAGGTTTTTATTCCAGTGGTAACTACCGGTTAGACGTTCCTGGTGATGGGTGTCGGTAGAGCGAAACGTCACGGTCTTTTGATCAGACGGTAACAAGAAAGAAACTAAAGAACCTGACAGAATAACGCACTGAATAACGGGTGTTTTTTTTTAGTGTTTTACAATTTTATTTTACTTTTTTTTTAAAGCACTGTATTTAATCTTTCTCCGTGGATGACATTTGCAAGTTTTAAGCTTTGAAATAGCTGTTTAATGGATGAATATTCAATAACCCTTTATTACTGTAACATGAGACATGAGTCAACTGTCCATGATCACATACCATGTTGCCTTTTGTTGCCACTATAACGACAATTTAGAGTTACAAAATGCCAGATCTGAAGTGTGGCAACTCAACAAAAAATAAATAACTTTGTTATACAAGATTAAAACAGATTAATTAATATTATATCTTAGTTTCATAACTTTATGGAAATGGAAAACAATTTGATCGCACCAAACTGATCTTAGGTATCTCTGATGAAAAGTGGTTAGGGTTTGGGCTAGGTATGTGTCTATGAATTTCTAATAAGTTTATTTTAAAAAAAGATGTTAGTTTCAGAGGAACGTGTTTTTTTAAAAATCCAAATGAATGAGGTTTAGTTTTTGACATTTGCTTTAGATTTTCATGGTAAAAATAACCACAAGTTTGATATCACAAAATCTTATTGTCAGCAAGCATGTCAACAACACAGCAATATCAAATCAGCCAGTTAGTTCACATAACTGGTTTGTATTCTAAGCATCAACTTATTGAAAGCTTCTGTGTAAAAAAAAATAACGATACGAATTTTTCTGTTACACTAAACGGATTTCGTTTATAAATAAAGCCAGTTTTGCATTAAATTTTCAAGAATTTTTAGACTTAAAGGGAATTGTGTCTCGAAGTTGATGCTTTAGTTAGTACTACAGTTTTTGTTTGATTGTTTTGTTTACATTTATTTGAAAAATGTTAATATTATGAAATCCCCCAACCATCTGCAATCCACAAACATAGTCATAATAACTGATGAGAAAGCCACTTTCATAGTCATAATAACTGATGAGAAAGCCACTTTCATAGTCATAAGAACTGATGAGAAAGCCACTTTCATAGTCATAGTAACTGATTAGAAAGCCCCTTTCATAGTCATAATAACTGATGAGAAAGCCACTTTCATAGTCATAATAACTGATGAGAAAGCCACTTTCATAGTCATAATAACTGATAAGAGCCAATTTCATAGTCATAATAACTGATAAGAAAGCCACTTTCATAGTCATAGTAACTGATAAGAAAGCCACTTTTAGAGTCATAATAACTGATAAGAAAGCCACTTTCATAGTCATAATAACTGATAAGAAAGCCACTTTCAGAGTCATAATGACTGATCAGAAAGTGACTTTCATAGTCATAATAACTGATAAGAAAGCCACTTTCATAGTCATAATAACTGATAAGAAAGCCACTTTCATAGTCATAATAACTGATAAGAAAGCCACTTTTAGAGTCATAATAACTGATAAGAAAGCCACTTTCATAGTCATAATTACTGCAAAGAAAGCCACTTTCATAGTCATAATAAATGCAAAGAAAGATCTACAGTACATTCGGTTACCAAAGTTGGTGTTACCCAGCCAACTAGAACCACGCAGCTGTATACTGTCCAGGTCCACGGTCCGCTGGTTTTGATGGGTAATTCAAGATGTAGGCATTAACTAGGAGAAGATAATTTATTTCATGTTATCCACCCGATCTCCCACCCCCACCCCCTCTTACCTTCATGACACTACACCTAGGTGCACATTCGATATTGTTGTTGACCAAGGGCGGATACCAACGAAAGGCGGATACCACACGAGACGAGATAGAAGGGGTGCCTTGAAAACGACGGAACGCAGTTAAAAATGCGTGGTTGTAATGATTGTTAGA
Source organism: Ampullaceana balthica (assembly GCA_944989445.1). Classification (NCBI taxonomy): domain Eukaryota; kingdom Metazoa; phylum Mollusca; class Gastropoda; family Lymnaeidae; genus Ampullaceana; species Ampullaceana balthica. Next base: position 99,909 of record CALYLW010001313.1, on the reverse strand, counting down.
AAGCCTTTCCTGGCTTCCCACTCGGAGCCCAAAGTTAATTTCATCATATTGCTGAGAATTAGTTCATGGGCGGATGCGAATGATATCTTTTGGAAATATGTGTTAATAAATTATTTGAAGGAAGGGAATCAAAGTAGTTTAAAAGTTTCTCTGTAGGAAATATATGGGAGCGAATCATTTTGAAGGGAACCGGTCAAGTTAAACATTTCAACTTCAATATCATTAAATGATATAATAATTTTCAAGTAAAAGCAATTTATGTGGAAGATATCAATAAGAGCGCTCAATAAATGGGAGTTAGTACTAGTACTAAAACTGTGTAATTTTAAAAGATGGAGCAACAGTAACAGTAGGTCGGAGTACTAGAAATGTTTAATGTTAAAAGATGGAGAAACAGCAATAGTTGGTCGTGAGTACTAGAACTGTTTAATGTACTGCACTGGGGTTGGGTGTGGGTGGGGGAGGAGCTTCCCTTGTGTCGGGTCGCACAACAGGGTTCCTCAAAGCACAACCCCTCAACATCGTATAATGCCGTATAGACATAACAATGGGACACTACTACATACAGAACTTATATATTTTTTTTAAAAACCATTTATTTATTTTATTTATTTTTATAAAAATAGTTCAGATTTTTCTAAAGGGAAAAATGTGATCGTCTCTGCATGTTAGAATTTAAGAACCCTTACCATGAAATAATTTCATGTCTGTAGTTTGAGGACCCTTACACTAAAATGACTCTGTGTGGCAATATTCCCCCTAATGTTCGTTGTTCCGTGTGCAAAGTGAAAAAAACAATCGTGTGAAAAGTTGCATAGCATCCGTATTTGTGCAATATTTTACAAAATTTACTGCGCAGTAATTCTAAACCACTGCGCGGCGTTGGTCAGATATCTACACCGCCGCGCAACTTAATGGGAACATTGCTGTGTGGAAAATACCCTGAAAGAGAAACGAATAGTGTTTACAACTTATAATCTAAAAGTTTTATCAAATATTCTTTCACTTACAATCTCGTATTAGTTTTACGACAAGCCTGACAAAATGGAGCCATGTTGTTAAAGATTGTGAGAACGTACCACAAACACAGTGAGAACATACCACAAACACAGTGAGAACATACGACAAACACAGTGAGAACATACCACAAACACAGTGAGAACATACCACAAACACAGTGAGAACATACCACAAACACAGTGAGAACATACCACAAACACAGTGAGAACATACCACAAACACAGTGAGAACATACCACAAACACAGTGAGAACATACCACAAACACAGTGAGAACATACCACAAACACAGTGAGAACATACCACAAACACAGTGAGAACATACCACAAACACAGTGAGAACATACCACAAACACAGTGAGAACATACCACAAACGTCGAGGAAATGTCGAAAACTTGACTCCTGGTCGTTAAATATCCCCAAATTTACGGCCCTTGCGGTAACCCTGACATCGGACGGAATAAAAGTAAAGGGACTGCGCCTCACGTTACTAACTAGAAATATAACTTAATCTTACAATTATAAACAGCAACAGTGACACAAATTTCTCACGTATCCTACAAACACTGTCACCGCTGGCTGATGAGTGAGAAAATAAAACTGTTTCCTGATACGGCGAAGTGAAACAGATATAAAAGAAAGTCTTTGTCATTGCTGAATGGAGAAAAGATTTATCCTTTTCATTAAAAAATATGATATCATAATTACCTCGCTTGTCGTCTGATACGGTAGAGTCAGAAGAATTTGTTTTGACATCCGACTTCGGTAAAAGATGCCATATTGGTGTTCTTTGTTTGCGCGTGTGAGATTTGAAAATAGACAGAAGGGTTGACAGATGCGGCGATTATTAGTAGATGGGGAAAACATTGGAGAATAGAAAATGGGACTTGCTTCACTCGTGTGAGCTGTCTCTATAAACAAATAATATTTGAAATATAGAGATTTTAGAATATTTACTTTTTCTTTGAAAACACTGTAAGTTAACATCCACAGCCTACAAAACAAATGTTAACTAACCCGTTAGATATGCGCAGGGTTGTAGTCGTAGCATTGTTCACCATCGTTCCGGGGGAAGGATTTGCCCCTGACTTAATTAGGGCTTGTGGTCCTTTCTTCCAGACGATCATGACGGGGGGTTGAGGTAATTCGTCCCCCCCCCCACCTGCATGGCACCGCCCAGCTTTACGCCACTGGATCATTGTTAGACTTAGTATCGGTCATACACTACTAACAAGTTGCCCCCTTCCTTCCACGGGCAGACGCGGCGTATAAGGCGGAGATTGTTTTGTTAAATATTGAGGTTCAGATAGCGAAACTGCAAATATTGAAGACAAACCCTCCAGACCACAGATAGCGTTTGACACCACGAGCAGTCTGACCTCCCCAGGGCAGAGTGAGGGGGAGGGGAGCACTACTCTTCCTCTAATATTCTGTTTACCTCTTCTTATCTGAGTACGTCTGTAAAAACAAACTCCGGTCTCTCCTTTCCAGCCCTCCGCTTCTACCTCACTCTCGTTATCTCTTCACCCTCTGGCGTAATGACAACATCCCGTTAACAAAGGTGCGAAACGTACCCGGCCCCGCAACCCACCCACCCCCAAATCACCGCAACCCTCCATCGCCTAGACCTCGGGGCCTACCCCCCCCCTTTCCTTCCTCCCACCCAAATGAGACAGCGTCCCAACTTCACTCACTGTTGCGAACCGATTGTGTCTGACTTTACCGCGAAACTCGACCCCCTCCGACCCCTGAGACTTAATCCCCATTTAGTCGTCAAGTGTAAACAACCCCGGGTGTAATGTATCCACAGGGGCGGACCGGTTCCCCACTAGGATAACACGCCAAATCTCCACTTTGTAGCCGACAACAGCAGCTACCTAACGGGTGTCGGCGCCCCTATGTTTGTTTTCTCAGTTTCCCCATTGTGGCTACAGGACCCCATTGTGTTTCATTGGTTGGTGAAGTGTGCTTCTCCGGACCAAGACATCTTCACCACCCTTGGCCTATTGTAACATCCGAGACACCTTCACATATCTTGGCCTATTGTAATATCCGAGACACCTTCACATATATTGGCCTATTATAACATCCGAGACACCTTCACTTATCTTGGCCTATTGTAACATTCAAGACAGCTTCACATATGTTCTTGTAACGTTGTGCGCTGTGATGATATAGAAATCATCATGAATTAATGGCTAGGAATGGATTATTTGAATTAACAACTATAAAGTTTAAAGGGATGACTATGAATAAATGACGCGGCTGATACGGTATTAAATATTATGACCATGAATTCATCATGACTAAACAAAAACTAAAGTCACAATTTCTTTGTGCTGTTTTGTAAAACAAGTCATTACTTTGTCATCTTTGTCTTTGAAGATATATCAACAGATCAGATAGGTTTAAAACATTTTATTTAGGGGTGTTAATGTGCTTCAAGAACTAAAAAAAATAACCGATCGATTACAAGGTACTAGAAGCAAAAGCTAAATTATCGTGAAAACCAAATGCCCCCATCAAATTTGGATTCTTAGCTCCGAAAGGTTTTATTGTGTGTGGCTTTGGTAAGTAAAAATAATCACAGTCACTCAGCTCCATGGAACGTCAGGCAGAGGGTGGGGGGGGGGCACAATGGAGATGTGTGATCGAGGTCACTCAAGGTTTAGACTTTAGTGGATGTCACTGGTATACGGTTGTCATCGACTGTCATCGGGATGTCACTGGTATACGGTTGTCATCGAATGTCATCGGGATGTCACTGGTATACGGTTGTCATCGACTGTCATCGACTGTCATCGACTGTCATCGACTGTCATCGACTGTCATCGACTGTCATCGACTGTCATCGGAGTCGGTAAGGTTGGAAAATTTTAAGTCAATGGTACATCAGAAGTGGATCAAAAGGAATAGCCAAATTTAAGAACAAACAAACAAAATATGACCCAATTTAAAATATTTATAAAAAAACACGTACAAATACGCTGAATGAATTGTATTTTTTTCTGTGATTATTTTCCTCTGACTTTTTTAAACTGTGATTATTTTTGTTAATACAATCGAATTAATTGCTTTAACAAAGTCTCATGGAGACTAGAGAAGGGGAAACAAAATTCTTTCACGGAGGATCAGAAAACAGACAAAATGGCAAGTTTGTTCCGCTAAAAAATTCTATACAATACTTGCAAGCCAGAACAAAAGTTCTGGACCAAAGTAAAAGGCGAAAAACAAAGAATAGAATTCCGTGTTAATCAGGGTTAAGTGCCATCCAAGGCATAACGGAAAAAATGGTTAAAAACGGTTACATCACACTTTGGATCTGAATCACACAACCTAAGCATTAAAAAAAAACGTTTTTGAGATTTCATTGACTGGCTTTTCGATTTATCGTCTTAAATTTTTAAATTATTGTTTTATTTTTATTGTTTAAAATTTCTTCTAGAAACTGCTGCATCCAGTCAAAAGCATCGTTTTAAAATGTTCAATAGTCAATCTACTGTGTAAAATATTTGTTCACAGCCATACGTTGTTCCAAACCCCATTAACTATCATTCTAGATTACATTAAAAGTCATTTCAAATTAAAAAAATATTGAAACTAAACAAAACATTTGCTTTAAGAAATTGCTTCTAAAATTACGGGAGTCGAACGAATGGTTAGTTTTGAAAGATTACTTCTCCAACATTGTCCTAAATTAAATATTATTAGCTATTATTTGACGTTTGTTTTAACCGGTAGATGTTATGATTGGCGAGAAATTGACAAAATACTGATATTTTTCGGGGTTTTTTTTTGGATTTTCCAGGAAATCCAGCAAACCTTTTCGGTTTTTTTTTGTTTTTTTTTAATTATTATTATTTTTTTTTGTTGCCTTTTCACATCCTTGGGACCTCCTTAGCATATTTGTAAAAGAACCGAACCCTCTATCTGGTATGGTTCAGGAGGAGTTGCATATGCAAGCGTTACAGACATTTCGAATCTATAAACGCAATTTTTCCAAGGGAAATTGCGTTAAAAACAACAACATCACGCAACGTTTATTTCTACGCAGTCACTTTGATCTCATTTCCAAAAAAAAATGTTATAAGAACAAACAAGTCCAACTGTTACAGGACTCATAATACACTCCTGTTACAGGACACTCCTGTGCCCATTTTGTTTTATGCGACACATCATTGCGTCGCTAGTCCTCGGTTAAAAACTTACAGTGCCGTGGGTCAAATTCAGCCCAAATCAAATAACATGTACATCTCACAGATCGTCGTCTCTGCTGGAGCCTGACCTCGTATGTAACACACGTGTCATTGACGTCACACGTTCGTGTCCTCTCACTGGGATGGGGTGGGGGTGGGGAATCAAAGCAACGTTTCAACTAACCGAACAAAGGCTGAACCCGGCACTGATAGATGGTATCTATCTCGTGTTTCTGAAATCGTTATTTGATACCGTGATGTTTGACCTGGGCACCTGCCATCTTGCAGACCTGGGACATCTCGCCATAATCTCGCAGACTTGGTTGACAATAGTTGTCAATTGTAAAGTTTTCCAAAAAATTTCATAGTCCATAAAGAACCATAAACCATAAAGAACAATAAAAGAAAGAGAAAACCAAAATAACCCAAGAGCTGCTAAATTTAAAGGAAACTCCGCCGACGAGAAGCAACTCCTGAAGGCCAGGCGGTGCCAAGATTCCTTCTCCATAACTGAAGATTTCATTCGCCCTTGAGACTTATGGCCAGGATTTGTTTGTTGATCGCTAGTCCCTGTGAACTTAACAATACCCCCTCTCCTCCCACCCCACTGCGATATTGTATTGTTATGAATTCGTTTCTTACTCCCTCATTGTTTGGTACTCCGATTCACACAGTTGTGCAACTTTTTCGGCAAACCTCATCAAAGAAACAGACCTTCAATAAGAAATTAACTCCTTTGGGCTGAAATGACCAAGTTAACCATTCACTCCTTTCTCCCATACTGTGCGTGAATCCCACATCTCGAAAATGGACAATGGTGAACAATGGGATCGCTGTTCATTTGTCCGGTGTTGATAGTCGAGTAGCGCCGAGTTAATGTTCTCTGATCGCAATAGCCTCCTGATTGTCTTCATTACGGCGTTGACCAAACATTTTTGAATGGTCGCCAACCGTTTACGCCTCACGGAGCCACACAATCTCAGCGTGTGCTGAAGTTAATGGGGTGGTGAAGTTGTAAACAGAGTGCAGTTTCGTCTCTTTAATGGTGTCAGTGATTTGTCACAAAATTATGTGCGTGACCTTGGATGCGGGTCATTAATTGTGTTGTGATGTTTTCAAGTTAGAGGGATGTAGAAAAGTCAAGGAACGCGTACAAGGAAGTTTAAATAATTGTGCCAAGAGGTGTTTGCCTTACAAGTCTTGGTTTTTAAAATTATTATTTGGTTTAAGTTATGAACGGAAGCACCATTTTCTGACTCACTGGAAGCGTGCTAATCTACAGAACTCAAATTATAATCATTATAACATAACATGCAACTTCCACCACCGACTGCCCACTATCCTACTGTCCACTCTTCCCACTACCTACTGCCCACCACCAGCTGCCCACTATCCTACTGTCCACTCTTCCCACTACCTACTGCCCACCACCAGCTGCCCACTATCCTACTGTCCATTCTTCCCACTACCTACTGCCCACCACCAGCTGCCCACTATCCTACTGTCCATTCTTCCCACTACCTACTGCCCACCACCAGCTGCCCACTATCCTACTGTCCATTCTTCCAACTACCTACTGCCCACCAACAGCTGCCCACTATCCTACTGTCCACTCTTCCCTCTACCTACTGCCCACCACCAGCTGCCCACTATCCTACTGTCCACTCTTCCCTCTACCTACTGCCCACCACCAGCTGCCCACTATCCTACTGTCCACTCTTCCCACTTCCTAACGCCCACCACCAACTTTCGACCAGCAACTGCCCACTTATCAAATACCACTGCCAACTTTCCCATATTATTGGCCTTATCATATTATGACGGAAATCTATTAATAGAAAAATCCTAGGTATTCAGTTGGACCAATGTCCATTAAAATGATAATGTAAATATCCCTGTCTTCCGGGAAGACTTATCTCAACCGACAGTTTGTTAATTACGTTAATTTTTAGTCAGCTTAATGGACTTGACCAAAACAGAAACTGGTTTACATTTTGAAATATAAATTTCAAACTTATTCACTGTTTTCTATTTATGCTGACAAACGTTGATTTATGAAAATCTTGTCTAAAAATAGTAACATTGCGTAATATGAGATCTGACGTTTTCCGGTCTGAGAGATGACAAGCCCTAAACAGCAACACTATGGTTGTGATGGCTGATCTCAGTTCTCTTAAAATTTTAATTGAAAATCTGAGATCTCGTCTTGACAAGGATAATGATTTATAAAAAAAAAGTTAAGACTTAAAAAGCCATAAGCATGAATGTTTTAATGGGCTGCATCGGGTGATATCGGGGGGGACATTGGAGTGAATTTCGAGAAAGGTTTTGTTACCTCCACTTGTTATTTCATGAGTGTTGCGTTACTGGATTCACTGTGGTAAGTTTTGATACTGAAATGTTATTATTGTCTTATACCGTTTAGACTTAGACCATTGAGATATTAAAACAAAAAAGCAAACAAGTGTTTAACATTCATGAACATCTAACGGCCACTTGAACCTATCGCTCCAGTTGTAGATGCTGGTCAAACTGCATGATCCAGTATATAGCTATTTACCTCGTTATATCCTAGAACTATCACCAGGACACGTTGTATCCTAGAACTATCACCAGGACACGTTATATCCTAGAACTATCACCAGGACACGTTAAATCCTAGAACTATCACCAAGACACTTTATATCCTAGAACTATAACTAGGACACGTTATATCCTAGAACTATCACCAGGTCACGTTATATCCTAGAACTATCCCTAGGACACGTTAAATCCTAGAACTATCACCAAGACACTTTATATCCTAGAACTATCACTAGGACACGTTGTATCCTAGAACTATCACTAGGACACGTTATATCCTAGAACTATCACTAGGACACATTGTATCCTAGAAATATCACCAGGACACGTTATATCCTAGAACTATCACCAAGACACGTTATATCCTAGAACTATCACCAGGACACGTTATATCCTAGAACTATCACCAAGACACGTTATATCCTAGAACTATCACCAGGACACGTTATATCCTAGAACTATCACCAGGTCACGTTATATCCTAGAACTATCACCAGGACACGTTATATCCTAGGACTATAACTAGGACACGTAATATCCTAGAACTATCACAACGACACGTTATATCCTAGAACTATCCCTAGGACACGTTATATCCTAGAACTATCACCAGGTCACGTTATATCCTAGAACTATCACCAGGACACGTTATATCCTAGAACTATAACTAGGACACGTTATATCCTAGAACTATCACCAGGTAACGTTATATCCTAGAACTATCACCAGGACACGTTAAATCCTAGAACAATCACCAAGACACTTTATATCCTAGAACTATCAACAAGACACGTTATATCCTAGAACTATCACTAGGATACGTTATATCCTAGAACTATCACTAGGACACGTATCCTAGAAATATCACTAGGACACGTTATATCCTAGAACTATCACTATGACACGTTATATCCTAGAACTATAACTAGGACACGTTATATCCTAGAACTATCACCAAGACACGTTATATCCTAGAACTATCACCAGGACACGTTATATCCTAGAACTATCACCAGGTCACGTTATATCCTAGAACTATCACCAGGACACGTTATATCCTAGAACATATAACTTAGACACGTTATATCCTAGAAGTATCACCACGACACGTTATATCCTAGAAATATCCCTAGGACACGTTATATCCTAAAGTCTAGAACATTGATTGAAAAAAAAAGGGGGGGGGAGGTTATGTCTTAGAAATAACAACAAAACATGATGACTTTAAATTGCCTGGTTCATTTCAACTTCCGATATAAACTGTGGTCAAATATCCCTAAACTTGATACATTCAGCGGTCTTGTATTCCTGATGTTAAGCTCACTGTCCACCCCAGACTGACAAACTGCTCCCTGGGCGTCCATTGCGCCGTCTCATTAAGTCAAATCGCCCCAAAGATGATATTCAAATTATCCACTAATTCAATCCCCTCTAAATCATGATGGTATCCGAGCTAATAACATCAGTGGATCTCAATAGAAACTTCTCTCGTGTTTTGTAGAATACAAAAGTAAAGTCTTTGCATGAGACCGAGGAAACAGCGAGGCTTGTAGTTCTTAGACTTAATTACACATTCCATTCTTAAGCACGTGGGTTGGAACGGCACGTGGTTTTCCTCAACATAATCTCCGAGTCGTCTGCCTCTTGTAATTTTCAATGGAAGGTAATTGCACTTGAAAAAAAAATCTTCTACATAGAGTTTTCTACCTGCATCCCCTACCCACACCGGCTCCTTACATCAAATGATCTCTTGCAAATGGAGGAAAAATGTTTCATTAGATATTTATACTGAAAAAAGTTTGAATGCCCACCCACCCACATCCTTTTTTTTTGGCCCTGAATCCATTAGAGACGAGACAGCCATGCATCGGTCCTATATACAGACGGTATGTTGCGTTATCATAATATCACCCGGTCACACATGGAGTGGTGTGACACACATAGACCAAACATAAATAATCGAGGATAATGTGTTAGAGGGGAGCAAGGTGGCGTTGGGGATGGAGAGGGGGGGGAGGAGGAATCCAGCCCTAACATTATCTTTCAGGAGGCGCTATAGATATTTTATTTTTCATATCCTTCCGCGTTCTTAGTTGTTTTTTTTTAAAAATATTTTTTTATTGAACATTTCTTGTGTTGGATATCTAGATATATATATATAATATATATTTATTTATTTGACGCGTACAGATCCAGATCGACATTCAGTTTAGTTGCATGCATGCATCCATCTCTCTAAGCTTAAAACTTAAGTGATTTTATGACGTTACCTAAGATTGTCCAGTCGGACTTGGGTCAGCTTCCCGGCGATCTCGGACGCGATTGTCCAGTTTATCACCATCTTCCATTGATCCTCCCACCCACTAATCATGGGAGGAAACACGAGTCTCGACCTGGCTGAACTTTGGCCGTCCTTGTGTTGAAACAACTGGCCAGGCTATATATATGGATCAATAGCCCGAGTGGCCAGTTTGAGCTATGGCGATTAGTCATGAAATTCTATTTATAGGTATTTATATTGTTAACTTTATATTAATATTTTAACCAAAACACATCCACCCACCCCCCAATTCCACATCCACCCACCCCCAATTCCACATTCGCATGTGGACGGAAGTTTCGGCCCACTGTCGAGCTTATTTTGTGGAAGGTGGGGAACATTTCTATCACCCACTCTGTGCTACAAGTAGCTTCTCTGCTGCTTTTTTATTGTTTGGTTGGTCATGAACTCAGTTTATAGTGCATTTAAGAATTAAGTTTGTACCGCGGGCTACGAACTTCTTTCGTTCCAGAAGTCGGTTCGCAACCCGAAACATTAAATCAATGTGTCATCGACAAGATGAAAGAATCTTTTCTTTTTATAAACGTTCGGTCATTTAACCGACAAGATAAGAAGAACTAGATGCGACCCGCGGCGTAGCGCACGCCACAGACTTGCTCATGGATAGTGCAAAGAAATGGGGAGGGGAAATGCGGACACAAACTACATCACGAAGAAATCAGAACAACGCGAGTGATCCTCGGGGGTGGGGAAAGGGGAGAACCGCCAACGCATTGTTGGTCTCGAAACATGCGCACTGCGGTTAGCTACCTGTGCAACTCCCTAGCTTGCCAACCCTAAACTGTGATTGGCCAACCATGGCGAGGGTCATTCGTCATGCTTATTTCCACTCGTCTTGTGCTTGTTCTGGTAAATTATATAAATAGATAGATGGTGGATTGAAATTCTTCAGAGGAATCCATTCGTTCATTAGAGTGTGCAGGACGTGGGCAGACTCGAAAGACTTGGAGGTAAGGTAACCATGCAGTGGATCCCGAGCCACGTGAATGTTAATGGCAATGAAAAGGCAGACTCCCTGGCCAAAGCAGGTGCAGCACTGCCCCAACCAGAGGCCCCAGTCACTTATCTTGGGGCTAAAACCTGGCTAAAGGACCACTTCCGGAGTAAGTGGTACCAGGAGTGGGCTGACAACACGACAGCCAGAGGGGTATTCGCTAACATGCCCAGGCCAAGCCGTTCAGACCAGTGGTGGAACCTGAGTCGCAAACACCAGAGTTTGGTGACTCAGATGAGAACAGAACATTGCCCAACCAACTCTTACTTTCACAGGCTAGACCACAACAGGGACTCGAACTGCCGTCATTGCAGCCAAGCCCCTGAGACAGTCGTACACCTGGTGACGTCTTGCCCGGCGCTTGATATGGCCGGGGGGGGTGAGGGAGGCGGAAGAGTCCCATGTAAAGACAATGTTGTATGGCAATGCTCAACAGATGGAGCAGATTGCCCAGGTACTAGCCAAGGACTTAAGAGATTAGTCTCAGGCCTACAGAATATGTGTTTAGTTTAGTGTGCTTTGAAATGCGGTTGTACATGTTTATTAGGATAGTGGCAATGTGACGTCACAACAGTGTGATAAGGTGGCTTTGAGATTTGTTTGGACATACCGACATTGTAAATATATGGCACCAGAAAGTCATCACGTGTGAGAGGCAATAGAACTTCGTAATGGCCATGAGTGGAGAGACCGCCAAAGAGCAGGTACACAGACAAATGTTGACCGGGATTGTAAACTCGAGGAGATGTATGAGGACGTTCTCGGGAGTAAATGATGATATTGGCGAGAAGTATTTCGGACATCGCGATATATTCTGCCTAGCCATCATATACTCCTTAAGTATTCATGTACTGAACGTATTGTTGAGGAGAGTGTACGACTACATTTCCGTCAGTGAGAACAACGGAGAGGACGTCGCCGAAGTTATCCCAATGTTGAGAAACAAAGTTTACAGCCATGTTGCGAAGTCATGTTCGAAAAGAAAGGGGTCAAAGAACGGGTGCAAATATAATAATTTTCAAAAATTTAATTTCAAAAATTGTCTTAGCAGGGGCTTGAACCCAGGTCCTTCCTCGTGTTAGGCGGTTGTAATAACCACTACACTACGAAATGCATGTGATTCATAGGGTGGTGGTTATCACGTCTGTCTTTCTTGCGGTAGGTCCGGTGTTCAAGCCCCAGCTGAAACATTATTCGTTACCCCCTTTTTTGCGAACATGGCTGTCCGGGCAGACCCTCGTCCAACATGCTCCGTCTCCGTGTACGCTGGGTCTTCCTCATTGTCGTTTGCCCTGGGGTTCCAATCTAAGGCCTGCCTAGCACTGCTGTTATCTTTCCTAAGGGTGTGTCCAATCCATCTCCACTTGTATCTTCTTCTTCCAATCCATCTCGCTAGTGTCTATTTTCCGTTTTGGGATTACTATAATTAAACTTAGAAGCTAACAAATTGTTTTATAAAACGCAAGGTTTAGTGTTCGTTGTAAACGATGTAAACACTTACGATGATTCATTGGAAGTGGAAGCACGATTTCCGAGAGAAATGGCTTCAGGGCTGGGCATCTGGAAGCACGGCAAGAAAAGTATTCCAGTACATGCCTCGACCGAGCAAAAGTGACCTCTGGTGGGAAATTGGACGTAGCAATCAGACGCTCATAACCAGAATGAGACCTGAACATTGTCCCATACGAAGCTACCTGTACAAGTTCAACACTAGAAGGGAACTAGCCTGTCGTCTGTGTGGCCACCCGGAGGAGACGGTGGCCCACGTGCTTGAAGAGTGGCCCGAGCTGTGCGGGAAATAGGAAGGAGTAGTCCCGTACCTGCAGAGGAGTGTCTCTATGGCGATGCCCGCTTGATGAGGCTCGCCCTACAGAGGGGTGCCTCTATGTCGATGCCCGCTAGACGAGGCTCACCCTACAGAGGAGTGCCTCTACGGCGATGCCCGCTTGATGAGGCTCGCCCTACAGAGGGGTGCCTCTATGGCGATGCCCGCTTGATGAGGCTCGCCCTACAGAGGGGTGCCTCTATGTCGATGCCCGCTAGACGAGGCTCACCCTACAGAGGAGTGCCTCTATGGCGATGCCCGCTTGATGAGGCTCGCCCTACAGAGGGGTGCCTCTATGTCGATGCCCGCTAGACGAGGCTCACCCTACAGAGGAGTGCCTCTATGGCGATGCCCACTAGATGAGGCTCACCCTACAGAGGGGTGCATCTATGGCGATGCTCGCTAGACGAGGCTCACCCTACAGAGGAGTGCCTCTATGGCGATGCCCGCTTGATGAGGCTCGCCCTACAGAGGGGTGCCTCTATGTCGATGCCCGCTAGACGAGGCTCACCCTACAGAGGAGTGCCTCTATGGCGATGCCCACTAGATGAGGCTCACCCTACAGAGGGGTGCCTCTATGGCGATACTCGCTAGACGAGGCTCACCCTACAGAGGAGTGCCTCTATAGCGATGCCCGCTAGATGAGGCTCGCCCTACAGAGGGGTGCCTCTATGGCGATGCCTGCTAGATGCGACTCGCCCTACAGAGGGGTGCCTCTATGGCGATGCCCGCTAGATGAGGCTCGCCCTACAGAGGGGTGCCTCTGTGGCGATGCCCGCTAGATGATCCAAAAGAGAATGAACATTCACAAGTGGAAGCACATGATTGCAGTATAGCTGTTGTTGTTGATCCTTTGTGATCGACGCAGACCATTTTCACCATACAAGCCATGTAATGTGCCAGCTTGATGTGTCCCTTGGTAAATTATTGTGACCAATCTTTCCACATGTCGTAAATGAGATGATCCGGACGTCATCGGAGGGGTTACGAGCACGATAATTTCAGGCCTGTCTTCTGGACTTGGTAGACTGTCGTCTGTTTGAGTCACACGCTGCTGCGTCCTTCCGTATAATATGGCGCCAGGAGGCTTCGTCGCAGGCTTCTGCATCTCAGTAGTAATGCCTAATACAAAAAGCATTTACTGAAGTCTTGAAAGTATCCTTGTAGCGGTTCCTTTAACCTCAGCGAACTTTCTCTCTCTCTCTCCAACTGTAAGCTCGCCATATATTAAGAGGAGTTGAATTAGCTTATTGTTTAAACAAATCATACAATAATAAATAAGTACTTAGTAAATTTTGAAATTAAGGCTATTAGGCAAATACATTAAATGAGTTTTGTCACTTATCGCAAGCTTCTTTTTTCAGGAATCATTTAAATCTAGATAAAAGAACTGTTGATATGATCTAGTTTTGATCTGGGTCTTTACCGGGGATACCTCTAGCATTTCATTAACATAATCTACCTCATTAAAGGGAACGAAGTCAAGTGGCTTGCCACTTGAATAAATAGAAAATCGAAACTCAAACATTACACCATCTGCAGACCAACCTACTAGACATCAATATATAAGACTTTCATTACATTAATTTCGTAGGTTCTGTAGTTTTAAATAAATATAATTTTAAAAAATCAATCATTACAATTCCGAATAAAAAGTTTATTTTACATAAAATATAAAATTTAAGTAATAAAAGGTCATTAGAAAATTTCGCATAGTCTTTTAGAATACAATTTAATGAGATTTAAAAAATCACATAAAATAAAGTATTTATTAATCATTTGAAATGAAAGTTTTCTCCTGCAAAAATTCATATTAAATAGATCAGTGACGGTGCTTTTTAGTGCGACGCTGAAAGGAAATACAATTTGAATGCACATCAGATACGCAATATCCATTAGTTTTGTATATATAGTTCCCACTGTTCCTCTTAATACAAAATAAAACAAAATCCTATTAGTAAATCAATGTAGTTAAAAATGTATTTGTATTATTTTTAAAAAATAATAATCAAAATATATGAGACTGCAATAAGTCTTTTATATAAAAACGTATGTCATTAAAACATGATATGTATAGAACTGACAACGTTTCTCTCTGATGTCCTATCAGGCCTATACATACCATGTCTTAATAAACATACATTATTTAATAATCATATAATAACGTTTGAATATTTATGTGTGGAATATGGCTTATTTTTTTGTCATTTTCTAACGAGAGTAAAAAAAAATAAGCACACACACATACAAGCATGCCCACACACACACATACACACATTAACACACACACACACACACACACACACATACACACATGCAACTATAACTACAACTATAGCTTTTAAAAAAACTACTGACGCAAATTTGAAATATTTCAATTATTTTATTTTTTTTGTCTCGGGGAAAATACTGTTTCGGCTGATGGCCCTACATCAAATTGACACTTTCCCTGTTTTTTAAAAACGTATTGAAGATTGTTTATACACTTTCTCCACGGAGTTGTCCTTTCCTTTTTCTTCATAGGAATCAAATTCAGAACGCTGTCTTTTAACAAACTCAAGGAGAGATTTCAACAAGTGCATGGCTGAATTCAAATGTAGTTCTCGCTCTGAAATCTTTCTAAAATTGTGTCCCAAATTTCAAGTAAAATAGTGACTTCAGCTGTTCAAGTTCCCTCCGAAATCCTTCAGCTTCAAGTCGACTGTCACGCGGCTGATTTTCGTCAGTTGCCAATTCTTCCAGTGCTGCAATATTCTCATGGTATGATTTATTTTAAACAGACCTTACAGCATCATGTCGGGCTGACCATCTTGTGTCAGACAAGGCTTTGTTAACAGTTAACCCTTTAAGGTGTTTTTGAAGTACCTACCAACGATGAGTAGATACAAGAAGCAAGGTATAAAGATTTTGTAGAAGGCACAAAAAAAATCTGTCTGGGGAAGGACAAACTTCTGCTGGACTTTTCCTAACCAAGTTAAGGGAATGATCTGTGCCAGGCACATAATAAGCAACACAGCCCTTATCACGAAGGATAGCCTCTACTCCGGTATACTTCCTACTCTTATTTGCAGCATTGTCGTATGACTGTCCACGCAATCTTGAATTTGAATGTCATTTTCTTACAAACAATTAAGAAAATTGTGGGCAATTTCTGATCCAGTGTTTGAATACATTGGTATGAACTTGATAAATCGCTCAACAGGACCAGATTGTGCAACATATCGGATGATCAATGTTAAATGGTCCACATACATATATAACATCTGGCGTTGAGCCTACAAATATCGAGAAGTACTTTGAAGATTTTATTTCAGCAACAATAAAAGAACCCATCACTTTTGAAACATCTGTTCAATCAGCTCTTCGTAGATAGTTGAGGAAATATGAGACATGTTCCCACGTCCTTTAACTCCAGGTTGGCAAGTACGTTCAGCAAGAAATGTGTCAAACTGACTCAGTAGTTCCAGTATTCCAAGGTAGTTACCATTGCTCGGTGAGCCTAAAAGTTCATTCTTGCCATGGAAAGCAAGGCCACGAATACAAATAAATTGTATAACGCTTTTTATCGTCATAAGAACTTTCCCCCAATATTTGATTTCAATTTCAAATTGCTTGGAAAGAATAGAGTCGATTTGAATGGATGATTCACGGCCACTTAGTGCGTCCATTGCATCAAGATGTTGCTTAGAGTTTTCATGACTCGAAAGCATGTCACGAGCATGCTTCCAATTATTGAAGCCATTTGTAAGCTTTCTCACTGCCTGTAACATGTGACATCAATTTGCATACAAAACAATAAACACAGCCACTAGTTTTATAATAGCATAAACAATTTCTGTGAGACCGCTCTCCTGTTAGCACGTGAGCACGTGTAAATAATGTTTATGTACTATAAAGGCGATGTGCCTCCCTATTCAACTGAATACATGATTATTTACAGTCGTCATCCTTGTGTTAACATAATGATGCACCACGCTGAATCCAGTAATTTCGCATGTTCTCGGAGATTTTTTTTTCTGGCCAAAGACGAAGATCATCGGTGGCAGCCTAATCCAAGTTTTCACTTGGTTTGCACCAAGACTTTAGTTTTCACTGAATTCACTTCATCGTCTATCTAATTTACTTATATTTTCAGTTATTCCTGCAAACATTTGCCCACCTTTATCATACAATATTACAAGTTTGGGGGCCCTTAAATCATTGGGGCCCCTGGCTGTAGCCCGTTCAGCCACCCCCACCCCCCTCCGCCATTTAAAAAAAAATCCGCTATATAGGGGTTAACAATGAAATTAACGAAATAGATAAACTGAGTATAGTGAAAGAAAACGCAAAGTATATATATATACTTCACGTATCAAATAAAGAAACGACATGGAATGATTTATGTAACTATTATTTACTTTGTACTTTATGATGGTGGAGAAGGTTGTTTTTGCCTTGCTGTACTGACTGTACAGTAATCATGTCACTCACACACGAACGCCATTTTCATGTTGTATTATTATTTATTGCTTTACCTACACTGTTATATGTCTCTGCTTCCAAGTAACACCACTAACATCTCTCTCCCTCTCTCTCTCTCTCTCTCTCTCTCTCTCTCTCTCACTCACTCTCTGTCTCTCTCTCCCGCTCTCTCTCTCCCTCTCTCTCTCTCTCTCTCTCCCTCTCTCTGTCTCTCTCCCGTTCTCTCTCTCTCTCTCTCTCCGTCTCTCTCTCTGTCCCTCTCTCTCTGTCTCTCTCTCCCGCTCTCTCTCTCCCCCTCTCTCTCTGTTCCGCTCTCTCTCTCTCTCTCCCTCTCTCCCCGTCTCTCTCTCTCCCGCTCTCTCTCTCTCCCTCTCTCTCCCTCTCTCTCTCTCACCCACACTTTTGACTTTGTTCGTAACCCGAGACAAATATTACAAGTTTCTGTTCATAACTCGATATGTTCGTGACTCGAGGCGTTAGTAATCTGAGGTATGTGCTTAAAAGATCTGCGCCACCTAGTCATATTAGATATAACCTCCTAGTCATATTAGATATAACCACCTAGTCATATTCATATAACCACCTAGTCATATTAGATATAACCACCTAGTAATATTCATATAACCACCTAGTCATATTCATATAACCACCTAGTCATAATAGATATAACCACCTAGTCATAATAGATATAACCACCTAGTCATATTAGATATAACCACCTAGTCATATTCATATAACCACCTAGTCATATTAGATATAACTGTAACCATAACTATATGTAACTCTTTATGTAGGCGTTCTCACAGTACATAATCTTGTGCACAATAATCCACTGAAGAAGTTTGTTTATACAAAACAACTTTAATATTTATAGTTTGTACACAGAAACATCATTTTAGGTTATACAACATAGAAATCTTGAGGCACACATATATTCCGTCCTTACACTACGGAACTCCACTGACAACTGTTCGCCCAACACTTTCAACCAATAGAAATGCTCCTTTCTTCCCGCGTTTCTTATACACGTGACCTTACGTCACAAAATTATGTTAATCACATGTGACAATAACCACCTAGTCATATTAGATATAACCACCTAGTCATATTAGATTTAACCACCTAGTCATATTAGATATAACCACCTAGTCATATTAGATATAACCACCTAGACAAATTAGATATAACCACCTAGTCATATTAGATATAACCACCTAGTCATATTAGATATAACCACCTAGTCATATTAGATATAAGGACACGATTTAGACTTAAGACTCACGCCAATGAATAGTCTGTATAATAGCTGTTTATTTAAGGCAAGAAACACATTTTAATAACTGCATTTCAGTAATATATTTCAGTATTGCATTTCCGTATTACATTTTAGTATTACATTTTAGTATAACTATCTTGTAACCATGTAAACCAATTACAATATATCCCACCTTAAATGTTTGCTTTTTCAGAATTATGAAACTAATAAACGTGACGTCCGTTCTATTTGGTAATCATGGGAGTCAGCATGAGCTGCTGTGTTTAATTAAGAATATAGCCATTCATTAACGATCACTTTGTTATGTTAATGACATGTCTCCTACTGCACACGACAGGTCAGGAAAAGTTGCGTATTCGCCGTCCCACCCCTGGAGGAGGGGGAGCACTATTAAAATTAAATAAATTGACAGCACTTTCGCCTAGATATTTTTTACCCCCGTGGAACAAGGGCGGATCATTTTTGACCCGCCATGGTATGTCTAAATTATTTCTATTTGCCGACTTCCAAGGGTTCTAAAAGCACGCATGGGTACACATCAGAAACAGACGACATTTTTCATACCGAACAGTGCTAAATCTGTCACCAGTTTGCTATCTACCCGTGTTTGGATGTCAGCAAACCAATTAATACCAACTACTAGAGTGAAGCCAAGGTGTTATATTACGACTTCCTGGCGTAACGCGGCTACGGCTACTCTTGATCAAATATTTGAGAATGAATTTTTAAAAAATTACAACCAATCTCAGTATTCGACGCCTTTTTTGTACTCGAGACGAACCTAAACTTACGATTATAATAGAACCGAACGTGTCTGCTTAATTAACGGATGTCAGGCGTCTGTAAAATGTTTAGATTTCTGAGAAAAGAAACAGAAATTTATAGCAACAAAACGTGTTTTTGTTATTATGAGTTTTAAATAAATGTTTATTTTAAATTTTTTACAAATTATTATTACTTATTAATAAGAGAAAGTTCATGGCAGAAAAATAAAGCTCTAGTCATGCCCGTCAATAAATATCCTTGTCGTAATCGTGTTATACTTACTATAGTCGACTACTCCTTGGTATTTATCATCGTCTTTGTTTGACACTTCCGTAACGACAATGAAAACTGCCCTATCGTATATCATGGACACTCGACTCCACGCTTACACTCGGTGTTTGTATCACTGTGTGAGGGGAGAGGAAGGGGTCGCCACGGCCCTGAATGCCATGATAACAATTGAGTGTTGATTACTGGTCAAGTTACCATGCGAGGTCCGAGGTGTAATATTTGAAACATATCTCAGCCCACAAAATCTTAACTCAGGTCTGTAGATCTGCTGGGTATGTGTGGCGTGTGAGTGTGTGTGTGTGGGGGGGGTGGTGGTGGTGGGGGTGGTGGGGGGGGGTTGGTGGTGTGGGGGGGGGTTGGTGGTGGTGGGGGGGGTAAGGTGGGAGGAGGTTTACTCCCGTCAGAGACGTTAGAACATTTCTGAGGGCATAATTTATGTACATTTGCGTGGTTAGAAAGGGGGGGGGCGGTAGCTTTATTTAGAGGGGGCTACATTTTCGCAAAGTTAAGATGAAGATTTTTTCCACATCCGAAAGGAAGTAATCGTCACTGTTCATGTACCTATATTATTATTATTTTTTTTTGGTCCTTACTTTTAAAATTCTTAATTCAATGACAGCCTCAATTCAATAATCATTTCCCCGGTATATGCAGCCGGAGCTTCGTGTTTATTTTAAATATGTTGTATAATTCGCCTTTTAGATTTTCTACTAGATTTTTTAGTTGCAATTTTTTAGGACATTCATCTAAGTGTTTACCCAGATCATTGTGTGTAAAGCCGTCTAGAGAAGAAGCGTTAACAATCTGTGCTGTCTTAACGTAACGAGTCAGTTATTCTGTATCTCAGCAGGCTCTGGTGTAGTAACAGTTTGTCGCCTCCCCCCCTCCCCCTGCGCCCACGCCCAACAATGTCCAGGTCGAGCGTCTTCCTGGTTATAAATATATTGGCCGAAATTGCCTCCTGCGGCGGACCGCCCTCCTCCCGATCCTGCGCCCCCACCCCAACCCCGGGGGCTTCTTCCAGTGACGTCACAACTGCTTCGTATTGATAAAATCTTCACTCTAGGTGTGGATGAAACTAATCTACATGGCGATGCAGTTGGTTGGCGTCCTTATTTGTCCCGTTACAAGACAGAAAAAAAAATCATATACGGATATCATTCTTTAAACTATATCAACAACAACAAGCAGACTAAAAAATAATCAGTTTGCTGAAATATTTTCCAACAAGTCGCTTTCACTCTAAAATCTAAAATTAGCCTCATCTTCACCACTCGGCTCCATGACACCTGTGAATTCCAGAGGTCAAGCATGTCCGTTTCACGTCCGCAGCGACGTTCACAGAACTGCGCTTGACACTAATGATACGACGTCTCCGGACAGGGGGTGTCTCAGTCTCGTGACACCTTCTCGAAGTCACATGTCTCTTAAAACACGTTTCTGAGATAAGGTGGCACGTGTCAGAACTCAAGTACCCTAGGTCCAATTTTTCTCTAGAGTGAGAAGGACATCAGTTTATAAAAGAAGCACGGCTAATCTTACACGTATTTAGACTAAGACGCTTTTTTTGTTTAGTCCCAAAACCTCGTGGTCGTTATAACCCCGTAGTCGTAGGGGTTCTAATGTTTCCATTAGAACATTCTCGGTCTTGATAGACCTGGCGGCGCCCATCCCTCTCCAGGTCAGCGGAGAACTTTCTTAGCGTAAGTCATTCATCAACATTTTTATATTTGCTTTAAGGTGGAATCGATCCCACACCCCTCAGCTTGTGAGCGCACTATTGACTTCGCTATCCAGCCGCTTATTTTATTATTCTAAAAAAAATTAGGGGTACAATCTGTATAACAAATTAGGAATTACGAATTTATAATAAGTAGTACTAACGCAGGCTACGACCACTGGTCCGGTTTATGGTTGTTGAGAATCTGGTCAGTTCTTTGATTGGAACACGTGTCTATCTCAATCCATTGTGTCATCATGTATCCTTAGGATTCCTTTAAGAACACAGGGTCTCTATCAAATCATGCCAGGTGATGCAGTCTCTAGCTATTATAGTTTATGTTTCTCATCGGCATCATTCAATACACAACGTCATGGTGTTTTCTTGTGTCTTACTGTGATATGTTTGCCTCTCTGGGTTCCGCTCTAGGGACTGTCTGGCGTTTTCAGTATGTGTCCTATTCATATCTATTTAGTTTCCATAATACTTGTTTCTCTCAACACATGTTGTCGCCACATCTACCATATCTTGCAGCTTTAGTTTTGTCGTAATGTTTTTCAGTATGTTTCTCAGTCATATGTGATGACGTCTCTTAACTCAATAACAGAAACATTCTTGTTACCGCTTTGACCAAGCGCCACTCTACGGCGCGCTCCGAGTGACGTCAGAATGCGTGCTGTTAACCCACATCGGGACCGTCAACCTTCTCTCCGCCCACTTTAGACAGTTAAAGTTCTCCACACCTTTCCGACTCCTAATTTTTTTCAATACCAGTTTTCACTGCTTCACGTCTGTCCTGGCGTCGTTTCAACGTCTGCAGGTGAGCAAACAGCTGTTTAAGTCGTTTGCGAGCAGCCACAAAATCTTCAAATCCACGCCGGACACACTTGTCTTTACCGTGAGGGGAGGGGGGTGGGATGGTTGCTATTATTTCCGAACGATCGGTTCCCTCCTCTAACTACGCCCACGTATGTGACTGAGTTACCGAAGTTTCTCACGGTGGTAAGTATCACACACAGACACACACACGTAGTCGACCCCGGTTTAGCTACGCCCAACGGTTTCAAGTTTACGGGCGTACGCTAAGTCAACAATTTGCATTTAAAGACCGGGTCTTAGTTAAACAGGTCTTTGAGACAGAGCGTACAGTCTGAGGTACATTACGATTGTTGACTTTGAGCGTACAGTCTGAGGTACATAACGATTGATGACTTTGAGCGTACAGTCTGAGGTACATTACGATTGTTGACTATGAGCGTACAGTCTGAGGTACATAACGATTGTTGACTTTGAGCGTACAGTCTGAGGTACATAACGATTGTTGACTTTTAGCGTTTCTTGCTACAGCTTAGAAATAAAGGAAAATAAAAGTGTATCAAATACTTCTTGTGTTATTGAACTTAAAATGCCTCGAAGGTATCATGCATTGATAATTACTGGTTATGGTCCCAAGCATGGATTTATTTAATTATTTATCAGCTTGATATATAATGTAGCCAAGTGGTGGCTTAAATTGTAACAAGTACACACAACAATCTGTGGGACTAAAACATTTCTCCTAGCAGTTTTAATTCAACAACAATGAAACAAGCTTTTCTTCATTTTTCCCACCACGTTAACTAACTGTCACTTTTGCCGCGTCACTTGCTTTCTTTTCTACATAGTGCATCTCGGTGCGGTGCACATAGTACGGCGTGGAACGAGTGTGCAAACTACTACTAAAAGTATCTCAAAAAGTTACTCAATGAATCACATTAAAAAAACTTTAACTGTATGAAAGTCCTACAGGATCTACATTTATTTGCTAAGACATTGTTTCACGTGTGAGTATGTTGTGTGACATATGGTATGTCAGAACACATGCAACTAAATACGAAAAAAAAACAGCTTGACCCAAAGACCCCCACCCCCCTTTAAAAAAAAAGTATAGTAGCAGCATGTGTTTCGATCTGATTATCGTAAAAATCATAACGAGTAAATTTCTTTCGACCCCCTCTACCTCTATAATTTCTGATCATACCACACGATCTTTGACACCCACGTGTATGTGTGGCTTTTAAGCACCGCGGCAAAACTTCTTATCCAATCAAACAGCGCAACCCTACCAAGCACGAGTTTTGAAGATGGACGGAAGGAAGGGCCAAGATTAATGAAGAGGAAGTCAATTAAAAATAAAATAAAAAATAATTTTAACAAAATATTTTGAATTTTTAAATATATTTTTTTTTAATGTTTGTCAGAAATTTAACTTTTTATTCACTCTCACTTTTTTTTTCTCGAACCCCGACTCACACCGCTTTCATGTCCATGAAAATTATTTTTGAAATAATAAGTCTAGACATTTTTGCTGTTCACATTAACTAGTTTGCAAACATGATGATGAGTATTGATGAGCATATGTTTTTTGTGCTGACAGCATGCAATGTATAATTCCTAATAGTAGTGCTTAGAGATTAATATTAAACTTAGCCGTGGGTAAGGATAGAACTGTCTGGTGTCTCGGTACACGAATATAGATCCGCCGCTTTGTCGTAGAGAGAAGTACGCTTGTTCAGAGAAAGACACCGGCTCTCACAAAGATTAACTGTGGCCTGTCTTAAAAACCATGTCATTTCCATCGTCTGCGGTCGCCGGCTACAGGAGAGAACTAAAAACATCACCTGAGCTATGTCACCGTTGGTCTACCGCCACAGTATCAGCAAATTAAGGGCAGCTACCGCGTAGATTAAATGATACCCGTGTCTTGTGTATGGGCTCGGGTTTCGTCAAATATCATGAATTATTGCGTCTGAGCATGCGTCGCACGGTGGGGGTGGGTGGGGGTGGGGGTGGGGCGCTCGTTGTCTGGGGCTCACTAACACTTGAGGGTGGGGGGTAGTTTTGTTGTGACGCGCAAGGTTTAGATAATGGTGTGTATGGAAATACCGGATAGTCTCCACGTCTGTGAGCACGGTGTGCGGGGTGAGGATGTGTTGTGGTGGAGTGGGTCATGGGAGATGTGGTGAAGAGCCACTCGATGGGTTGTGTGGTGGTGTGGGTAATGGGAGATGTGGTGAAGAGCCACTTGATGGGTTGTGTGGTGGTGTGGGTCATGGAAGATGTGGTGAAGAGCCACCCGATGGGTTGTGTGGTGGTGTGGGTCATGGGAGATGTGGTGAAGAGCCACTCGATGGGTTGTGTGGTGGAGTGGGTAATGGGAGATGTGGTGAAGAGCCACTCGATGGGTTGTGTGGTGGAGTGGGTCATGGGAGATGTGGTGAAGAGCCACTCGATGGGTTGTGTGGTGGAGTTGGTCATGGGAGATGTGGTGAAGAGCCACCCGATGGGTTGTGTGGTGGAGTGGGTCATGGGAGATGCGGTGAAGAGCCACCCGATGGGTTGTGTGGTGGAGTGGGTCATGGGAGATGTGGTGAAGAGCCAACCGATGGGTTGTGTGGTGGAGTGGGTCATGTGAGATGTGGTGAAGAGCCACTCGATGGGTTGTGTGGTGGAGTGGGTCATGTGAGATGCGGTGAAGAGCCACCCGATGGGTTGTGTGGTGGAGTGGGTCATGGGAGATGTGGTGAAGAGCCACCCGATGGGTTGTGTGGTGGTGTGGGTCATGTGCGATGTGGTGAAGAGCCAAACGATGGGTTGTGTGGTGGTGTGGGTCATGGGAGATGTGGTGAAGAGCCACCCGATGGGTTGTGTGGTGGAGTGGGTCATGGGAGATGTGGTGAAGAGCCACCCGATGGGTTGTGTGGTGGTGTGGGTCATGGGAGATGTGGTGAAGAGCCACTAGATGGGTTGTGTGGTGGTGTGGGTCATGTGAGATGTGGTGAAGAGCCACTCGATGGGTTGTGTGGTGGTGTGGGTCATGGGAGATGTGGTGAAGAGCCACCCGATGGGTTGTGTGGTGGTGTGGGTCATGTGAGATGTGGTGAAGAGCCACTCGATGGGTTGTGTGGTGGAGTGGGTCATGTGAGATGTGGTGAAGAGCCACTCGATGGGTTGTGTGGTGGTGTGGGTCATGTGAGATGTGGTGAAGAGCCACTCGATGGGTTGTGTGGTGGTGTGGGTCATGGGAGATGTGGTGAAGAGCCACTCGATGGGTTGTGTGGTGGAGTGGGTCATGTGAGATGTGGTGAAGAGCCACTCGATGGGTTGTGTGGTGGAGTGGGTCATGGGAGATGTGGTGAAGAGCCACTCGATGGGTTGTGTGGTGGTGTGGGTCATGTGAGATGTGGTGAAGAGCCACTCGATGGGTTGTGTGGTGGAGTGGGTAATGTGAGATGTGGTGAAGAGCCACACGAGGGGTTGTGTGGTGGAGTGGGTCATGTGAGATGTGGTGAAGAGCCACACGAGGGGTGTGTTCACACATTGAAAAAAAAAGGGGGGGTGCAATTTTTATTTTACAAAAAGATCTTCAAAATTTGTTTCCAGGCCTACACAGGTAATTCTTTAAAGTCTCTTGTAGCAACACTCCGCCACGTACACGTGTACATGTACTTTAAAAAAAGGACACTTAAAATTAAAACAACAAAACAAATATGTGCAGAAACGGGTAAAGGTTCTAATTTTCAGCCCATTCAATAGCAATCATAGAAATAAACTTGTCCATCAGTGGCCACTAGAAATAACCGTGCACCCACAATAGATCGTTGACCCGCCCCCTCCCCATTTTGTCTCAAACAATGTTGCGAAAGTTGACATTTCTCTTATAATAAAGTTAGGGAACAAACATGCTATAAAGCAACGGGGTTTATCCATTTAATACATTT
The DNA here is from genome assembly GCA_944989445.1 of Ampullaceana balthica. NCBI lineage: Eukaryota > Metazoa > Mollusca > Gastropoda > Lymnaeidae > Ampullaceana > Ampullaceana balthica. The sequence goes on along the minus strand of CALYLW010001313.1, from coordinate 73,675 downwards.
TAATTTACCCCCACCCCACCCCCGCACCAAAATAAATAAATATAACAAAATAATAAAGAAATGAAAAACAAAAACCCGTTATGGCATTTACAAGAAAAGAGAAAACTAAAATTTGATACTAACAGAAATTTGTTCTACATTGGATTATATATTAGGTGAATGAGAGAATGATATGGCCAAAACGCGATTATTTAGTCCACCTAAATCTTAACAGAGCACATAATGAATAGTTATAGTCCAATTTAATTTCCCCGTAATAAAGCAAAAGCAGAAAGTACAGAGAAACGGTATGGAGCGCACAGCGTAGGTTAAGGAAGAATATATCATTCATGGTTGAGCCCGTAGGAGATCTGCCTCTTCAGAACTCTAACTGAATACTTGGGAGATTTTGCAGAGTCCGTCTAAGGAAGTTTTCACAAGATGAATATAAGATTCGATAAACTTGAATCGACCGAAGTGTGGAAATGTTACAGTTCTTGTACAACAATGTACACCGTAACTGTAGACTCGCAGGCAAGGTGTTGATCAACTTTTCCAGATCACCAATGAGACTCTCTCTAGTTTGGACGGTCATTTTATCAATACACCCTAGGTAGGTCTTTGATGATCCCCAGCTCTGCGGCGGTCCTAACCATGGAGATCCGTATGCTTTGCCGGGGTGGCGCCAACGTGGTAGCGGGTCATAGTAGGGAATTCCACCTCTCCTTGTGAGGCCAATTTAATGGGAGGCATTTTTGACTTTATGTTCTAGATGCCCAGGTGGCCGCTTCAGAACGACCGCTTCCATGAGGGAGGGGGAGGGGGTTCTCAGCTGTTACGTCCCTTTGGGGGCCAGATAGCTGAGAGGGTCTCCTGGGAAGACCCATGAAGAGCATTTGGCTCGGGGCTTCTGATTTTCTTCCACATGTAGGATCAATATACTCACTTGGGTAACACTTTTATGAACAATTAATTTTCAGATTTTAGTTAACTTGTAAGATTTAAGACATGACTTTAACTATGTGGGGATCTTTGAAGGCTGTCAAGTGAGATGAAACCTCCACACGACACCTTGGTCACTCACCATTACTAAAGATTCGAAAGGAAGCAAAACATCGAGGCGAACCACGGTGGATATCCGGTAGGTCGCCATAGTGACAGCGTGCTCCCAAACGAAGGGCGAGAACAACGACAACTCGTCGAGGGGAGACAATTGTCAGCCCATTATACTGTTATCAATCACTTTACGCCGCAGCGCTCCACATGATCTGCAGCATGTGCTAAGACCATCAGGAAACAATCAATCAGCGGGACCCTCAGATCAAACCCGGGACCAGTCTGTCGTGAGTCGGGCCAGCCAAAAAATGTGTCCATCCCTTCAATACTTCTTTCTTTCTTTGGGTTCCCTGGTATTTCTCTACTCCGCGGATAAGAAAACTATCTGAGACGCATATTGCGTAGTTCGTTTGATAAATCATCGGACAGCGAAGACGAGAGACCCCTAAACAAGTGTCAAAAGCAAGTGACTCATTCTCAAAACTCAAATTACCATTACGTGCAGAAACTACTCAGGGTAAGTTTACACTAGTTCATGAATTTAACACTAGGCGAACATAAGAAAATTTATCTTTTTGTATGGATAGACTGCAGTCGAAGGCTAGCTGTTCTTGCGTCACATTTTGGGTGGGTTTTTTTTACAAACGACCTTTAACCTCTGTGCTGTAACTACATTTTTGTTCCTTGCCATATCTACTTTTTGCTGCTATTATATCCTATATATTATACATGTGGAAGAAAATCAGCAGCCCCGAGCCTAGTGCCCTTCATGGGTCTTCCCGGAAGACGCTCTCAGCTATCTGGCCCCCCTCTCCCCCAAGGGGACGTAACAGCTGTAGTAATATTAATTGAAATGAAACATGATGAATCCAAAATTAACACAATAGGCCTTGTCATAATATGGCGGAACTCTATTAATAGAAATATTGGGGCTAAATATATCGTTTTTGTAGGACAAATTTCATAAAAATTAATGTGTTATGGCTTTATTTTCTTTGTAAATAAAGATTCGACATCATACGGCATTGTTAAATTCCTAAACTATTCTAACCAGTCTAAGTAAATAAAAGAAGGTGATCTGTAGCACACACATTTCCCGCGCCAATGGAAAGCTAAATATAGATAAAGAAAAATCAAACGATTATAAAGTAAATGAATTCAGGCGCGGTTAATTTGTAGGTAACTAAACGTAAACACTTGTTCATCGAGGTGAAGGTCATTAATCAGCCTTTGGGCCCCATGCCCTCGTACATTGGCTGCTCTAACGCCAACCAACACACTTCATAACAGGGTTGGTTCGCCGCCGACCCCCACCCCTACCCTCAAGTCTTTATTACAAGTACATTTTAGCGGAAGGATTTGTTTTCTGTTTAAAGGGAACTTTTTTTTTAGAACTCCTGAATCCAATTGTGGTGCAGCTGAAATTGTAGTTGAGAGGTGTGATGTGGCTTTCAGTGAGAGGGGAGAGGGATGGAATGATGCTCGAAGGTCAGAGGTCTTAAAATACGGCCAAGCCCTATCATTAATTACGTGTCTCACATACGTCAACGTCATAATCAGAGGCGTCCCCTCACACGGGTCCAACGTAATCTAATCTCGCCTTCTATTTATTTATATTGGCCCCGTATCACAACACCAGGCCCGGCCTATCAGAGCAGCCCGACCAACGAGGCCTGTTATGCACTGCCAAATTAGCGCGCTATCATATCTGGGCTCCCTCACCCCACCCCCGCCTTATGCCAGAATTCAACTATCACATTGTGCCGAGCAAACATTCATTATGTAAATGTGTCACTTTATTGTTGTTTTAACATATGTAAGTGATTCGATTATGATTTACATTCTTCGTTAAAATTTATTATTTCAAGTTATTCTAATTTGCGTATGATATCTTTTAAAATAAAAAAATTATAATTATTTTTATTTCTTAATTTCTAGATTTATTTTCGAACAACTGTAAAGTTGTTCGTGGTGGGGTCCCAAAAACCGCGGCCCTACCAGACCGTGGCAAAAACCAGAGCCACACCACTAGCCCAACATATGGACTGGGTAATAATCTTTCAGCTGCTTAAGAAAATCATCATACTTTCCACACTCTGACATAAAAAATATTCACTTCAAGAAGATAAAGCGAGTGATCCAAGTCAATAGACACTGGATCTTGACATATCCAAGTCAATCGACTCTTGCGTCTTGACAAAGCCATATAATATCAAAGATATTACCTTAAGCAAAACCTTTAATAAGGTAATCGATGACATTTAAATCAGCATCGAATCCACCCTATTTGAAGACGCCGTGCGACTGTGCTTGAGTCTCGGAGATCTTCATCTTTATTATATCAGACGTTTACACTGCAAAGTCGGAGATCTTTATTATATCAGACGTTTACACTGCAAAGTCGGAGATTTTCTTTAAATTTTTAAAATTAACAAAAAATGTACAGTTTTCTGTAAGATTTCAAAACAGCTACACAAAGTTTAATAAAAAAAATCACCAACCTAATTAACATAAACCACAATGCCCTAAAGAATTCGTTGAAAGTGTTCTAATTTAAACACAATCACGCCTGGATTGGCCAAACCGGATTTATGGATGGTGTCATTCTTTCTGTCTTCGACCGAAATTCTCGGTTTGCTGATTCCGTCTTGTTCTCAGCCATCTTGTTATTTTTGTTTTGCACCCCCATACCCACCCCACCGCTTTAAAAAAAAAGAAAGAAAAAAGAAATGCTCGAAATTGACTGCCTACTGAAATTCACGTAGACCCAGAAACTTAAATCCGACCGGAAACTGGGCTTCCGACATCACGGTAATTCTCGCAGGACGTTTCTCTCCCCCTGGCGGAAGTAGACAACGCCGGTCTTTCCGCCTTTTACGTAGCACAGAGTAACAACAACAAAAACACTTGGTGTTGTTTGGTATGGCGAGAAAGGATTCCGGAGAGCTCCCGTATTTAGAGTATTGAAAATTAGAGTATATCTAACTTCAAGAATACCGGAAATCTTTTTTAAAATCTTAAAATTAATTTTCAAACAAATTTTAGAGTATGAATAATCGAGATATTAAGATATTTTTAAAAAAAGTGTTCCAATTTTGGCCGAAAATTTCAAAAATATTGCTTCATCATTTAGTTTTGCCAGTACCGTGCCGCAATGGCTCCTTTCCCTAAGCCTTAAGTGTTTTACAATTAACCTCGTCATCATCCTCGGGATGTGATATCATCACCAAACCTAAACGAGAAGAGTTCCCTATTGTTAGTACAACTCGGACCAACTTATTCAGTACAAAAATAAGTTCACCGATAACGGAGAATTCGTTCATTGTTTTTATCTCAGCCTATTTCTGTTAGTTGCGTACCAGTTGGTTATTTACCAGCTAAATATAGTTGTTGCTACTTTTTATCGCATCATAATCAGATTGTGAGATGTGCTGCCAATTTGATTTTATCATGTATACTGTTTATACTTACTACATAGGTAATGGTTATTTGTTCCAGTATTGGTTATGAGTTTCAATTTCTTGCACTTCCTGTCTGAGTTTTTTTTTCCAAGGGACGTGTGCCCATTTTATTTCTTTGATCATAATGTTAGTAGTTTCTATTGCCAAGGCAGATACTATATCGCGTCATGTAAAAAAAATGTTTTATGATTAGTATCAATGAATGAGGCATTTTCCGAAACACGGACATTTGTACATCGTCTATATTCTATATTCTATATTCTATACGTTTTAAGTGTATGCCTAATATTTTGGGTATTTTTAGTCACAGAAAAAGTTTGTGTCTGTTATAAATAGATTTTAAAATAAAAAAACCGTAAAAAACCAAGTTTTGACTATACATTCTTTATGTAAGAGGCGTAACTAAAAGAATGTTCATTATAATACGCAGCGCAAGACCATCCAACAATACAAAATTGTAGTTGTGTCGTAAAACATGTTTAATACAACGCGCACCGATCAGGAATATGTTTATAAAAAGTGTTGTCAATAAAATACGCACCGTATTGCGCGACAGAAAGTTTGTTCAATATAATGCGCACTTTTACACTCTATCTCAAAATATTAACATGATACATAGAGATAGATAAAATAATCTAAAAAATCAATAATTTAATTACGGTACATGTGATCGATCTGACATTTGGATACATTGTTTTTATCATCGGTACGAAACTGCTTGCAAAATTCCAGCTCGCTAGCTTACGAGGAAGCGGGTTAAAATTGATCAAAAGTTTTGGCGACAAGCAAGGGTTCAAACAAACAACCAGACACCACGATTTAATATAAAGGATTTAAAAATTGATTGCTGTGGAGGTGATGAAAAAATAGTTGTTGGTGATGATTATGCTGTACATTGATGACCGCCATTTTATCACTAAACAAGCGATCATGCTACTTTAGGCTGGGCTGTACGTGATTTGTCTGCATATTTTAAACTGGTTGATTATGATAAGTCTGAATAAACGTATATAACAGCTAGAGATATTGTTTATCAATGTAAGCTTTCTGCTTATGTCGACATCAGTAGTGTAATAATGATGATGTCACCGGGATTCATTATGGGCCTTCGATAAACGAAATGTCTTGAGGGGGTAAACATTTTAAAATGATGCTGCTTACAAAAAGAAAATGACGGTAAAGTTTTTTGTTTAAAGAACTGGTTCTACATCCATGCACCGAAAATTGTGACAATTTCTGACTACACCAAGATCATACCCATTGCAATCTGTAATACAAATTTGTGATACAAGTTTGTGATATAGTTTCTTATGCCAGTTTGAAATCACATTTTGTGCTACAAGTAAGTGATACCAGTGCATGATAAAATACAAAATACACAAACAAATTGTGCAATTAAAACAATAAATTTGAGATTTATTTTAAACTAAAACGACAATAGACGTTTCGGCTAATGCCTTCATCGGTACAATAACATAAAATAGGTACTTACATATATTTAAATTCTTAAAACATATTATATCATAAAATAATTTAAAATATTCATGTAAAATAAAATTAAAGGAAAAACAAAAACAAACAATATATATCCTGTGTCCTTGTTTGTTTTTGTTTGTCCTTTCATTTTATTTTACATGAATATATTAAATTATTTTATGATATAATATGTTTTAAGAATTTAAATATATTAAGTACCTATTTTATGTTATTGTACTGATGAAGGCATTAGCCGAAACGTCTATTGTCGGTTTAGTTTAAAATAAAGCTCAAATTTATTGTTTTAATTTTTTGTTTGTGTATTTTTCATTTTATTTAAAAGCTTTATCGCAGTCCCATTCTGTATGATACATCAGTGCATGATACAGTCTGTGATACCAGTCTGTGATACCAGTCTGTGATAATAGTCGGTCATAAGAGTTTTTTGGTACCAGTTAGTGACGCCAGGTTGTCATGCAAGTTTAAGCATACATCGCGAGGTCTCGACAGTACTACAGAAGCCTTAAGCGAGTTAATCCCGGATTTCGCGTCACGGCACATGGTCATGTGACAGTGAATCTGTGAATAGAGTGGGTCAATACTATGGCTAATCGGCTGCTGTAGGTCTTAGTCAATTGAAAATGATTTTTTATTTGAATATATATGATATCTGAATTTCACCCTTGCTAGTTCTGCAATATACTTTCAGAAAAAAAATATATTTACATTGAAGACAACTAAACACATTCGTAATAAAAAATTTAACACTGACAGGCGTGTAAACCTACACAACCTACACAACACGGATTCTCCAAAATTGGAAGTATTAATTCTGCACAAATGTTTTGCTAGTCCTCACCTAAAGCTATACCTGCAGAGTGCAGAGATACAGCATCATCAGAAGATAACGTCTCTCCAACCATTGACCATTCTGTCTTTAACATCTTTTCACTGGTTAATTCAGAGGCGTCACAAGGGGGGGGGGTTGCGAGTAGTGCGGGCCGCACCGGGTGATACATTCACAAGGGGTGACATCAAAGTGTAAAAGTCTGTATGTTCCTGTTATTTGGCACAGACAGACTCAGAGGAGGTCTAGGGTGTAAGTCTTGAGGAGATGACACCATGAGCTAATACCGCACTGGGTGACACCAAGCTTAGTGACGCCTCTGCTGGTTATAAATATAAATTACTTTGTAACAATTCAGTTGTTTAATCTCAATATGTTTCAATATTTTCTGTTTGTTTGTTAAAGTTCCGCCTGAAGCCAGGACACAGCGACTTGAAATATTTTGACGTGAAGCTACTTCAATTGTCTGAGATACATGCGGACGGAATGCCTGGCGCGTGACAAGAGCACCTCCAGCGACCAAGTCTCGGTGGAATCTACGCTCATCAAATATGTATAGACGCACGGGCTGGGAAGGAGGAAGCAATTTGGGCGACTCCGGCTCCTGCTGCTGGACGTCATCGAGTGTTGGAAAAAAATATCTATTTAAAAAAAATAAAAATCCCTTCATAATATTTGCAAGCATCGCAAAATTTTCTCCTACACTTCAGGGCCGCCTATTGATTTCTGTTCGATAGGTCTGAGTCAGGTGACAGCCGTAGTCACCTCACCGGCCATGATGATCTATTGACAATTATAATTCCGTAATTGCTTTTATCTCTTCCCCCATACCCCCTCCACGCCCCCCGTCTCTGCCAACCCCCCCCCGCACAACGCACTTTTCTTTGGCCTGATCACCCGTCCGTCTGCCAAGGCTGACAAACAGCTTCCAATAATATTTCCCCAAGACATAAATCAAATGACTTGTCAATAGGACGGAGAAATTTCTAAAAGATATTGGCGAATCGAGGTTCTTTTGGTTAGAAGAGGCTTCCCATTTGTGTGAATATGTGTGTGTGTAGGGGGGAGGGTAGGGGTGGAGGGGGTTCGAGTGCGGTATTTCAAACGTGTGTGTGTTCAGTCATTAATAAAATTCGACTTATCTGGGGAAGTGATATTGCCAGATCTGTCGACTTCGTAATTGCGTTAGGTCTAGACTGGCAAAGTCAGCCAGAGATAATTTTTTTGCTTTCGGATGAACTGCCGTCCGTGTCAGGTTGTCTGTTTGAGGTTGTCCGTTTGGGGTTGTCCATCCTGTCCGGTTGACGTGGAACATGGGGTGGGGGGCAGAAATAATGGTCACGTAGGGAGAGGGGGGATCTTTTGTGGATTCAGAGTTAGAGGGAATTGTGTCTGGTGTATGATAGGTGTGGGGTAGGAGATGTGTGATGTAGGATAGGTGTGGGGTAGGAGATGTGTGGGGTAGGATAGGTGTGGGGTAGGAGATGTGTGGGGTAGGATAGGTGTGGGGTAGGAGATGTGTGGGGTAGGATAGGTGTGGGGTAGGAGATGTGTGGGGTAGGATAGGTGTGGGGTAGGAGATGTGTGGGGTAGGATAGGTGTGGGGTAGGAGATGTGTGGGGTAGGATAGGTGTGGGGTAGGAGATGTGTGGGGTAGGAGATGTGTGGGGTAGGAGATGTGTGGGGTAGGAGATGTGTGGGGTAGGAGATGTGTGGGGAAGGATTGGTGTGGGGTAGGAGATGTGTGGGGTAGGATTGGTGTGGGGTAGGAGATGTGTGGGGTAGGAGATGTGTGTGGGTAGGAGATGTGTGGGGTAGGAGATGTGTGGGGTAGGAGATGTGTGGGGTAGGAGATATGTGGGGGAGGAGATGTGTGGGGTAGGATTGGTGTGGGTTAGGAGATGTGTGGGGTAGGAGATGTGTGGGGTAGGAGATGTGTGGGGTAGGAGATGTGTGGGGTAGGAGATGTGTGGGGTAGGAGATGTGTGGGGTAGGAGATGTGTGGGGTAGGAGATGTGTGGGGTAGGAGATGTGTGGGGTAGGAGATGTGTGGGGTAGGAGATGTGTGGGGTTGGAGATGTGGGGGGTAGGATTGGTGTGGGGTAGGAGATGTGTGGGGTAGGATTGGTGTGGGGTAGGAGATTTGTGGGGTAGGAGATGTGTGGGGTAGGAGATGTGTGGGGTAGGAGATGTGTGGGGTAGGAGATGTGTGGGGGAGGAGATGTGTGGGGTAGGAGATGTGTGGGGTAGGAGATGTATGGGGTAGGAGATGTGTGGGGTAGGAGATGTGTGGGGTAGGAGATGTGTGGGGTAGGAGATGTGTGGGGGAGGAGATGTGTGGGGTAGGAGATGTGTGGGGTAGGAGATGTGTGGGGTAGGAGATGTGTGGGGTAGGAGATGTGTGGGGTAGGAGATGTGTGGGGTAGGAGATGTGTGGGGTAGGAGATGTGTGGGGTAGGAGATGTGTGGGGGAGGAGATGTGTGGGGTAGGAGATGTGTGGGGTAGGATAGGTGTGGGGTAGGATAGCTGTGGGGTAGGAGATGTGTGGGGTAGGAGATGTGTGGGGTAGGATTGGTGTGGGGTAGGATTGGTGTGGGTAGGATTGGTGTGGGGTAGGATTAGTGTGGGGTAGGATTGGTGTGGGGTAGGAGATGTGTGGGGTAGGATTGGTGGATTAAAAACATTCAAAGAAAGATATGTCTGGCAGAACTCTCTGGTCACGTATGTGAGGTAATATATGTGGTGTTAACATATTATGTGTGTGTGTGGGGGGGGGGTTTTGGGGTTAAAATGTGTTGGCGGGAATTATATCTGGAGTAACATATGTGTGGGGGAATATATGTGGTGGTCAAATATTTGAGGGGCATGTGTCGGGGAGGAGATGTGTCGGGGAGGAGATGTGTCGGGGAGGAGATGTGTGGGGAGGAGATGTGTCGGGGAGGAGATGTGTGGGGGAGGAGATGTGTCGGGGGAGGAGATGTGTGGGGAGGAGATGTGTCGGGGAGGAGATGTGTCGGGGAGGAGATGTGTGGGGGAGGAGATGTGTGGGGGAGGAGATGTGTCAGGGAGGAGATGTGTCGGGGAGGAGATGTGTGGGGGAGGAGATGTGTCGGGGAGGAGATGTGTGGGGAGGAGATGTGTGGGGAGGAGATGTGTGGGGAGGAGATGTGTGGGGGAGGAGATGTGTGGGGAGGAGATGTGTGGGGGAGGAGATGTGTCGGGGAGGAGATGTGTGGGGGAGGAGATGTGTGGGGGAGGAGATGTGTCGGGGAGGAGATGTGTCGGGGAGGAGATGTGTGGGGAGGAGATGTGTGGGGGAGGAGATGTGTCGGGGAGGAGATGTGTGGGGAGGAGATGTGTGGGGAGGAGATGTGTGGGGAGGAGATGTGTGGGGGAGGAGATGTGTCGGGGAGGAGATGTGTGGGGAGGAGATGTGTCGGGGAGGAGATGTGTGGTGAACGTTTATGTGGAGTACATTTGTGTGAGACATAACATGTGTTGAGGGGAGATATGTGTTGAGGCTGCACTTGTGTGTGGAACATATGTGTGGGGGGGGGGTAAAAATGGGTTCGGAGAATATGTGTAGGGCACATTCTGTGCTTGTGAGTTTCACGGACAGCTTATGTTTAAAATAGTATGTGTACGAATGCATTGCTCATGTATGTTTTGATCTATTTGTTTGACAGCACAAGATATGGGTATGTCGAAGTTAACTCAAAGTGTAGGGTAATGGCTAAATGATCCGTTTAGTGTTCACTTTGATCAGATATTACAAACTTTTCCAACAGCGGGTTGGATAACAGACAAAATGACGAAGGCGAGCCGCTTAAAATACTTTTTGTTTAATACTTGCAAGCCAGATAAAAAGCGAAATTTACATGTTTTTATGACTGAATGCGCACCGAGTTATGATGTAGCGAGTAATGTAAGAACAGAGCGTCCGGTTTAGCATATTTTCTCCACAAGAATCGTCCTCATACCAGCTTAGTTTTTTTCCCTCCATCTATCATAACATCCCCTGCCTGATACCACTGAAGGTTATAGTCTTTGGAAAATTAAATGAATATGTCTTTTTCTAGTTGTTGCTCCGTGCATGCTAAATTTATTCTGAAAAAAAAAGAAAAGGAAAAACAACAAAATAACAACAAAAACTACAAACGGACACATTGGACACAAATGTCTAAATTTACTCAGCGAATGAACACGAGACTATGTGACGTTCTCGTGAGATCTGGAGACTCATTCAGCGACAGACGATACCAAATTTTTAAATACATTTTTTGCCTCTCCGCAGCACTGTGTTCTCTCCAATTTATTGTTGTCGCAGCAAAGATGAAATTGCCGAATAGCTAATGTTTCCAAACAACGTTTCTTCCTTGGGACAATTATTTTCTCATATTTGATGAATGTTAAATGGCTGCACTATTTTTTTTAACGTAATCTCAATGATATGCTAAAAAAAAAGAACTTGATTTTAAGTTATATCAAAACGTCTCGTGTTTTAGAGGTTTTATCGAGTAAATTTATGTGCGTTGGTGCAACGGATGAAATGACATACAGGGGGTTGTATGTTTAGAGACACTGACTTTGAGTGATTTAAATCAAATGACGCAAAATAATAACCAAGAAGATTCAAATGTGGAAGAGACAGTATATCATACAGATTAATTCGTTGTATTTTGGTGGGGAGGGGGGGGCTACATAAAAAAATAACAGGAAAAAAGTCACAGGTAAAAGAGATAGAGTAAATGCTTTTTTCGCATGGCAATAACTAAACACTATCGATAAGTGTTGTTACAGCTCGAGTCTCTGGCTGGCGTACCTCGATGACATGACACCGAACAGATATCGTCTTGAAACAATAGTGGTTTTTGCATTGACGTGACACCAGAGAGATATCGTTTTAAAACAATCGTGGTGTTTGTTTTAAAAAAAATCTCATGTGTCACCAGACCCGTTGTCAGTGGAATCGACAGTAAAATCTAGGCTTGTACCGGATTTCGGCTCCGATCCGGCTCCGGCAGAATTTCACTTCACAAATGCGTCGAAATCCGGCTTGCCGGTAGAGCCATAACATATTATAGCTCCGGCTCCCGCAAATCCACAATCTGGCATTTTTTAAAAATCCGTCTCCGGCTTCGGCTCCGGTCGGATTTCTCTTTACACATCCGGCCAAATCCGGCTCCACCCGGATTTCAAAAATTTGAATCCGGTAAAACCCTATTAAAAGCACAAACTAATTTTGTTTAGCCTGCATCATTTAGCTCATTGTTCAATCTGTCAACTAACAAATTTCATCTCCCGCCAACCCCATATAGGTGGTCGAGTTGGATGAAAATTAAAATTGGGGGAAAACAATAAACCGATAAAATGTATCGCTAACAATTTTGTCTATAACTACTGGGAACTTTATGTGAAAATATGGGCTACTCATAAAGTTTTAGATGTCAAAAGAAGATTCTTAGCCATACTAATTGTCTTTGTACCATACACATATACCCAGTGGCGTACCAAGAGCCGGAGTCAACCAGCGCGGTCAAAGCTACGTCATTCAGACCATTGTATATGTTATATTAGTCAATGGTTTTATTTGAGGGGAGGAAAGAGGAAATCAAAACCCTTAATGCAGTGGTTCTCAACATGTGGTCCGCGGAGATGTCCCTGGTGGTCCGCGAGGATGAAATGTTAATTTATATACAAAGTATAATTATCTATAAATTTCCTGCACAGTAGTAGCAAAATTTTCAGTAGTGGTCCGCGGCTGAGACACACATTTTTCCTTGAATCTCAAAAGGTTGAGAACCACTGCCTTAATGTTTTATGGGTAAATTTATAAAAATCCTACCTATATGATGGAATAAAATCTACATTCCAATTTAAATCATTTGGTACGTGCATGGGGATATTTTAAATACCAAATTAATTGTAGAAGGCATTTTTTGTCTCTAAAGCAAATTTAAAATTGCTTTAATTATGACACAAATAATATTTTTCTCCCTCCCCCCGCCTGCCTTTTGGGTTAAAAAAAACATTGCGCCAAAAACAAATGAAAAATATACAGTAAGTGACCAAATGACTTTATTACATCACTTTTTATACTATTATTTTCTCAACTACATTCCACCCCCACCCTCATCCTCTGCCCAAAAAACTGTAAAGGTCCCTTACCGACGTGGTGTTACCGCTAACAAGGCCTGTGTAATACCATGTAGGTCCTGTACCGACATGTTTAGACAAGGTCCTGGTTAATCTATCGTAGGTCCTGTACCGACATGTTTAGACAAGGTCCTGGGTAATCTATCGTAGGTCCTGTACCAACATGTTTAGACAAGGTCCTGGTTAATCTATCTTAGGTCCTGTACCGACATGTTTAGACAAGGTCCTGGTTAATCTATCGTGAGTCCTGTACCGACATGTTTAGACAAGGTCCTGGTTAATCTAACATCCGTAGGTCCTATACCGACATGTTTAGACAAGGTCCTGGTTAATCCAACATCCGGAGGTCCTGTACCAACAGCGTATAAACAAGATATTGATAAAACCACGTAGGTCCTGTACCAACAGCGTATAAACAAGATATTGATAAAACCACGTAGGTCCTGTACCAACAGCGTGTAAACAAGATCTTGATAAAACCACGTAGGTCCTGTACCAACAGCGTGTAAACAAGATCTTGATAAAACCACGTAGGTCCTGTACCAACATCGTGTAAACAAGATCTTGATAAAACCACGTAGGTCCTGTACCAACAGCGTGTAAACAAGATCTTGATAAAACCACGTAGGTCCTGTACCAACATCGTGTAAACAAGATCTTGATAAAACCACGTAGGTCCTGTACCAACAGCGTGTAAACAAGATCTTGATAAAACCACGTAGGTCCCGTACACCGCCAACTATGACCTAATTGTCATCACCGTGTACGTCCACAAATAAAGAACGTTGTTGTTTACAGTGCGAAGGGGGTACCCCGCGGTGCTCACGTGGCGCGTGACATTTCGGTCCGGTGCCAGGGTCCACAAGTTCGCGGGAGGTTCTCACCTGATGTCACGTGATCGCTGTAAATAAAAACCACGTTCCGAAGAAGAGAAGCAGACGGCGGCGAGTTGCCCGCCCTGCTCCGTGGCCCCAAGTAAACAAATATTTGAATCCGATGCAGACTCATTTCGGTTTAATTTGATAATACTTTAAACTATGGAAACGATATGCCCTCCTGCATTTTTTGCGATTCTGACTGCGTTAAATATTTTGGTATTTTACTTTGATACTCTTTCATAACTCATTTTGAAACTCGTTCATAACTCACTTGAAACTCTTTCGATATCATCTTCGATACACTTTCAATATCTACTTTGATACTTCTTTGTTAGTCACTTTGATCATGTCTTAAACTCTTGTCACAATTCGAGATTTGAATATTTTACCTTCAGTCCCTTATTAATTTTTACGACAACAATATTGAGCGTACACAAAATTAAAGAAGAGGACGACTCTTGTTTTTCCTAATGATCGCTTCATGCCCCTAATTCGGTAACTCCCGCCCCCCCCCCTTTTTGCCAACATTTTAGCTTCCGCTTTACGGATCGTCCTCGCTTTACGGATCGTCCTCGCACACCCTTGTCTCAACTTCATTATTCCCATGTACCCCATCCTCCCTTCCATACTTCTCCCATCTCATACTGCAAACCTCCACACACCCGACCCCTGCTACTGAAAGCACCTCTACGTGTCCGTTGCTCTGACACACGTCATCAACTTCGGCTTTTTTGTAAACCAGTTGGTAACACGTGACCATTCTCAGCCCCACCCCCATTACCTTCTTAGTGAACGGTTCTCAAATAACAAAAGATGGTTTCAACTAAGTGCTCAAACGTCATTACGTAATTCAGTGAAATCTACAGTGACCCAACACGTCCCCATTCCCCACACACAGACCCCCCCCCTTTTATTCTACGATCTCGGAACTGACATAAAATCTCACCTCTTCCCACATAGACCTCTTTTGCATCTCGCCACGCAATGAAACAAATGATAAAAGTCAGGGGTGTCTAGTTCATCCAAGTGCTGACTGAAAGATGTGGTAGATGTGGCTGCATCATAATGTAGGGCGGACCTAGATTTTAGGGCTCTGTGATGGCGGCGTATGTCTAAACACGAGTTGTAATTCCGTGCAGTGTTATGTCGAGAGGTGTTCACCAGATGTTTCCGTAAGACCAAGGCTTTTTCCCGATATAGTAGAGTCATTTGTCTTCGAACAAGCCCTTTATGTTACCGTCGCGGCATTCACCATCTTTTAACAAGCCTACCAATGTTACCGTGAAGGCATAGATCTTGTAAAGAATACTTCATGTAACAGAAGCGATATTGATCTTGTAACAAACCGTTCATGTTCAAGGGACGACAAAGATCTTGTAACAGGCAACTCATGTAACCGTGACAACATATATCTTGTAACAAGCCCATCACTGTAATCGGAACGAAATAGATCTTGTAACAAGCCATGCATTCGTGTTACAGTGACGACACCTAGTCAATGAAAACCTCATCACAAGCCCTTCGGCTATTTCTATTACCAAACTTGAGGTCAAGTACATCTATTTATGTCCTCAAAGACAGCCCTCCCCCCCCCCAACACAACAAAACTATTCTTTACATTTGCTCTCGTCATTTCTTTCATCAAAGTCAATCAAGGAGCTCGTGGGTCCTTCTAACGACCCATAACACGTTGTAACGGCATATTCAAAGCACCCATTTTACCATAACACTCCTCAAAAACGCTTCTGAGTGTTACAGGGCTATGTCAGAGGTCAAATTTCAGAGTTCAGTAAAGTGCGAGCAGGACAGTTGAATAAAATTACTCACACGGCTGATTTCTTTGCCGCTCGCAGATTTAGTGATTTACTGTAAGTTGTGGGTGGGGGTATCTCTGAGTGCGTTTGCGTCTATTATTATATATATATATATATATATATATATATATATATATATATATATATATATATATATATATATATATATATATATATATATATATATATATGTCTTAAAGAATCGTAACTCTCAAACATAAGAACCGGATGCAAAAAGCATGAACATGAAAGTCGTGTTGATATTTCAATTTTGTGGTTAATATTTTCTTGGAACTGTTTCTTTTATTAATTTTGTAAAAAGATAATGCCATTCATCCAGATTTCAAACGCAGGTGGAAAGGAAAAGTCCGTTCTATCTTTAAATGTCCTTAGTGCTAAAATTCATCACAGACAAATAAATAGAGGTAAAAAAAAGATGTTTAAAAACCACATTTTTATAAGTGGACTTAAAAGAAGAAAATAATTTAAAACTTATTAGTTCAAGTACGTCCATTTAATATGACTAAATACGTGGGGCGGGCGCTTATGAGGTTTTACATATGCAGTTCATTCATTCTCTCACTTCTAGATCTCTCTTTTGCCATCTCAATTATAAATCTTTAATTTTTATACCAAACACCCGCCCAACGTTTTTAGCCATATTAAGTACTGTACTTGAACTTATAACTTTTAAATTATTTTTTTCTCTTTCGTCCACCTATAAAAAACGTTGTTTTTTTAAAAATCTTTTTTTTTACCTCTGTTTATTTTATTCTTTTTAGTTTAAGTGTAAAATCATAAAGTATATCGAAAATGTTATTTCTTTAAGCGCATCGCGTGTTTACGGACTGAAACTGACTGAACTCCCCCTGATGTAAACACATACCGTAATTACATTAATGCATTTTCAGTTTATCTCTATATAACATATGTAATTCAATTTCACAGTTTGTTATTGTTTTTCTACCATTTTCTGCATTAATTTAATTACGGTACATTCGATCGATCTGAAATTTTAATACAATTCATGGTAAGCCAAGATCTATCTGTGGTAAAATTTTAAGATCTCTAGGACCATCAGATGTGGCTTAATTTTACGTTGGCAGATTTGAAAAATTGCGGACAGCCAGACGGGACGAAAGCAAGTTAATAAAAACGTGGTAAAACGTGAAAAACAAAGAGCACCGCATTGAACCGAGATAACCGCTGCAAAGGAAAGTGATCACAACAAGGATCACCATTAATGAAGAAGATCCTTCGGGTCACGATCTTCTTTACATCAACGATCAGGAGCGAGCGGCTCGCGGCAAAAACACAAACAAAACAATTTCCTTTTCCTCCCTCCTGACTCCGCCCCCTTAGGGCGTTGACATTTTCCATCAATGGTTCCAACAAGGTTCTCAAACTTTTAAATCAGGGAATCGTAGACTTTTCCCCAAATACTCTGTTGTGGGCCGACTAAAAAATGGAGGGGGCTAAAATGAATCCACTGAAGTACAGAAAACATGAACCTAAGTTTATATGTTGAGCATTCAAAGTATGAGTTTTGTTCTCGTTTAAATAGTTGGCCAATTTGAGAATTGATATTTGCTCTGCCTACAGAGTACCATTAAATGTGGGAGGGGGGGGGAATGCCCGGCCCGGCTCCCTGGGATTCGGACACCGGTAGTGGTCTATATGGTCCATGTGCCAGCGTGGTTTCAGATTCTTGACCTATAAGATATTTTTATGATAAATAGTTTATGTGTTCAAAACTCCTTTGAAATGTTTTCTTCTTGACACAGCAGCATACTTTAGCTCCTGTTATTGACACAGCAGCATACTTTAGCTCCTGTTATTGACACAGCAGCATACTTTAGCTCCTGTTATTGACACAGCAGCATACTTTAGCTCCTGTTATTGACACAGCAGCATACTTTAGCTCCTGTTATTTCATATATCGCATTTCACATTTCCATATCGCGTATGGCTTTACCCAAACATGTTCACATCCGGTCATGTAGGCGGGCTTGTCTCTAGCTAGTGGACGAATGGCGGATGGACAATAATTCTTTACTTGATTTGGAATTGCTTTTTATTTTACTCTCATTCCCGCCCCCCACCCTCCGGAGACGTACATTAGCACCCGCCTTTTCTCTAACCACTCTTACTTAAAGTATTATTCAATTGTAAACAGGAAACATCAGCTGACGATGACATGAGGGGTGGGAGGGGGGCGCTGGGTGAAGGGGGAGACCACCCTTGCTTACTCCCATGACGCCAAGACCGGAACCTGTATTTAAATCTCGTTTTATCAACCCCTCCCCCATACCCATATGATCCATGAGGCTGACGCCCCTCCAGCAACCCCCCCCCCATCTTCTCTAACATTCCGCCCCCGACGGGTGCCTGCGCACGTATTTAAACCCCGGTAACTGTTTTACCACGACAGACCCGGTGAACTCTTGCAGTCTTGTGGCTAGAGCTAAACGTCTTGTTTCACGCTCATTTTCCGGCATCCACTCCGTCAGGTCAACTACCGACCCCACCCCCCCCCCAAACGTCCACCCGCCTGCCTGCCACTTACTCCCCCCTTCCACCACCCGCCCCACGCTTGGTCTACATGGGTAATGAACTCAACATATGTGAGAGGATGTCAGCGGTTCTCAATCGCTGTCGGTGATCAACATGTTTCATTTCATTTGCTTCTACTTTAAATGTTTCACGGGTGGTTTATATTGAAAGACTCTTTTATTGTTGACCTCTCACCCTATCTCCTAAATCTCAGAGTACTAAAGAACTTATCGTTTTAGTGATAGCCATAGCGAAATCTCAATTGTGTATTAACTGTAACTGTTTGGTTTTTTAAAAATAATTAATTTTTTATATTAAAAGAAAATACTCGGCGCCATACCTAGCGAGTGCAGCAACATTTATTTTAAGTAATCCACAAACAGTTATAGCAACGACAAAAAAATAAATAAATAATACAATTAAAAAATTAAATCTCACTGTTAATAGTGCTAAATTAATTAAGAATGTTCATTCTTTACTTTCATAATGAAGAAATTATTTTTAATTTAAAGTTTACCTTTCAACAGTTTTGGTTCGATATTTTACATGATTTTCAATAATTGATCTGCTTAAACCCGTCGCTTAGATATTATTTATTACTCTAACGATTATTATTATTTTTATTATTAATATCTTTTTAATTATCATCATTATCTTGGGGCCGTCCATAAAGTACGTCACACTATTTTTGACCATTTTTAACCCCCCTCCCACCCTGTCACAAACTGTCACAAATCTCGGACCCCCCCCCCGCCCCCTAAAGTACGTCACACTTTCGAACAAAAATGTTGTTTTTTTATTAACAAAATAATTAAAATTTAATATAAAACACAGTGACGTCACACATGGCCGGACCCTCCCCTCC
The DNA here is from genome assembly GCA_944989445.1 of Ampullaceana balthica. NCBI lineage: Eukaryota > Metazoa > Mollusca > Gastropoda > Lymnaeidae > Ampullaceana > Ampullaceana balthica. The sequence goes on along the minus strand of CALYLW010001313.1, from coordinate 54,589 downwards.
CCCCTGTCACAAACTGTAACAATTTCTTACACCCCCTCCCCCCCTTCTGGGGCGTGACGTACTTTATGGACGGCCCCCTTTATTATTATTATTAGTAGTATTATCACCATCATCATCATTCAAATCATTATTTTGATAATTATTAGTATTATTAGACTCTTTTTGAAAAAAAACAACAACAAAAAAACAACAAAAAAAAACAAGACCTATAAAGATGCACTTGTCACAAGCCCAGAATCCCTGGTATCTCCTGACACTCAAGCCTCTTCTAAACCAGACACTTACCCTCTCAATTCTCTTTTATCCCAAAATGTACAGCTGAGAGAAAAAAAATGAACACGAAGGGGTGAAAAGAATCTCTCAGACAAACCTTGTTTGTATGAAGAGGTAATTCCCAAATATCGTTTCTCCCTTTGCTCGGGAGTATTTGTGAAAGGGTTTCCCCGGTTTTATTTATAGGAATGCGCTTAATGACGCGTGCATTGGCAGATTGGAAGGAAAAATAAACATGAAATATGCTGACGGCTCACGAGCGAGAACAGAGAAGGATGGCTTCGGTTAAGTGAGCGCACTTCGAGGGCGCTTAAGAATGTGTTAGGAGTTTAAAACAGTTTTGAGGAAATAATGACTTTTCTCCCCTCACATCGTGTGAAGAAGTAGAGCAGACATCCATAAATCCGACTCAGAAAGCTGCACCAAACTTCTAACAAAATAGTTTTATGTTTGATGGACTCTCCACCCCCCAAAATCGCTTGTCCGCATGCACTTTAAAAAAAGTAATTCCCACACACCCACGCACGTGCACACTCACACACACTCACACACAGACACATACACACACACATATACATACATACATACATACATGATATATAAAGTAATGTGTAAGTATGTTAAATCCTACCATTTGAATGTCAATTTTACAACACGTATTTGGTTTTCGTGATTAGATTTGATACCCCATAGAAAATTATAACTTAAGTTTTGGTCAAATGTATTAATGTAATGTATTAATGTAATGTATTAATGTAATGTATTAATGTAATGTATTAATGTAATGTATTAATGTAATGTATTAATGTAATGTATTAATGTAATGTATTAATGTAATGTATTAATGTAATGTATTAATGTAATGTATTAATGTAATGTATTAATGTAATGTATTAATTTTTTTAATACAATGCAATACAAGTTAAATTGTACCTTGTGTGTTATATTATGACTAGCGTATCACCCGTCAAAAATGACGGAAGTTTTCAAAATAAATACACATCAGATTAAAAAATAACGTAAGACAGAACTTTCATTTATTTTTATTTGACTCATTTATTATCATATTGAACAATTTTATGCGGAACGTTCGAAAAGAGTTATATTTGGTGCAGTAATTTTTGGTGCGCACTATTGAGCAAATCAGCATTACACCCAAGAAGCATTACATCCATTACGGGGATTATGTATATTGATATGGTGATAATTGCGTCCCGAGAATGAGGACAACTTAACACAATGCTCAGTGTCAGATTCTATTAAATGATACATTTAACGTTGAAAATACTTCCACCGAATTCTCTCAATATCATTTATCACATAAACAAATAATAATAATAATAAGAATAATGATAATAATCATAATTATAATAATAACAAATATGAGGTTTCAAAAGTTTTGGAACAGTTTTTGGATTGCATTGACTTTATTTACTCACATCAAGTAATAGATGAGACTTTATCAATTTGGAAAGTTATAAGCATATTTTCACCCGAAGTATCAGAACTAATGGTCACGTGCAATGTTCCCTTTAAGCTGCGTGGCTGCGCGGCCGCGCAAATGTCTGACCGATGCCGCGCAAATGTCTGACCGATGCCTCGCAGCAGTTTAGAATTACCATGCAGCAAATTTGATAAAGTATTGCACATAAAATGGATGCTGTGCATCTTTGCACAAGAGTCATTCCACTTTGCACACGGGCCACCGAACTTTAGAGGGAACATTGGTCACGTGACCCTAGATTGTCCAATTGACGCAGCACTTCTACTCATCACTGATAACCTTAACTGCACGCTACAGATGTCCAGTCAGGCCCTTGTTAATATTGACCCCGCGTGTTAAAATCAATACCGTTCAGCAATCATGTGTTTGGATTTTTACACTGACTGGAAGGTGATTGGTGCAATCCATTCGATTCTGGTCAAAGACAGGTTATTTGGAGTAACACTTGAAAAACAAAAGTCTTGTAAACATAATAGGTTTTGAATATACATACCTCCGAGCATCTAAAGCCTAAAAATACAGTTTAACAGTAAGAAATAAGTATTTATTTTGTGGTTAAAGTTAAATAAGAGTATTTTATCTTGTCTCATGGTCGTCTCACCAAGTTATTTCAAAGCGAAGAGCTCAGGAAAAAGGAGAAACTAAATGTGAAAATACAGTCCTATTGTTTTTGGTTTCCTTTTAAGTCAAAAGAAGGTCTTCAAGCGGGCTTCTCACATTTCGGTTACGCCCCTGAGGAAAAAAAATGACGTGAAGTTAAGTGTGGAATATGTTCAGAATTTCTCGTCTTGACAGTTTCGCGTGCGTCTTCTACAGTCTGCTGATTTTTGTCTCGAGACATTCATCGAGCAGAAAATTGAGCAATATGAAAAAATTCATAACAGATGACACATCCGTCATACTACACGATGTTCATAACAGATGACACATCCGTCATACTACACGATGTTCATAACAGATGACACATCCGTCATACTACACGATGTTCATAACAGATGACACATCCGTCATACTACACGATGTTCTGTCACGGGTCAAGCAATTGCTCCCCTGGCGTTGGTCGAGATTCTTGAAATTAAATATCGGTGTTGTGCTTAAGTTAGTGGTAATTTTTTTGTATTGCAGTTTAGGGGCCTGACAACATGTCGTAGTATTGATTCATATAGATGGTGATGGTTTTGTGCATAGCGCCATTCGTCCACGATAGTCCAGCAAGGTCACCGTCCAACGTCTATGATAGTCCAGCATGGTCACCGTCAAACGTCCATGATAGTCCAGCATGGTCACGTCAAACGTCTATGATAGTCCAGCATGGTCACCGTCAAACGTCCATGATAGTCCAGCATGGTCACCGTCAAACGTCATGAGTCCAGCATGCTCACCGTCAAACGTCCATGATAGTCCAGCATGGTCGCCGTCATGACGTCATACGTCCATGATAGTCCAGCATGCTCACCGTCAACGTCCATGATAGTCCAGCATGGGACCGTCAAACGTCCATGATAGTCCAGCATGGTCACCGTCATACGTCCATGATAGTCCAGCATGGTCACCGTCATACGTCCATGATAGTCCAGCATGGTCACCGTCAAACGTCCATGATAGTCCAGCATGGTCACCGTCATACGTCCATGATAGTCCAGCATGGTCACCGTCATACGTCCATGATAGTCCAGCATGGTCACCGTCATACGTCCATGATAGTCCAGCATGGTCGCCGTCATGACGTCATACGTCCATGATAGTCCAGCATGGTCACCGTCATACGTCCATGATAGTCCAGCATGGTCACCGTCAAACGTCCATGATAGTCCAGCATGGTCACCGTCAAACGTCCATGATAGTCCAGCATACTCACCGTGATCTGATAAGGGGCCGTCCATAAAGTTCGTCACGCTCCAGAAGGGGGGGGGTGTAAGAGAGTGTGACAGTTTGTGACAGGGGGGGGACGGAGGGGGTCCGGCGATGTGTGACGTCAAGGTGTTTTATATTAAATTTTAATTATTGTGTTAATAAAAAACAACATTTTGTTCGAAAGTGTGACGTACTTAAGGGGGGGGGGAGGTCCGAGATTTGTGACAGTTTGTGAGAGAGATTAAAATGGTCAAAAATAGAGTGACATACTTTATGGACTGCCCATATTCAATACTCAGCTGAAATATTTCGTTGACGTTGTTTTTTTTTGCTTTTCAATGACTTGGGAAGACTTTTTCAAAACTTTGGTGCAGTTGCTTCGAAGGAGCGCACTCCGAGGGATTTTTCTTCTTGGTCTATTTACTTCGGAAGCTTTCGGAAAGGACTTTGAAGAGGAACACATGCCCTTTATAGATGCATGCCTTGAAGTTAGTTTCAAATAATTCGGTGTCGATCAATTAGAATTTTATCTTTGAAGAGGTGGTGACACCCATCCACTGAGTAGCTAGCTGTAACTGTAACACTAGCCACTCCAATGCTTCCCTATTCTTTTTACACACAATTCTGATCTTGTTTATTTCTTAAGTTCTCGAAAGGCAGAATTTTCTTCCGACCTCTGCGAACCCCATCCCGAGTTCCACTTCCACAATTCAATAACAGTCTTCTCCATAAATCCCAGAACAAAAATTGAAGTCTACGGGTCAACCCTCCCCCCACCCTAAACCACCGCAACCTTACACTCACACACACACCGACCGCTTAGATTTAAGAGGCCAATAAATATATTCTATCCCCAACTCAACAAACAACTGGGGACAAAAGCAAGGGCCACGACACTTCCATCATTGTCCCCCGCGTCCGGTGGTTAGTGTGGAGTTATGCCCGGGCCCTTGCGTCCACCACCACGCCCCATAATAGCACCTTGCATCATAATCGCCACTGGGGGGACTCTTGTTAGACTAAGACGTATGTCAAGAACATAATTCCGCCTCTGGCTTCATGGGGTTTTAGGGGTCAGTATGAAAGCTGTCTTTAGGAATAGTGTACATGGAACGCAAAGGCGTAGGAGAGAGGGGGCCACACCGCATAGCACTTTTTTTTCTCTTTATATGAAAGGATGGCGTTTTCTAACATAAAGTTGGTTGGACGACATATTTCTCGTTCCACTCAGGACTGCACTAACCCTCGCTACGCCACGAGTGACAGGCCTGAACTTTGACCTCAATCCTAACAACAATCTAACAGCTTGCTGTGATTAAAAACATCGCCTATTAATACATTGAATAAAAAATAACAAGTTCCAATGCAAGCCTTAAATAGAGTTGAGGAACCCTGTGTATAGTTTGTGAGCGTCGAATGTTGCTGTGTGATAGAGTTAACCAAACAAGTGCACATGAGGCGTGGCGGTGCCTTTAATACTTCATACATTTATAATTTTTAAAAAAGTATCTGGTTCAGGTTCTGTTTGAGTGATATATGTATACATCTCATCTTAGAAGTTTTCATATCCAGATTATTAACTCACTTTCACCCTTTGTTTCAGATAACTATGAATCAGAGTCTTTTTAAATGACGCTTATTAATTAATTTTTTTAATCTCCAACCCCTTCCCCCCACCCCATACACACACTAACACACACCGCATCCTATGATACACCCTATCACTTGCTTACCTATGTATAATTCAGTCTCATATATACTCAACACTATATATAACCACTTTGCATTGTGCGAGTTTATCAATAAATACCTGCGTGCTCTTTCTGTTCTTGTTTTTTTTTCATACCTCCTCGGTGTGCGGTCACTATTCTTGATCTATCGATCCATATCTCACTGACCCCCTCACCACCACCACACTTATAAGGCTACGCCAATTGACGGAGTGAATCCTAACAATTAAATATAGTACTGACGCACTCTTTGTCGATGAGACTATTCATGCTACAACATGTAATGATAAACTTTAACCAACCGCTGAGAAATATATTACTTTGCTGTCCGCCTTTAATGGGCATCGTTTCGTCCGCCCCCTTCCCTCTCCAAATTAAAAAGAAAGTATAGTACATACTCACCCCCACAATATATATTACAATAAATAAAAATATAAGGAAAAAAAATTATATAAAGTTCAAAAACTTAACAAAAAGTTGCGGCCTGAAATATTTACCAGCTACGGCGTACCGCATCCTCCATGATCCAGGTAATCACTTATTTCAGCGCATTTTATATTTCAAGTCATCAAAAAAACATTTTTTCAAACTTACTTCATTATTAATTATTATTATGAAATCTATTTTAAAATTAAAACATTTTTTTGTTGAAATAAAATTACTATTTTACGATTTGTACGAAATAAAAATTTGTATATTTCACTTTCTTCTGTGACTAACGGCGCCATTGTTGTTGGAAATCTGCTTTTAAAAACCTTTTTCTAAGTTAACAACCCCTTTAAACTCAACAAAACACACGAAAAACTAATTGCAAAGCATTAACTACTTTTTTTTATTTCTGATTTAAGTGTTTAAATTACTAAAAGTAAGTTATTTTATTTATTTTGCTCTAAAAATTTAAAATGCGCTGAAATAATGGATTACCCCTGATCCATACCCACCCCTCTTCCTACATACACGAACACGTTATTGTTGTTGTTGTTATTGTTATTATTGTTGTTGATGTTTGTTGCCAGGTTCTTCACACACACATGTCGAGCTTGATTCGTGAGAACCTCTGATGAGGGGGGGGGGAGGCGCGAGGCGGGAGTTCACTTTTCGCCCTAGCCCCGCGTGATTGTTACATCAATAACAGCCAGTCATTAAATGTTACACGATGCCGTTACGGCTCGGGATATCGACGTCGTCCACGGCTCGCCACTCTCGTGCCGGGACAAAACAGTAATTCCACAGCGGAGGCCCGGACGTCGCACATACGTTTTGGGGGTCCGAGAGTAGTGATCATCGCGTCACACGAAAGTTGTTGATGACGTCATTATGAGCCCCTCCAGCGGCGATCTTTACCATAAACGTAAGCGTTGGTGAACAGGAATACGTTAACTTTATCGCCATGACGTAATCAACAGCCAATATTTCCATGTCGGTTTTTTTAAAAATAAAAGATTATTTAACATTTTATAACATAAGAATAATCACTTATATCTTTTTATATGGACTTTGAAGTGATTTGAAAGAGTACAAAACTATTAAACGCATCTAATGGTCAATACAAGCAATGTTTCATTTAAGCTGCGCGGCCGCGCAGATATCTGACCGGCGATATTAATAATTTGATGATTAAATGGCTCGTTAGCACGGCACGTAACACAAAAATAAAGAATTAAAAGTAGCTGACTTTACAACTCTTAATTTAATGCAATGAAATAGTAACAAGTAAATAACAATTAAACACACGATACCTTGAGCTTAGGGATAAATAGTATAATTAGTTTAACTCTTAACCTAATATAGATCTAACAAGAACGACTAATAACATACGTTAATAATGTAAAAAGATAAACACAAACAATAGCAGATAGCGTTTACAGTAGAAGGTTAACAATGACAGGTAACAATTACAATAGTGGCCAGCCTAGCTTGGTACTCTTCTCGTGCGATGAAGGCGATTTCTCTCTCTATCTCTCCCTTCTCTCCATGCCCCTATATATATAAATGCCAATCGAACTTTCTCGTTCTAAAACAAAATCGTATTCGCATTAACTGGATCGAGAAAGTTCCAGGTAATACTTGTAAACAACCAAAGGGTCAGGTGGGTGGAGTCTATCACGCCGATGTCAGCGATGCACGCTTGACCTGTCAAGGCGTGAATAGACGGGTGGGGCACGGTGATAAATTATTGGGACCCGTGGGCATCTTCACGGGAAGCGGGGAGAGAGGAGAGGGGATAGTACTTAACAGTATAATACATTTTACGCTTTGAATCTAGCAATGATCTTAGTGCCAGAGTCTTAGCACGAACTGACAAACGTTTTCCTCCTATAAAAAATAAAAGAGATGGTATTAAAAATAGATAACACCCTCCTCCCCTCTCCTCACACACACGCCATTGTGATCTGAACCGCACCACCCACCGGGAAGTAGTAGATATCAGGGGCAGTGGTTAATGTCGATCTTTTAACCCCGTGACCTTCGACCCCGTAGATCATCGTGTCCCGGCGGAGGGTCTAATCATCCACAAAATAAGATGGTATCAGCTCGGCATCAGCTGGGATCGGAGACCACGTCAGCCGAGCCCCGTTGTATCAACGAGATAAGCGCGGCCATAGGGATTTCATTTCAGCATACGAGACGACGGCGAGCGGCAGTATTTGCATTATGTCGACGGAGAGGGGGGGGGGTCCCCTCCGAATATTTACCATTTTAAAAAACGATGCATTCAAGTCAATTCAGAAAGATTCAAGCTTAATTTAAAAAAAATAAAAATAAATAAAAACTAAGAAATAAAAAACGCACAGATTAAAACAAAAAACAAAAAACGCCATTATTCATCAATTGACCATGCCTGCCCATCTCAATTTCTCGGCTGATAAATAAAGATACAGTGAAAACAAAACGAAATACTGGCATCACTCTCCTTGTCTGCTTCAACCACCAGAGACAAACACGTAGGGCATTTATGGTGGAATCAAAACAACTAACTGTCGTGTTGACAAGGACTCCACTGTTGTAATCTGGGACACCCAGAGGCGGGAGAAAGCACGCGGGTATTTGTGGTAATGAAAACTGACACGAAACTGACAGAAAATGGTTAAAAGAATTGAGAGGAGACAGTTATTTTAGAACAACAGAAAAAAAATAAAAAATGATAATTTTTTAAAAAATGGGGTGAAGAGGAGGTAGAAATAAAGGCTGAAAGAAGTATGGCTCATGGCCTACTTATTTAAAGATGTTAAAAAAGAAAAAGAAAGTGATTGGTGGTCGATACGGCACGAGTTGACCTGAATAGAGAGGTCAGATTTGACACACACACACAAAAAAGGGGGGGGGATCTTCAATTCATTTAGTACTGGAGACGATGATGCTATCGCAAATAAATAAATGAATAAATATAATAACCCATCTAAACGGCAATATATGTATGCAGTACTGTAGTAGTATAATCACATCAGTTTTTTTTAAACATAACATTCAAGGTGAATATGAAAAATCTCCCAAAAATGGATACTTCCTGTCATAGCTTCCAGCTCCTAGGATAAAACGTGATCACGGTAACACTCAAAGCAACTCGGGTTAAGCGGATTTTTCTTTTCTTCCTCCCTTGAGGATAAGGATACATTGATATAATCAAACCCTTTAAGCTGAAACTATCGAGCCCCCAGTGTGGATCGCTTGTCACCATATGATGTTTCCTGAACTTCCCCTTCTTCAAGAACTTCACCAAATTCTACCAAAACTCATGGTTGAAAACGGATCCTCTTTGATTTTGTGATGAGTTTTACGCCTTCTGTATAAACAGGAGAATTTGTACTACACTCATGCGTTAGATCGCGATTGTCCTTTTGGGGGTCCCCTGGGAGTTGCTGTGTCAGTCAAAGACTTCCGAAGAGAGCCACGGTGAAGACTCCAGAGATTGTTCAAAGGCGTAGGAAGTTCATCCCAATGACACTCGCTTGCTTCAATCCCACCAAATCAACCATTTTGTGTTCGATATACTTTTGTACAGCGTGCGTTGAAACGGTCCGGCGAGCCCTCGGCCAAGTGGAAGAATCCCTGACGAGACTACTGCCAATAAATAGTTTTAGTATGCGAACAATTATAGCAATAGAGCTCACAAGGAAAGTACATTCAGAGCCACTGATTGCATTCGAAATATGAATCTTCACTGTTCAATTGTTATTATTCATTAAGATTGTTATACATCCTATTTGTAGTCTTATTTCCGGGTATCTTAATTTATGGCAGCGATGTCTGCATGTAAAGTCTTGGGCGAACAGACATTGTTGCTGAATATCGTTGTTCTCAGCTTTGTCTTAGTTTCCGTAAAAGGTTTAAGAAATTTTCAGTTGTTACTCGTTTTGCTTCTTCTCATTTCAAGCATGTTTCTAGGACCCCGTTAATGATCCCTCCAATGTGCACTCTCATAAGCACACGGTATTTTCACTGTAAAAAGTAAAAAAAAATTATTTTAAAAATCCATAAGTTGCTTAAAATAATCTCATCTCAACTTACGGCATCGAAATATTACTATTACCCATATCCTGCTACATATTAATTTGATCCCAAGAAAGAATCGAACTACTTTACTATTAAGCACTCGCTGACTTTTATTGAATAATATTGACATAAATAAAGTGGACAGTTAAGAAATATATGACATTTTACACGATATTTTCTTTTACCTTTTTCCTGATTTTTTTCCGTATATTTTTTCCGTTCTTTTATCGTGACTTTTTTTACCGTGATATTTTGTGTGTGACTTTTTCGCGCGACTTTCCTTTCGCTCACCACCATAACAATCTGTACTTACTATCTCTTTGCAGAATGAAGTTTCAACCATTCCCTTACCGTATAGAAATAAATAAAACAAAATAAACCACACTTTTCAATGAAATTATCTTCTGGCTTTAAGGCTAAAGTCATGAGTAAACGTTTTGTCTAAATCCTTACGGTTTTAAATCGAAAAAAAAATAATGATTGTATGAACATATAAAACATATAGCCAAACAAAAATTCCTGAAAGTGACTCATTCTATATTCACACGTGTTAGGCAATCTCCAACTCTATTCGAACACAGTCAATGTTCATTTTTAGCTATGGAGCTATTTTAGACGCAGCCTCTATTTTCGACTTCTTTCAACTTTCAAGCTAGGAAGAGAAAAAGTTTGGAGAGTTCAAGTGTCGGGTCGCCCATTAACTTAAACTGTCTCAAAGTAAGAGTGTGTGTGTGTGTGCGTGTGTGCGTGTGTGTGTGTATGTGTGTGTGTGTGCGTGTGTGCGTGTGTGTGTGTGTGCAGCTTTGTGAGTTGTAAACGTCAAACAGGGTTACTAAAGTCAGTGGGTCTCATCCCTGGTTAAGCAGGCACACACAAGCACCCAAAAATTGATCTCGGTGAGTTCACCTCATGACAAATCTTTGGTTCACGTCATTTATTTAATGATGGTGCACTTATAGCAGACATAGTATTAACATTATTGAAAAGTTCTGACATTACGATTTTTTTTATTTTTGAGATGTCTTTTAAGGAACATTATGTTGTAGAAGAAGATTTTCGTTAATACATTTATAGATGCATTGGAAATAATTGGAATTAAATGTGTACCTAAACTTATTACTTTTAAAAAAAATATTTTTTTTAAATTATTTATTATTATAATTATTTAATTATTGTTATTATTTTGTTTATATATTTGGTTCGGGGAGGGGGGGAATTAGGCTTCTTTATAAAAGATTTGGAACAGGATAATTTAACACACAACAAAATAAATGAAATTGTGACCCCATGACGGACTTATAGGGCAAGTGATGTAGCGTTCACAAGTTTTTAGCCACCACTAACGAGCAGGGGAATGTGTGGCCAGCACAATGCCCCAGGGGCCTTGCCGGTACCCGGGCTCTCACCCGCGACTCGGGATCTGCATCGGATTGATTGTCCAGTGCGCTACCACTTAGACCATCGCGCCCCCAGATGAATGTAGTGAACTTTTTCATATTTTTAGGTAATTGAGTAGTCACGATTCTATCTTACATTGTGCAACTCATACTTCAACATTAAACAACTCATACTTCAACATTAAACAACTCATACTTCAACATTAAACAACTCATACTTCAACATTAAACAACTCATACTTCAACATTAAACAACTCATACTTCAACATTAAACAACTCATACTTCAACATTAAACAACTCATACTTCAACATTAAACAACTCATACTTCAACATTAAACAACTCATACTTCAACATTAAACAACTCATACTTCAACATTAAACAACTCATACTTCAACATTAAACAACTCATACTTCAACATTAAACAACTCATACTTCAACATTAAACAACTCATACTTCAACATTAAACAACTCATACTTCAACATTAAACAACTCATACTTCAACATTAAACAACTCATACTTCAACATTAAACAACTCATACTTCAACATTAAACAACTCATACTTCAACATTAAACAACTCATACTTCAACATTAAACAACTCATACTTCAACATTAAACAACTCATACTTCAACATTAAACAACTCATACTTCAACATTAAACAACTCATACTTCAACATTAAACAACTCATAATTCAACATTAAACAACTCATACTTCAACATTAAACAACCCTTATATATGAGACAAAACTAAAGTATTGATTATGTTCAATATAATACGCACCGAGCGACAGACTAGCATAAACATTTACATCCTACATAGAGATCATCTAAAAAATTAATTAATTTAATTAAAGTACATTCGATCGATATAAAATTTTCACCGAATGCATTGTTAGGTGACAAAGGTCCAAGTCTATGTACAAAATTTCAGCTCGATGGGATCCCGGCAAGTGGTTAATGTTTTACTGTTGTTTTTCCGCGGCACCACGACAAGACTGTGAAGTTAATGTAAGGGATTTAAAAACTGAATTTCTTTGAATTTACACTAAACTTAGTTGCCCCACGCGAACATTTTTGTCAAGATTGATGGTGATGGTGTTTAAGGTTGATGGTGATGGTGTGTAAGGTTGATGGTGATGGTGTGTAAGGTTGATGGTGTGTAAGGTTGATGGTGATGGTGTGTAAGGTTGATGGTGTGTAAGGTTGATGGTGATGGTGTATAAGGTCGATGGTGATGGTGTGTAATGTTGATGTTGATGGTGTGTAAGGTTGATGTTGATGGTGTGTAAGGTTGATGGTGATGGTGTGTAAGGTTGATGGTGATGGTGTATAAGGTCGATGGTGATGGTGTGTAATGTTGATGTTGATGGTGTTTAAGGTTGATGGTGATGGTGTGTAAGGTTGATTGTGATGGTGTGTAAGGTTGATGGTGATGGTGTGTATGGTCGATGGGGATGATGTGTAAGGTTGATGGTGATGGTGTATAAGGTTGATGGTGATGGTGTGTAAGGTTGATTGTGATGGTGTGTAAGGTTGATGGTGATGGTGTATAAGGTTGATGGTGATGGTGTATAAGGTTGATTGTGATGGTGTGTAAGGTTGATGGTGATGGTGTGTAAGTTTCAGTCTGATTCGCTGAGTTACCTGCATGGGTCGAGAGAGATGGAGGAATGGGGGGGGGGAGGTAGGGAGGTGATTAAAAGAATATACAAAAAAAAACAACACACTTTGTCTACCAACAACCAGCGGTCACCCAACCGTGAAATCTCAGGGTGGGGCAACTTGTTTCTGAAATTAGACTACAACCAACAAAGTGACCAGAAGTCTAAAACGAAACACTCATTAACTTCATACGTTCTTTTAGGCTCGAGCTTACGATATCAAAGCTCTCCCCCCCCCTCGCCTTTACACCTTCACGAGAATCTTAGCGACCTGCTCCATCTGTTGACATTCAAGATTTTCTGAGAGCACGAGTCTCCTGGCGTCAGGGCAGACATTAACATTCTCTTTTAGTTTGATACCTAGGTACAGAACGTAAGCCGAGGGGGGTGGGGGTGAACGCTTACCTTGCTTTACATGAAACTTTTAAAATAACAATTAAACGTCTTCATTTATTTTAAAGACAACATCATAGAACAATTGTAATAAAACAAATTTAACTTAATTACACATTTATTTGAAACACTCGATTTCATACGGGGTATTTCTACTATTCTACACATATATCTTTTACTTCGAATGTTTCTAAAAAGTAAGATTATTGATTATATATATATCTGTTGAAAATCAGCATTTTAGTGTTTTTTCCTGGTTCTTTAAATAACTTTGTAAAAAAAAATTCTTTTAGTGAACACATTATAACAAAATGTTTTGTTTTCTAAATAATGCAATGCTTAAATCTATTTTTTCTGTGTCAACACTTTTCACCCGCTCCGCTTATAAATATTTATCAACCGATGCTGAAACTGTCAATGAAGACCTTATTGGTGCTGGATCTTCTCTCTTGTCTCTTAAGTTATGTTTTCATGAGTCATGCCTAGGAGTCCCCCCCCCACCCACGCTATCACTTTTTCTCAACTTCCCAAGAGATATAAGCCACAGACCCCCAACCCCTTTTTTCAAAACAGATGTTGGCCAATACAAAGATGGTTAGTACACGCGTTTGGGCTTGATACTAGTCAACTTAGCCATTTTCTCTCTTTCTTTCTCTCTCTCTCTCTCTTTTATTCTCTATCTATCTCCCTGTCTTTCTTTCTTGCATCCCTTCTCTTTCTTTTATTCTCAGTCTGTCTCCTTTCCTTGACCCATACCATATCATCCGTTGTTTCTTTTCTATTGCTTTAAGATCGGAACTTAATTAACCTTTGACCTTTTGTCTACAGACACACGTGAAATCAGAACGTTCTTCTATTTTTAAAGTCACGGCATTTGTTTAAGATAATATTTCACAACCCCTCCCCCAATCACACCGTCTTCCACTCACTCCCCGCACAGACCATCCACTGAGGGCCACCTAACACAACAAGCTCTTGGTACCATGTGTCCCCCCCCCACACACACACGTGTAAGTTTCTTCGAAAGTCATTAACCCTTGTCCATCGATTACCCAATCTCACTCGTCCTGACTTCCTTGTCACCACCCTCTCTATCGTGACACTCCTCCCTGTTAGCCTCGTCTCTGTTAGTCTCCTCTCTGATAGCCTCCTGTCTGATAACCTCCTCTCTAATAACCTCCTCCCTGTTAGCCTCGTCTCTGTTAGTCCCCTCTCTGATAGCCTCCTGTCTGATAACCTCCTCTCTAATAACCTCCTCCCTGTTAGCCTCGTCTCTGCTAGTCCCCTCTCTGATAGCCTCCTGTCTGATAACCTCCTCTCTAATAACCTCCTCCCTGTTAGCCTCGTCTCTGTTAGTCCCCTCTCTGATAGCCTCCTGTCTGATAACCTCCTCTCTAATAACCTCCTCCCTGTTAGCCTCGTCTCTGTTAGTCCCCTCTCTGATAGCCTCCTGTCTGATAACCTCCTCTCTAATAACCTCCTCCCTGTTAGCCTCGTCTCTGTTAGTCCCCTCTCTGATAGCCTCCTGTCTGATAACCTCCTGTCTGATAGCCTCCTGTCTGATAGCCTCCTCTCTAATAACCTCCTCCCTGTTAGTCTCCTCTCTGTTAGTCTCCTCTCTGATAGCCTCCTGTCTGATAGCCTCCTCTATTATAGACTCCTCTTACTAATATAAAAAAAATAATAGAAAGTAATAAATTCTTTCATTTCTGTCTGTAGAATTCGTCACGATTCTTTCTTCCCCAACAACATAAATCCGAGGGAAGGGGAGGGAAGAGAAGTCAATCTTTTTTTTTAAAGTCCGTTTAACACAAGTTCCATTAGAATTAACAGCCGTTTGACCAAACTTCGGCTGGACCAAATTTACTTTTAACAAATTTCCCAATGTCCAGACTTCCAACTATCAATGTTCCGTTCATCAGTTGATTTATAAATATTTTTATTTTTTTATTTTTTTTAAAGACAAATCTGGAAAAGACATAAGCTACGTTAATACCCCAGTCTTACAATGAGCCCCAATAATTTCTACAGTTATGTAAGAGGAGCAAATAACCTCTAGTTGGAAAGTGAGCCGAAAGGCCCATTGACCCCACTTCCAAGCCAGCCGCCGCCGCTGTGTGATGACTAAGAGTCAGTGGCGTAGCAAGGATAAGTGCCACCCTCGGTGGGCTCATTTCGTTGCCACCCTCCCTTCCGCTTTAAAAAGCACTGCAGTTGGCTGAAAATGCTTCCCTTGAATATAATGAAAAGACAGCTGGCTTTTCTATATCATTCGTACGCACCCACGTCCTTCGTCACTGATGTGAGTAAAATATGACATTTGATCTAGGCACGGCATACACACATACAGGGCCATTCGTTTAGCATTGCATTCTTTTCTGCCATTGTTAGACCGTATACGTTAAATTCATATTTTTATAAATGTCACCCTTATAAAATAATTGTATTCATTTTTTTAAGGAAGATCAAATAATGAAGATTTATATTAAGTGTTATGGTCCTAAGTGTCAGGGTCCTAAGTGTTAGGGTCCTAAGTGTTAGGGTCCTAAGTGTTAGGGTACTAAGTGTTAGGGTCCTAAGTGTTAAGGCCCTAAGTGTTAGGGTCCTAAGTGTCAGGGTCCTAAGTGTTAGGGTCCTAAGTGTTAAGGTCCTAAGTGTTAGTGTCCTAAGTGTTAAGATCCTAAGTGTTAAGGTCCTAGTGTTAAGGTCCTAAGTGTTAAGGTCCTAAGTGTTAGGGTCCTAAGTGTTAAGGTCCTAAGTGTTAAGGTCCTAAGTGTTAAGGTCCTAAGCGTCAGGGTGCTAAGTGTTAGGGTACTAAGTGTTAGGGTACTAAGTGTTAGGGTCCTAAGTGTTAGGGTCCTAAGTGTTAGGGTCCTAAGTGTTAGGGTCCTAAGTGTTAGGGTCCTAAGTGTTAAGGTCCTAAGTGTTAGGGTCCTAAGTGTTAGGGTCCTAAGTGTTAAGGTCCTAAGCGTCAGGGTCCTAAGTGTTAGGGTCCTAAGTGTTAAGGTCCTAAGTGTTAGGGTCCTAAGTGTTAAGGTCCTAAGTGTTAGGGTCCTAAGTGTTAAGGTCCTAAGTCTGCTAAATTTCTATCTGACTCAGGTAAATTTTCCCTACATACTCCACATGTTTTAGATATAAAACAATCATTTTAAAAATCTTGCGCTGAAAGTAGTTGCATATTTTATTTATTTTTCTTATCGGATATGCCGCTTCGTAAAAGAAAGAAAAAAAAGCACCAATAACACATTTCCTCTTTAATGTCCAGTTACATCATTGATTACTTTTCCAATCACAACACCAGTTGTTTATCACTTCTTCCAGCAGCTTCTCCTCTTCTCCTCTCTTCATGTCCTCTCCCTTCCTCTCCTTCTTCTCGTCCGACACATCTCCTACCAGACATAATTTATGGCCGAACTTTCCAGGGTCGATGTGGCGACAAAATGATGAGGGAGGGCTGGGACCATCGTGGTGGGGGAGGGCTGGAACCATCGTGATGGGGGAGGGGGGTGGAGTAACGGTTATCCCTGGCTTTCCCTCTGCAAACACAACGCCCAAACCGACAAAAATACTAAAAATTTGTAGTCGAGTACCGAGTACCAAGTTACCAACCAGTAAAAAGAGGGAGCGGAGGAGCGGCATAGCCTCACCACAACATTGATAGTACTCGACTCAGGAACCCGGCATCGCTTGAGCGCTCAGATGAGGAGAAACTTCGGTTTTGAAAATCCACGCCAAGCGCGAACGCCCGAAATAAGGGGAAAATTGAATACCGCGGTAGCCCCTCTTGGCTTGTGATATCAACCGCGTGACTCGTTTTGCGAGCTATGTGGCGAGGGTTCGGGTCGCCTCGCGCTGTAATGACTTCTCTCCCCTAACACCGCACAGGTGGTTTCAAGGGGGGAAAGGTGGGCGAACGAAACGGGAAAGAGAGAGAGAGAGGGGAGTAAGCGACTTTCAAAAAAAGTTCGGTTGTGTTGTGTTGTGTTTTTTCCCCCTCTTCTTCAGAAAGTTTTCCGTCGTTTGAACGATTGGACCTGGCTTCTTAAAATGTGATTGAACTGGTGTTGCCGTCTGGTACCTGTTGAATTACTGCAAGCTGTGTGTTATGGAAGATTATATAACGATTACAGTGCCAGTGTTTTAACCGCGGTCTCATTCCGAAGGATTATACTGACGTCATCAAACACCGCTTACATTATATACGTGCATGTCATTAACAGTGACATATTATTTATATTATAAGCGCAATTTTCTTTATGAGAGTGAGAGTGTTAATATTAATTCTGTGAACAAAAAAATTGTGTTCAGAAGTTTTTCTTGCTTTAATCCGCTAAAAACTAGAAAAATGTAACATCGATTTATGACGTTTAATTGAAAACCAAACTGAATCGATTTCATTGGACAAATCTTTCACTCAAAGCAAGGACTTTATCGTAACAAAAGTAAAAGTAAGTTATTCATAATTTGTTGTCTTTTTTTTCTTTCTTCTTTCAGAGATACCTTCTACTTTCTCCTGGTGTGCTGTTGTTATTTTTTTTCAACTTATATCCCATCTTCGATGTTCATAATTTGGATGAATGTTGTTTGCTAAAAGTTTAGGCTAACAAATAAAGTGTTAACTAAAAGTTTAGGCTAACAAATAAAGTGTTAACTAAAAGTTTAGGCTAACAAATAAAGTGTTAACTAAAAGTTTAGGCTAACAAATAAAGTGTTAACTAAAAGTTTAGGCTAACAAATAAAGTGTTAACTAAAAGTTTAGGCTAACAAATAAAGTGTTAACTAAAAGTTTAGGCTAACAAATAAAGTGTTAACTAAAAGTTTAGGCTAACAAATAAAGTGTTAACTAAAAGTTTAGGCTAACAAATAAAGTGTTAACTAAAAGTTTAGGCTAACAAATAAAGTGTTAACTAAAAGTTTAGGCTAACAAATAAAGTCTTAAAAATAGTTTACTCTAATAAATTGGTACAATTTCAAAGGAGTTATTATGTTTCTGAGCTTGTTATTTTTCAAGCCACACGTGGCTCCAATACTTCTAACCACTCTTTATTATTGGCTCATCTTATGCACCATGCTCATGGCTCATGGCTGATACTAAAACATGATGTTAATGTTCACAGTACAGTATCGTGGAAATAACTATTCAAGTACATACATTAAGGAGGTTTCTCTGTCAATACATGACAAGTTCTTGATTGTGCTAAATTAACTTACTAAGTTTAGGTGTATACAGTGGCGTCACTAGGGGGTGCGGAGGGGGGTGGGCCGCCCCGGGTGACACCAGCTCTAGTGACGCCTCTGGGTATATATATATATTTGTTTGGGTTCAATGATGTCAGTAATCGCACTCTGACGATGTGAAATCATTTTTCATTGACATGTCATAATACATAGGTTTACATCGTTTCATTTTCTATTCATGTTCATCTAATGCCCTGCGAGATTTTAAGATGCATGGGCCATACAGTATGGGCAACATTTGATGATATGATGTCTGTTTAAGTTTGAGGGCATAAACGTTGCTGATGTTTTTATCATGTTAGGTGTTATATCAGTAGGTCTAGACAACCATTAGTTACAGCGTTTAATTATAATTTAGACCAAAGAAAACTGAATAAGAATGAGAAGAGGGGCTGATCCTACCACCATGTGTGATCCAATATTTAAATAGTAATAATTGGGATATTGCTGGAGGTTTGATTCCCCGCGTACTGTCATTTAGTCACGCCCCAATCAGCCTCCAATGTGTACGTTTTTCAAACCTAACGTGAGAATGTTATCACCTCATTATATCACCTCTATGGCAGTCATTTGTACAACATATACACACACATATGTACACACTTATGTCTTATGTCACTGTTTCAACCGAATCCCTTAATGTCAAATCACCGATAGCCACAATGGCCGAGTGTTTTACTAGGCCCTCTGATAAGAAGTTGATAGCAGGGGCAATCCCCCGGGGACACTACTCTCCAGGGGAGCCAGAAGTGAGCCATTGGCTCCTATGAAGTCCTGTAATCGACTTGGTGTGCAGTTCGCCAACAGTTCTCAAGTGTGCTCCAGGAACCCCAGGTGACCTACTCTCTAGCTCTATCGGTATACTTCAAGAGATTTATGGCCTTCAAGAAGTCAAACTTTCATTTAATTCTGGGTCCAGCGATACAACGTTACACAGTCTCTGACGTATTCAATATGTTTGTCACTGCTATACAACATTACACAGTCTCTGACGTATTCAATATGTTTGTCACTGCTATACAACATTACACAGTCTCTGACTTATTAAACACGTTTGTCAGTGCTATACATACATTGACTCCGATATATTCATTTAAAAAAAAACAATGTTCTCCCGTTACACAACCTTATCACCGCACAAACTCTAGATCTGAAATAGAAAATGTGTGCACTTATTTGACCCTCCCCCCCCCCAAAAAAAATGTAACTCTAAAAACTTCCCATACGTTTCTGATGTGCACCTTCGCCTCCTGGAAAACGCAATAACTTCATATCTAATGTACTTTAGTTGTGTTTTGTTTTATGTCCGGTTTACAAAGTCACTTCGACACAATGACTCTTGAAAGCACAAATCTTTTTTATGCACTATCCAAGATTGCTTTGGTGGGGTGTGTGGGGTGGGGGGGGGGTAGTGTTATTTTCTGGTAGTTCAGGATGTCAAAAAATGGTTGACGATTTGAACTCTCGCTAGAGAAAACTATGGCGTTACAGAGTGAAGTATGGCAAGTGAAAAATATGACGTCATGACTACTCACGACATCAAGTGACAAATAGGACGTCATGACATCAAGTGACAAATAGGACGTCATGACATCAAGTGACAAATAGGACGTCATGACATCAAGTGACAAATAGGACGTCATGACATCACGTGACAAATAAGACGTCATGACATCAAGTGACAAATAGGACGTCATGACATAAAGTGACAAATAGGACGTCATGACATTAAGTGACAAATAGGACGTCATGACATCAAGTGACAAATAGGACGTCATGACATCAAGTGACAAATAGGACGTCATGACATCAAGTGACATTTATAGGGTCATAGTCGTGACAAGTGACTCGTCGACATGGGGGTTATAACAACATGTGACAAATAGGGCGTCTTCGCAGATGAGAATTTCACTCCCAGCTTTCCGAATGTCCCCAAGTTGTCCAAGGGAGGCGATGTACTTTATGTCGCGTCCCAGTGGGGCAGTCCTTCCGTGCAGTGAGCGGCCCTTAACTATTAGGACGACTACAGCTGCCTCGTTCACTCGGTGCTGGTGGACGTCATGGGGGAGGTGGGGGAGTGCATCGATGACCCACTTCCAAACCATCGTCCCTCACCCCCCCCCTCCCTCCAACTAACGCCACAGTTGTTAAATAATACTAGTTAAAAAAGAGAGTTTTTTAAAAATAAGTTAAAAATTTTCTAAGGAGAAAGAAAAATGACACTTGAAGGGAGAAAAGTGAATACATGTTCATATTTTGATATTCTTTAAACTATTAATTTAAAAAAAATATATTTTTCTTTACAAAACCTACCGCTGAATTGTAACTAAAAATGAATGATATTCTTTAAGTTGAGACTATCTTTGATATTTTACAATGCCCTATACATATTTGTATGTGCTGTGATAGGATTAGTTCGATACCACGCGATAGTTACTTAAATATTTTTAACTAACATTGACATTTGGTAGGAAATTCAGTTTGCATGTATAACATAGGTGTACTGAACGTTTAAAAGTTTATTCAAAAGACAACAAATAGAATATATGGTCCAAATTATTCAAAAAGATACGTTTAAAAGGGAAGAATTGCATTTATCTTAATAAAACTTATTTGGGTATATTTTTGTGTTTCAAAACAAAATGTTAACATATGCATTCATAATGGCGTTGCATTTATTAATATGTCGACATAATTTTTTTTTAAATATTCACAAATCAATTGTGTAAAATATGATGATGCCTATATAAGGCAGTGGCGTATGAAGGATGGGTGTTTCGGCCAGGCTGGCATTCCCACTCCCACCCACACACACACCTTCATTAAGGGGCTGCATCTTAAAATGACCACTGTTCTTTTTCATCCTAGTGGGGGGGGGGTTCCTGGCGAAACTGACCTTAAATACGATGACCAGTGAAGTTAAATTGCTACAAGCTACAAATCTCTGGTACAGAAAAGATAAAGTTTGTTTCAGCTGCTCCCGTTTAACCAATAATATCTTAAAAACTGTTGTTTTTTTAACCAGTTGTTACGTGAAAGGGAACTTTCCAGACGGGGTGCATATTGCGAGGCTCATTACAATTTGTCACTGGTGCAGGGACGTAGGAGGGCGGAATATTTTTCTAGAGACGGAGACCAACTGTCGTCATTCTTTGCGCGAAAAGGGGGGGGGGACATTTTTGCCCGCCTCGGGGGGCATTAACCCTTACTGTGAGTGGAGGGGAACGGGGGGTTTGTGTTGTATTTGGAAGCATACAAGACGGTGGAGTAGATCTAACATACAAGACGGTGGAGTAGATCTAACAGACAAGACGGTGGAGTAGATCTAACAGACAAGACGGTGGAGTAGATCTAACAGACAAGACGGTGGAGTAGTTCTAACAGACAAGACGGCGGAGTATATCTAACAGACAAGACGGTGGAGTAGATCTAACAGACAAGACGGTGGAGTAGATCTAACAGACAAGACGGTGGAGTAGATCTAACAGACAAGACGGTGGAGTAGATCTAACAGACAAGACGGTGGAGTAGATCTAACAGACAAGACGGTGGAGTAGATCTAACAGACAAGATGGTGGAGTAGATCTAACATACAAGACGGGGGAGTAGATCTAACAGACAAGACGGTGGAGTAGATCTAACAGACAAGACGGTGGAGTAGATCTAACAGACAAGACGGTGGAGTAGATCTAACAGACAAGACGGTGGAGTATATCTAACAGACAAGACGGTGGAGTAGATCTAACAGACAAGACGGTGGAGTAGATCTAACAGACAAGACGGTGGAGTAGATCTAACAGACAAGACGGTGGAGTAGATCTAACAGACAAGACGGTGGAGTAGATCTAACAGACAAGACGGTGGAGTAGATCTAACAGACAAGACGGTGGAGTAGATCTAACAGACAAGATGGTGGAGTAGATCTAACATACAAGACGGGGGAGTAGATCTAACAGACAAGACGGTGGAGTAGATCTAACAGACAAGACGGTGGAGTAGATCTAACAGACAAGACGGTGGAGTAGATCTAACAGACAAGACGGTGGAGTAGATCTAACAGACAAGACGGTGGAGTAGATCTAACAGACAAGACGGTGGAGTAGATCTAACAGACAAGACGGTGGAGTAGATCTAACAGACAAGACGGTGGAGTAGATCTAACAGACAAGACGGTGGAGTAGATCTAACAGACAAGACGGTGGAGTAGATCTAACAGACAAGACGGTGGAGTAGATCTAACAGACAAGACGGTGGAGTAGATCTAACAGACAAGACGGTGGAGTAGATCTAACAGACAAGACGGTGGAGTAGATCTAACATACAAGACGGGTGGGAGTAGATCTAACAGACAAGACGGTGGAGTAGATCTAACAGACAAGACGGTGGAGTAGATCTAACAGACAAGACGGTGGAGTAGATCTAACAGACAAGACGGTGGAGTAGATCTAACAGACAAGACGGTGGAGTAGATCTAACAGACAAGACGGTGGAGTAGATCTAACAGACAAGACGGTGGAGTAGATCTAACATACAAGACGGTGGAGTAGATCTAACAGACAAGACGGTGGAGTAGATCTAACAGACAAGACGGTGGAGTAGATCTAACAGACAAGACGGTGGAGTAGATCTAACAGACAAGACGGTGGAGTAGATCTAACAGACAAGACGGTGGAGTAGATCTAACAGACAAGACGGTGGAGTAGATCTAACAGACAAGACGGTGGAGTAGATCTAACATACAAGGCGGTGGAGTAGATCTAACAGACAAGACGGTGGAGTAGATCTAACAGACAAGACGGTGGAGTAGATCTAACAGACAAGACGGTGGAGTAGATCTAACAGACAAGACGGTGGAGTAGATCTAACAGACAAGACGGTGGAATATATCTAACATACAAGACGCGGTAGTGCAATGTTCCCTTTAAGCTGCGCGGCCGCACACACATCTGACCGACGCCGGGCAGCAGTTGAGAATTACCGCGCTGTAAATTTGGTAAAATATTGCACAAAAAATTGATGCTGAGCAACTTTGCACACGGGTTTTGTTATTTTGTACACGGACCAACGAGACTTAGAGGGAACATTGGTGGGGTGTATCTCAATTTGTTTACTTCGCCAATCAATGTCAAATAAATCAGTTTTCAGTTTTATAGTTCAGTCGAGATAAAGTCATTCACTTGTTTGTAAGAGATTGAACTTTAAGATGTCGACAAAGGTCACAGATCACAAACGTGACGTCATTAAATGCCCGCATGCGCAATGAACACTTCGTACGTCTGGGGGCTCGGACGGCTGTCTCTGATAACAAACACCGTCGTCTCGTACTGAGCGCGTGCAATCTGACCCACACGTCATTAACTGTTACACAGAGAGACCCGTCCACAACGTGGTCCGAATCCCGTCATTACAAACAGTATATCTCATCAAATAATGGTCGGTGTTGTACAGCCGTTACTAGGGTGGTGGTGGAGCGGACCGCACCGGGTGACAACATCACAAGGGTTGACACCAAAATGTAAAATTCTATATGTTCCTGTTATTTGGCACTGGCAGAGTCGGGGGAGGTCTACGGGGTAGGTCGTGAAGGGCTGACACCATGAGCTTCCGCCCTGGGTGACAAAACCCAAGTGACGCCTCTGGTCGTCACCGCCATAAACACCAGCTGAAGATAAATAAATAAATAATATAAGCTACAAAAGAATTCTAAAAAATAAAAAGTTTCAAAGCAGAAAAAAAAAGTATTACAATTTTAAAAAATGAAACCGTGAATTACATCAATGTTGAAATATCTATAATTTTTAGTGATACATTTTTAATTACTTTCAAATTTAATTTGAGAATTTCTTTTCTCTGTTATTGTAACGCATATATATATATAACTGTGCTATAATACTGTTAATAATAGTGTCAATAGACCCTTCGAAAGTTACATACATTGATCTTTGATTAGATCGCACGTCGAATACAGATGTATGTATGAATGAATATAGTTGATGGTTACTTAACCAATAAAAATTCGTTAAAAATCACTGATCAAATTGTACAGAACTGTCCTTTAAGTTAATTGACGTTTCTGTCTCTTTCAGTTATCTTCTGTAACAGGGCTGTTTGATTTCCACTTTGTTCTGTCGAAAGAAAATAAGACAAGAGATGGCTCAGTTGGGGGGGGAAAAAAAGGGGGGGGGATTTGGTCTAGGTAAGACGCTTATCACAGTAGTTTGAACGGTGTTGGGGAGGAGGGTGGGCTGGGGGAGGGGCTGGCTAATGTGACACTAAGAGGCGTCAACGCCAGGTCACCGGAGGTGGCTGGTGTATGTTAGGTCAATATGTGGTAAATTGTCGTCAATTGTTTGTTGTACTTGTTGAGATCTTCAGTCAGTTGTTTAGTGTATGTTTGTTAACATCTTCAGTCAGTTGTTTAGTGTGTTTGTTAACATCTTCAGACAGTTGTTTAGTGTGTTTGTTAACATCTTCAGACAGTTGTTTAGTGTATGTTTGTTAACATCTTCAGACAGTTGTTTAGTGTATGTCTGTTTACATCGTCGGTCAATTGTGTAGTGTATGTTACCTGAGACCTGCGGTTAAAGATGTTCACAGAGTTGTCAGATTTTTGTTAGTTAAGATCTGTTGTCATGCCAATTGATAAATGATTGTCTTAGAAACTATAAGTGGATATTTGTTGACTATATGAAAACAGGTCTTCACTTAGTGATATGTTAATCTTTATTTAGAATCTGTTTTACTATGTCCTCGCACAGACGGTTTGATAAAATATTTTTACCTCCGATTTCCATTACAGAAACACATTCACAAATCTTCTATCCTGATATCCTTACATTGTGACTCCTCACAAAGAAGAGCAAACACATAAACGCACACACACATCCAAACATATACCTCCATGACCTCTCACCTCTCTACTCACTCTCTCTCATTTATACCTACCTCCCCCGCACCCCCATTATATTTGGCATTTATATCAAATCTCTTGCACAATGAATAATTAGTCATTAATTACCTAACGCCAACATGTGCATTTATGATTTCCGGATTGCATTTAACCCTACCACCAAAGGTCTTGAACATAATACTACTATGTATAGAAGTACACATTAATGTCGGGAAATGATGTGTATCCAGAGCAGCTTAAATAAGGGGATATGGTAAATAAGATATCTTCAGATGCATTTTGTTGCTATGCATATGATAAATACATGGTTACGTATTTAAATATGACATTTTGGTATTTACAAATTATTTTTATAATTTATTAAAGTTAAACTTAAAAGCTTCATAAATAGAACGTATTCGTTGTCCCTTTGGGGATAGTTGAGTCATCGAATCAAGTAAACAACTTCGATGTTTATGGAACAATCAATTTACGATTCCACTCTTTATTGCAGCAATCCATTTACGACTAAGATGTTTATGGAAGAATCTGTGCGCCAAGAGTACGATTTCCATCTACTACATCAACGGTGGCCAAACTGCGGCTCGCGAGCCGCATGCGGCTCTTCTCTGTTCACATTGCGGCTCGCGTGCAATTGATAAAAGATATGTTACAAGGCTTACTGGAAGATTGTCAAGCCAAGTTTAATGACCCATAATGCTTCAATGCGGCTCTCAACATTTTTTAAATATATATTTCAAAATGGCTCTCAGTTGCTACAGGTCTGGCCACCCTTGTACTACATGAACACATTTAAAAAAAAAGCTAATCTGCAGTTGCAATAAAAAAAATAAACCTTGCTCCGCCCACGGATAAACAGCAGCACGAACAGGGCTGTCTCGACAGCCATTAGCATGTTATGCAACTTTGCGGGGCCCCGCCATATGGGGATGAGGGCTGGTCATAGATATTTCACAAACTGTAAGTCGGTATAGAGGCCACTAGATCCCTCAGCCTCTGTTACCACGCTTTGCCTTAAAGTTGTTGAAAGGCGTTGAAAAGCCGCCTTATAATTTTACAGTTAGGTTGTCCCTTGGGGAATCGTCCAGTCTATCAGACTCTGAAAGTCTGTCAGAAAATAATCAAACAAACAGAGCAACAACAACAACGGCAACAAATTTATACAGCAGCCGTATGCCTCATTTCTTTTCGAAGAGAAGCGAGCGGACAGGGTCGGCGCTCATCAGGTTTTAGTCGTTGTTGTTTGGCAAAGTAAACAACGATGACATTATGATGGCCAGTAAGATTAAAGAAGTTGTTCCTTGTCAAGGCGTTGGTGGTTCCTTGTCAAGGCGTTGGTGGTTCCTTGTCAAGGCGTTGGTGGTTCCTTGTCAAGGCGTTGGTGGTTCCTTGTCAAGGCGTTGGTGGTTCCTTGTCAAGGCGTTGGTGGTTCCTTGTCAAGGCGTTGGTGGTTCCTTGTCACGGCGTCGGTGGTTCCTTGTCAAGGCGTTGCTATTTGTCAAATTGTTGTCGTTGAGTTTTTTTTAATTAACCGCGCTCAACTTACAAGAATATGTGTTGAAAACTAGATCATGATTACCAACCCAAATGAGCATGCAACATCGAAAAGCTAATGTTCTTACTAAACATTCACCATACATCCTAAGGTAACCATTATTATAAATGAAGAGTTAGCTGAATGCCTTTCAATGCGCAGTTCTCAAAATGTGTAACAAGTAGGGCTGCGGAAATTATCGATTAAACTCTCGATTAATCGTTAAAAATTTTATCGATTAAATATCGATTAAAATAATTTTAATCGATAAAAATTCGATTAAAATTTAAGAATTTAAGTAATAAATAATAAATTATTAATAATTAATAATAATTTATATATAATTTTTTGTTTACGTACAAACATCTCCCGCGTAATATTAAAATTTATTTTATTAATTTATGTTGACCGGCAGACGTCAATTATAAAATGTCTGACAGCCAGAGCCCTCTTTACACCATTTTGGGCCCCCGGGCAAAAATATAGTGTTGGGCCCTTCCCCCGCATGAATAAAAAATGAATATACATAATATATATAAATAAACATATTCCCATGGGGCCCATATGCTCGTGGGCCCCCGGGCAAATGCCCAACGGGCCTATGCGTTAAGACGGCCCTGCTGACAGCATCAGCGCAGTTAAATTTAAACATATAACTAGAAAGTTGAGCAAATATGTTGTTTTTAAGCTAACTGCGGATGATAAAGTCGAAGATGGTGAAAACATTTTCTGTGTCCACTGCCATAAACAATTCTCTTTTAAAGGATCAAATACATCGCTGACGTACCACCTTCAGCACAAATCAAGTATCAACACATTGTCATGAAATTTAGTTCAAAATATTCTTAATTTTCAATGTCCGTGAGAAATGTTCAGTTTAATGACGTCATAAATTTCTATTTTTGATTTTAATCGAAATTATCGATTAATTAATCGATAATTTTTCAAAAGTTAACGATTAAATTTAAATTAATCGATAACAGCCCTAGTAACAAGAAATCTTTTTCTTCGACATCGAGAGAAATCGTCTACTCAAATATCGGGTCGAAATCCATCACATAAGTGACCTCTAGCTCTAACCCATCCTGGGGCTTATTCATACAGAGTTCATACACAATTCATTCACAATTCACATACCCACCTTTCACAGCCACACAATGGCTAGACCGGGGTTTACCGGTGTACTTCGCAACAATATTCGGTCTGATGAGAAAGGAGGAGGTGTGTGTGTGTGGGGGGGGGTCGGACTTTGGAGAGGGAGAGGGCTCACATTTTGTTGGTGTGTGGGAATGGTTTGGGGGGGGGTACGGAGGGGGGAGTTCTGTTGAGAAAATTGAATGCTAACAAGCATTTGTAACACACTGCAAAATAACCGAGTTATCCGGACAGAGCAATTTGCATGACCGGGTTTACAACATATTGGGGAGGAAACCAGGGGGCCGCTTAAATAAAAGAAAAAAAACACACGCATCTGAATTGGGCCACAGGCAAGCACACATGAATATTGTGTAAGACTGGAAGAAAACGGGTGGGTTGAGTTATGAAACGTTAAGTATTGGTGTTGGTGGGGATGGTGGTGGTGGTGGTGGGGGATGGTGGTGGTGGTGGTTGGGTGGATGGTGTTGGTGGTGGTGGGGAAGGTCGTAGTGAGGGTGGGGGGACCATGACGATCGTATAAATAAATTAGATATCCGAAATGGATTTTACCGCTTGCGTCTATTAGAGTCGAGTGTAGCAAAACCGCAGGGCAATCGGACGCTACCGAGAGCAACCGCAGATTTTTAATTGTTCACGAGACCCATAGATGGATTTTTGACGTTTTGGACTGCACAAAATTACTTTTCAAACTTTAAATCAGTAATAGGATTGTCTGTTGTTGTCAATACGCTACCCGCTGTTTTATTAAATCTCGTTGAAACACCGTGGGCAAATTTTAGATCAACAAAGTCTTACCAATAAAATCTGGGGCCGGGGGGGGGGTGTTGACATGTAAGGTACATACACGAGGCGTACATATATTGATATGAGATTAGCATCAGTCATACCAATGATAGAGGGAGTTGGGGGGGGGTGCGAGAGTTTCGTTCCTTGCTCTGGTTTGACTTACAAGTCTAGCAGCAGAATCTTGGCCAGCATATAGTTAGTGAACTAATCCTTCCCTTCTCGTGCCATCATGCGACATTGACTCCAATCTGAGATGCACTGTCTAAAAGTTTCTTTTCTCTAAAATCTACATTGGAGCCACCGGTGCCATGAGTCACAAACGTGCGTGGATCTACGCGACTCCGACGTGGTCCAAGACACACACACTTACTATGTGAGACACATACACTGAATCTGTTAAGACACAAACTGACTCTGTGAGACACACGCACTAAATCTGTGAGACACGTGTATTGACTGTGAGACACACGCACTGACTCTGTGAGACACACGTACCGACTCTGTGAGGCACAGACGTGCGTTGAGATTTTATCTTCGATATTCCTTGTCTATAAAAACCATGTGATTCCCCGATACATTTACGACATCAACACAACGTCGCCACACAACTTCCAACAACGTTTTGCCGGTGTAAATTAAACCCGGAGTAATGACCTTGGTATAACGACCTTCGAGCCATATTCTGACATGTAATGACATTCACTTAATAGCCTCCCTGAAGTGATCCATATTATCCCCCCCCCTCCCCCCAACTTTTCTCTTTGCTGCGAACGCTGGCCATGACCTCCCCCCCCCCAAGTAACGACCTCATTCGGATCACCTCCCCGGGGGGCTAGGAATAAACGGACGCCCTCCTCATGGTCGGGATGTGCAGATTTAGGGCAAACCTTGAGAGATGGTTTGTTTGGTCTTATTTCTTCGTTAGTTGACGGTCTCATTCTTTTAGACACTTGTTTTTTTACTGCACTATGTCATTGTCATTGTCATTGTCATTGTCATTGATTCAGTATTACCCCCACCCCCCCACCCCCACAAAAAAAAGAAAAAAAGAAAAGAAAGGGAGTCGTCCTCCTAAGCTGGTTTATTCCCTCTGTCATTCTTGCGTGCTTAGCCACTTTGGCTCTCCGTCTCCCCCTCTCTCTCCCTCTTATACTCACTCAGCGTTTACCCTTTCTCTATCTCACACGCTCTTCTGATGGTTTGATATTTCTTCTTTCGTATAATTTTTGTATGATAATATTGGGAACTCCTCCACGCCTATGTGTTATATCTCTAGGCGATATTGCAAAAAATTACTAAATTTCCTCGAACCGTTGTTCAATCTGAACTCCTTGCACCGTTGTTCAATCTGAACTCCTTGCACCGTTGTTCAATCTGAACTCCTTGCACCGTTGTTCAATCTGAACTCCTTTTACATTGTTCAAATGTGTTGTCCTTGCACCGTTGTTCAATCTGAACTCCTTGCACCGTTTTTCAATCTGAACTCCTTCTACATTGTTCAAAGGTGTTTTCCTTGCACTGTTGTTCAATCTGAACTGCTTGTACATTGTTCAATTGTGTTGTCCTTGTACCGTCGTTCCATACAACACGCCAACACAGAATCCTAACTGCCCGGATCTACTTTCCCAGAACGTTACTCTCAAACCCCCTAGCACCAGTTTTACACAATGGCTGGACGTGTTGCCTAGCAACAACAACAACGCCCACTTATGGCATTATTTGTTTGTTTGTTGTTTATAATATTCGTGCACCGCCATAAAAAGCAACCCAGCCCCACGATGGAGACACAAATCCCGGGGCATCAAATCGTAAATTATTACGGGAACGACTCGCCTCGTCTTTTGTGATGTTGCCTTAAGGACACATCACCACGGGTTGTATATTCTGGGACATAGTGCACGAGTGCAGATCCGTTTTAAACTACTTAACGTACCATTCCGAAATATGACGTCACGAAAGAGTGGCTCATCATTGGGGTTGTTGTTCAAATTTTTCATATTTTTTAAATTATAATTTAAAATAAAACAAACCAAACGTAAACAATACGACCCCACAGCCCCACTGATCGATTGCGACTCCGGGTGATCCAAACAGCTCCACCTCGCTGTATTATTCTGCCGATTGTACAATGTGCATTGTTCGTTGTCATACGAACTTTTGTTATTGGAAATTTCATCCACAATGGCCGGGGGGGGATTGGAAAGAAAGGGGGGTGGGGCTGGATTAGACTTTTCGTTCCCAACAAATCAGCCTTATCTAATACTATGGAATGAGGATCACGCACCCCTTTACACCCCTTTACACATAGTGCGACTCAGAGTTACCCCCTTTTATTTAGAGTGAAAAAAATAACGTGAAGGGAAGCTTTCCATTGCAGACGTTGTTCGGAGCTCAATTCAGGAGCTTAAAAAATATTGTCAGCCTGAAGCCGGGTACTTTGATAGGGTTTGGGACAATGGACAAGGGAACGACGCACCGAGTCCCCGAGTAGGAGGGAATATAACACAATACATAGACAAAAGATTTCTGGAGACAGGTTTATTGCCGTTGGGCAAGACTGGGAGGAATGTCATTTTAAAAAAATATTTTACAGAATAACTTAAAGGTACAATCTGGATTTTACGACAAATTCTTGCATTTGATTATTCTTAGAGGAATGTCACGTAGGATTTTCATATAATAATAACAATGGGAATGATTATTTCCAACTATTATCCTTTTTCGGGTAATTCCAAGAATGCGAATTTGAGAAATTACAACCATGAAGTAGGTCAGCTGTAAAAATTTTTTTAGTAATATCGTAATCAACAAGATTTAGTTTCGAGTCAATTTTTAAAATATAAATTATTACTCTCGTAAACAGATGTGTAAAGCAAATATAACACACCCATCTTTAAATTTTATTACACAAGCTTCTTAATATAATGCTAAATAGACAAGGAGATGCCATTTAGTAAAATGTGAAAACACCTGATGACACTATTTTGATGAAATATAATAATCACAGAAACATAATAAGACCCCCTCACCCCCCACCCCCCGGCAAAAAAAAGAAGAAAAAAAACGGTCACTTGCTTTCCCCATTAAATCAATAAAACCAAGGAGTCTTGTTTCAAAACATGGCGACGTTATTAAAATTAATTTCTTGCACTACCCCCTTGTCCTCAGTTTGAGAACAGCTGTCATGAACAAAGCATGTCATGCAGTGGTGGGTTTGGCATTTTGGATGGTTGTCAATGGGTCAGATGTCACATTTTACTTAATGGCATCTCTTTGTCTATTGAACATTATGTTAAGAAGTCTGTGTCATTACCCATATACGATGGACCACTGAGTCGACAATCAAGGAAGCAGTGTCTTTTTGTGGTGATGGTTCTCTCTCTCTCTCTCTCTCTCGCACTCTTATTTTTTGTATTTATGTTTTACTCTCTCTCTCTCTTTCTCTCTATCAACATCTCTTTTTACTTCACTATTAAAGTCTCTTACCTCTCTCTCTCTTTCTCTGGCAATATTCTTCTATCCATGTATGTTAGACTATCACCCTTAATCTAACCCCTTTCTCTCTTTAACTTTTTCTCCCCCCCCCCTCTCTCACTTCATGTCTGTCTGACACTTTTTCCCTGCCCTTAGTCTCCCATCTGTATATCTCTACATCTCATCCTCTCCTCCTATATATCTCCCCTCTCTCACCTAAATCGATTTCCTGGCTTTCCATCCCAATCTTTAATTACTCATGCTTTCTTACTCACTTGCACTCCCCCCCCCCTCTTTCACTCTCTCTATTCCCCTTCTCTCTAACTCTATCTGGTTGTATGTGTCGTGTCTCTGGTGCCAATCGCAGCCCACCAGTTGAAAACTATTGAATAAAAATTTTAAGCCCACTGGATAAGTATGAATCCCCCTATCAGATGTCACCACAGTCTACATGACATGCCCCTTCTATCAGATGTCACCACAGTCTGCATGACATGCCCCCTCTATCAGATGTCACCACAGTCTGTATGACATGTCCCCTCTATCAGATGTCACCACAGTCTGTATGACATGCCCCCTCTATCAGATGTCACCACAGTCTGTATGACATGCCCCTTCTATCAGATGTCACCACAGTCTGCATGACATGCCCCTTCTATCAGATGTCACCACAGTCTGCATGACATGCCCCTTCTATCAGATGTCACCACAGTCTACATGACATGCCCCTTCTATCAGATGTCACCACAGTCTACATGACATGCCCCTTCTATCAGATGTCCCCACAGTCTGCATGACATGCCCCTTCTATCAGATGTCACCACAGTCTGCATGACATGCCCCTCTATCAGATGTCACCACAGTCTGTATGACATGCCCCTTCTATCAGATGTCACCACAGTCTGCATGACATGCCCCTTCTATCAGATGTCACCACAGTCTGCATGACATGCCCCTTCTATCAGATGTCACCACAGTCTGCATGACATGCCCCTTCTATCAGATGTCACCACAGTCTGCATGACATGCCCCTTCTATCAGATGTCACCGCAGTCTACAGGACATGCCCCTTCTATCAGATGTCACCACAGTCTGCATGACATGCCCCTTCTATCAGATGTCACCACAGTCTACATGACATGCCCCTTCTATCAGATGTCACCACAGTCTGCATGACATGCCCCTTCTATCAGATGTCACCACAGTCTGCATGACATGCCCCCTCTATCAGATGTCACCACAGTCTGCATGACATGTCCCTTCTATCAGATGTCACCACAGTCTGCATGACATGCCCCTTCTATCAGATGTCACCACAGTCTACATGACATGGCCCCTCTAGCTTCCCTTTGCCTCCCCCTCTCCTCCATGATTGACACCCCGTGCAGTAAGATTAACCTACCCCTGTCTATTAATGTCTCGACCTTAATTTACGCACCGTCTTATCTCCCCCTGCGTGAGAAAAACAAGGGACGGAATGCGAGCGTGAAGGAAAAGGTCAAATGTCAAAAAACAAAACAAAAAACAGCCCGATGTAATATAGTTTACAACTGATTCCATTAAAACTACTTGCTACAGTTAAATAAAATTTGTGTATAACTTGTTTAATAAAGCGAAGTTTGGGTTATTTGAATATTGTCTTACATAATGTGTATTAAATTGGTAAATACAATGGGCAGACGTGTAGTACCTTCACACAGAGTAGGACTGCGTTAAAGCTTTAGAATAAAACACAAGATAACAAACGAATCGTGTTCGATTGATCTAACATTACACGAACGCACTATAAAATACGCCAAAATTGGCGTATTTTATAGTGCGTTCTTGTGATGTTTGATCAAATGCTCGCGAGCATTTGAGAGGTGTGGACCAACCTTTATGAAAAAATTAAAACAAAGCTTTTTAATACGAGTGAATTAGTTTAAAAATTAATATCTAATTTATTCTTTTTGATAACACAATTCGTATGTGTATTGTGTAATTTAGTTAGTACCATGTGCGTTTGGTTGATATAGAAATTGAATTAAACGCGCCTCCTAAACGGTACATTATTGATCCTTGATCAGTTGTGTTTTGTAATTGAAATCATGATTTATTTTCTAAGTGCAGCCCCAACGCCACCATTTTTACAATAAAGCCTTTTTTTTACCTTCCACAGCATCCACAACAGCGGCCTCTACTCCACCATCCACTGCTCGCGACTCGGCCGTTTCACAAGGAGCAGCTGTCAGCGTGGAATTACGACTCTTTGAAACTACCCAGCCACTGCATTAACATCCCCGTGTCGCTGAGCCGCCGCAAACCTCCGTTGAGCCCGACAGCCCGGCACAGATCCCCGGGAGTCATTAGATTGGGACCGGCAGCGTGTAGGCCTGCACTCAATCTACTGCCCTTTGCGCACAAATGAAATTGGATCGACTTGATCTCTGCCAGCTCTGGGAATCTATATTTTAAATTTTAAAAAAAGAAGGGAACTAACATTTTATAAAGGGGGAAACGCTCTGAAAGCCACGATAAGAAAAATTGATAAATGGCAACAATGCCGCCTCAGTTAAACTGAATTTTAGAATCGTTTGAATTTATTATCATTATTTATTTTTCTCGATGTAGGACCCTTCACATGCTAAAGAAAAGTTGTGGAACTGCGTTTAAAAAAAAGGAAATCTTTGTCCAACAATGGTGTTTTAACTACGAGAATTCGGATGCTGATTGCATGATTACTAACAAGTCATCAAATCTAAGTCTGTGCTGAAACGGTGAATGAGTACTGGGTCCCACAATGAAGATAATCTACTTTCATGAAAGGAAAGACCAAATCATATAATTCATTACTTTAATCCCACGGGATTTTCTTTGTCAGCATGGCGTGCGTGTTTCTCCACGTGTTGCTGATGTTGGCGACCATGCTGATGCCAGGAGACTGCCTGGAAATGGCCGGGGTCAACTTCACGTTTCGGGAAGAACAGGACGCCGGGACGTACGTGGGCAACGTGGCGGTGGCCAGCGGGCTGACCACCAGGATCACCCAGTTGATCTTCTCCAGCCTGGAGTTCACGATCGAGAACAACGAATACTTTCAGGTGTCCCCCAGGAACGGCTCCATGACCTCCAAGGTGAGAATAGACCGCGAGGCGATATGCCCAGGCCAGCTCACGTGCAAGGTATCCACGTCGATTTCCGTGTACCGCCAGACCAATTACGAATTGTACATGTACATCACCGTCTACGTCGAGATCGAAGACATCAACGACAACGCGCCCAGGTTCAACGGCGAGTACTTCGGCCTCACCGTCCCGGAGAATAACCAGGTGGGCGACGAGCTACGCTGCAGCGCGGCGGTGGATTTGGACGTCGGCATCAACACGGTCGCCCAGTACAGTTTCCAGGATCCATCGGGCACTTTCACCCTCTCCGAGCACAAAAGCCCGGACGGCTCCTCGTACTTGGGGATTGTCATCAATACCGTTTTGGACAGAGAGACCCGCGATTTCTACCAAGTCACCATCGGGGCGACGGATGGAGGGTACCCGAAGAGGACCGGGTCCGTCGTCGTCAACATCACGGTGTCTGACGTCAACGACAACGTGCCCGAGTTCAACCAGCCGTCGTATAACGAATCGGTGCGAGAAAACATGCAGTTGAACGTTCCCATCGTCAAGGTGCTGGCCAGGGACAAGGACGCCGGCGCCAACGCCGAGATCAGCTACCAGTTCAGCTCCCGCGTGTCTGACAAGGTCAAGGCGACCTTCTACATCGACCAGCGGACCGGGGAGATCTTCGCTAAAGGTCTGATCGACTACGAGCAGGACAAACAGTTCCAGATGACGGTCGAGGCCTTGGATCAGGGCACTCCCCAGTACTCGGCCAGGACGAGTGTCACGCTGTACGTGATCGACGAGAACGACAACGCCCCAGAGATTAACGTGAACCTCCCGCCGACGGGCACCGACATTCTCGAGAGTGAATCCGCCGGGTATTTCATCTCCTACATCTCCGTCACCGACGTGGACAGTGGCAACAACGGGTTAGTGGTCTGCGAGATGAGCGACCGGCACTTCTCGCTCGACCGTTTCGCCGACCTGGCCAGCAACAAGTACAAGGTCGTCCTGGCGGAGTCCGTCGACTACGAGCAGCAGCATTCCCTGAAGGTGACCATCACGTGCGCCGATCGCGGTCAGCCGTCGCTGTCAAGTACAGCTGCATTCGTCGTGAACGTGAAAGACGTCAACGACAACCGACCTCAGTTCACCCAGCAGACCTACACCGGAACTGTCCTCGAGAACCAACAACAGGAAGCATCCTTGCTCACGGTGACCGCCTACGACGCCGACAGTGGGGAGTTTGGGAGGGTCAGTTACTCCATCGACGATGCGTACAGTGGCTTGTTTTCGATAGATCCCAACACGGGGGAAATAAGAGTCCACAGGGCACTGGACAGAGAAGCGGTGGCCGTGTACACGTTTCACGCCATAGCACAGGACAACGACCGGGACAGACTGTCCTCGTCAGCCCTCGTTAAGGTCATCGTGGGGGATGAGGACGATGAACCGCCCAGGTTCCCACAAGCGGTGTACTTTGGTTACATTCTTGAGAACCAACCTTCCGGAGCCGTGGCCGGGAACGTGACGGCTGTAGATCCCGACAGCCCGGAGAACTCCATGTTCTCCTACTCTTTGCTCCCGGTGGGCGAAGACTACTCCAGTTTCAGCATCAACCCGACTAACGGCGTCATAAAGAGCAAGGTCGTGTTCGACCGTGAGACCAGAGACCAGTATCACCTCGTCGTTCGCGTCACTGACCCCAAAAACCCGGTGTTTTCCAGCACCTGCAACTTCACGGTGGTCATACTGGACGACAACGACCACCCTCCCGTCATCCAGATGGCATCGGAGGAGAACATAACTCTCGTTGTTCAGTATTCCTCCCCCGTGGGATCAGTGATAACGAAGGTCGTCGCCAATGACGACGATGACCCAAAATCACCACACTCTCGGATTAGTTACTTTATCGACAGGGGTGATCCCGACCAGCTTTTCGATCTCAACCGTATCAATGGTGAATTGACCCTGGCCCGAATCGTGCGCGCTAAAGACATAAAACTGTACGTCTTGGTGATCAGAGCCCAAGATGGTGGCGAGCCACCGAAAACAGACCTTCGACAGCTGGTCCTCAAAATAAACGGAACGTTACCAGCCACCGCCGACGAGGCAGGGCTCAGCACCAACATTCTCATCGTAATCATCTTAGTGGGCGTCACCGTTGTTTTAGCCCTCGCCATCGGTGTCGCGATCTGTCTGATAAGAAAGATCGACCGCGAGAGGCGACTGAACCGAGGCTCCCAAAAAAACTCCGAGGACAAAATGTACCAGCTGAGGCAGCAGGACATCTTCACGAACACGTCAGTGGACGGGGTCGGGGGCTCCAATAACCTCAGCCAGAACCGGAAAAAGGAGGTGAGCTTCTCACTGGACGAGGAGACGGATTCTCACAACACGAGCACGGGGTCCAACCATCCCCTAACGAGCTTTAAGGGAGGCACGGATAGAACTCAGATGGTGAGTACACGTCTGTTGATGTTTAAACAAAATGTTTCGATACATCAAAATAACAGAGCTCGTCATTTCATGGTGGAATCTCATTAATAGAAATATCTGGGCTAGTCATTTGGATCAAACTCATTGAGATAATAATCTAAAGATCCGGGTATTCTGTGACGATTTATCTCAACAGTTCTTTGTTAATTCCGCGTTAATTCGAATCAGCTTAGAGGAATAATTGACAAAGACAAAATCCTGTTAACAAGTATATTGTGCTAAACTTTTAGCATACGGATTGGTCCTTCTATATGGCATATGTGATACTGACACATTATGGTTACCCTACTTATAGCTCCATTGTGTACCGACAGTTACCCTATTTATAGCTCCATTGTGTACCGACAGTTACCCTATTTATAGCTCCATTGTGTACCGACAGTTACCCTACTTATAGCTCCATTGTGTACCGACAGTTACCCTATTTATAGCTCCATTGTGTACCGACAGTTACCCTTTTTATAGCTCCATTGTGTACCGACAGTTACCCTATTTATAGCTCCATTGTGTACCGACAGTTACCCTACTTATAGCTCCATTGTGTACCGACAGTTACCCTATTTATAGCTCCATTGTGTACCGACAGTTACCCTATTTATAGATCCATTGTGTACCGACAGTTACCCTACTTATAGCTCCATTGTGTACCGACAGTTACCCTACTTATAGCTCCATTGTGTACCGACAGTTACCCTACTTATAGCTCCATTGTGTACCGACAGTTACCCTATTTATAGCTCCATTGTGTACCGACAGTTACCCTATTTATAGCTCCATTGTGTACCGACAGTTACCCTACTTATAGCTCCATTGTGTACCGACAGTTACCCTATTTATAGCTCCATTGTGTACCGACAGTTACCCTACTTATAGATCCATTGTGTACCGACAGTTACCCTATTTATAGCTCCATTGTGTACCGACAGTTACCCTATTTATAACTGCAGTTTGTAATGACACATAGTTACCCAATTTATAAATAAAATGTTTACTGACACATAATTACTCTATAAATGTAAAGTGTGCTGACACATAGTTACCCTATTTATAACTGCAAGGTGTACTGAAACATAGTTACCCTATTTAAAAAGGAAATGTGTACTGACTAGGGCTGTACAGTATTCAAAGTTTTGAAATCCGACCAGAGCCGGATTTGGTCGGATTTATGAAGTGAAATCCTGTCCGAGCCGGATTTATAAAATGGCTGGATTCCCGATTAGCCGGAGCCGAAATCCGGTACACCCCTAGTACTGACACATAGTTGCCATATTTATAACTGCAGTGTGTGCACTGAGACACAGTTACCCTCATGTGGAAAAACTCCGGAAGATGGCCATTGTGCTAGGGCTGGCACAAATCGGGCCACTAATGAAGGTCTGAGTGCCATACTCTCTAACGAAGTTTCTCCTAACATACACAGGAAATTGGCCGTTAAATTCCACGGTAAATAAAATATAATGCGGGCAAGATGCTTACCAGTAAACGCATCCAAAGGAAAATTAAAACGTAGTAAACATAAAACGGTGGAAGGAAATATCCGGAAAATGAAATCTAATTATCCGACTTCGCACACAAAAAGATAAAATGGTAAACAGTTAAAAATATATATTTTTGAAAAAATAGATCGACATCGACTTCCTGTTTAAACAAGCCGGAAACAACGTAACAGAAAACAAAAGCCATTTCAAAATGAACACCGTAGAAAATAAATGTAAATAATGTCTACGAAAAATTCTTATGAATCTCTTTTAAACTGCATTTAAAAAAAAATAATTCTTATTAATCGTTACTAGCAGGAAAGGGAAACAATCTGTGATAACTTGGATGTTGATTTGTTTGAAGGGAAAATAGACCGGTAGATGCCGGAGGGTATTTTGTAACAGAATGTTGTGGGGTGGGGGGGAGGGGCTTTTCTACCGGGATTTTAGCAACCAACCCCCCCCCCTCAACCCGCTCCCAACAATAAATGATCCGTCTGTGGCAAAGAGACATAACTGTTGCCGCAGCCATTCGACAATTAGCTCCGTATGCCACAGCCCCCCCCCCGGACACTTGTGTTTGTGCAGGTATGTGGCAAAGAGGATTTGTTGGGGTCCCCAGGCTGGCATGGGCCCTTGAGATGGCACAATGATGGATCGTCATTACACCGTCTGGGAGAGGGAACCTTCCCTTATTTCTTGGGCGGCGCGTTCACCCTTTCCCTTGGCCTCTCTCGCACCAACCTCCCTCTCCTTCACCCTTTCTCTTGGCCTCTCTCGCATTAACCTCCCTCTCCTTCACCCTTTCTCGCATCAACCTCCCTCTCCTTAACCCTTTCTCTTGGCCTCTCTCGCACCAACCTCCCTCTCCTTAACCCTTTCTCTTGGCCTCTCTCGCATTAACCTCCCTCTCCTTCACCCTTTCTCGCATCAACCTCCCTCTCCTTAACCCTTTCTCTTGGCCTCTCTCGCACCAACCTCCCTCTCCTTGACCCTTTCTCTTGGCCTCTCTCACATTAACCTCCCTCTCCTTCACCCTTTCTCGCATCAACCTCCCTCTCCTTAACCCTTTCTCTTGGCCTCTCTCGCACCAACCTCCCTCTCCTTAACCCTTTCTCTTGGCCTCTCTCCCATCAACCTCCCTCTCCTTCACCCTTTCTCTTGGCCTCTCTCGCATTAACCTCCCTCTCCTTCACCCTTTCTCGCACCAACCTCCCTCTCCTTAACCCTTTCTCTTGGCCTCTCTCCCATCAACCTCCCTCTCCTTAACCCTTTCTCTTGGCCTCTCTCGCACCAACCTCCCTCTCCTTCACCCTTTCTCTTGGCCTCTCTCCCATCAACCTCCCTCTCCTTAACCCTTTCTCTTGACCTCTCTCCCATCAACCTCCCTCTCCTTAACCCTTTCTCTTGACCTCTCTCCCATCAACCTTCCTCTCCTTAACCCTTTCTCTTGGCCTCTCTCCCATCAACCTCCCTCTCCTTCACCCTTTCTCTTGACCTCTCTCCCATCAACCTCCCTCTCCTTAACCCTTTCTCTTGGCCTCTCTCCCATCAACCTCCCTCTCCTTAACCCTTTCTCTTGGCCTCTCTCCCATCAACCTCCCTCTCCTTAACCCTTTCTATTGGCCTCTCTCCCATCAACCTCCCTCTCCTTCACACTTTCTCTTGGCCTCTCTCGCATTAACCTCCCTCTCCTTCACCCTTTCTCTTGGCCTCTCTCGCATTAACCTCCCTCTCCTTCACCCTTTCTCGCATCAACCTCCCTCTCCTTAACCCTTTCTCTTGGCCTCTCTCCCATCAACCTCCCTCTCCTTAACCCTTTCTCTTGACCTCTCTCCCATCAACCTCCCTCTCCTTAACCCTTTCTCTTGGCCTCTCTCGCATTAACCTCCCTCTCCTTCACCCTTTCTCGCATCAACCTCCCTCTCCTTAACCCTTTCTCTTGGCCTCTCTCGCACCAACCTCCCTCTCCTTAACCCTTTCTCTTGGCCTCTCTCGCATTAACCTCCCTCTCCACCCTTTCTCTTGACCTCTCTCCCATCAACCTCCCTCTCCTTAACCCTTTCTCTTGACCTCTCTCCCATCAACCTCCCTCTCCTTAACCCTTTCTCTTGACCTCTCTCCCATCAACCTCCCTCTCCTTAACCCTTTCTCTTGACCTCTCTCCCATCAACCTCCCTCTCCTTAACCCTTTCTCTTGACCTCTCTCCCATCAACCTCCCTCTTATTCACCCTTTCTCTTGACCTCTCTCACATCAACCTCCCTCTCCTTAACCCTTTCTCTTGACCTCTCTCCCATCAACCTCCCTCTTATTCATCCTTTCTCTTGACCTCTCTCCCATCAACCTCCCTCTTATTCACCCTTTCTCTTGACCTCTCTCCCATCAACCTCCCTCTCCTTAACCCTTTCTCTTGACCTCTCTCCCATCAACCTCCCTCTTATTCACCCTTTCTCTTGACCT
Organism: Ampullaceana balthica; assembly: GCA_944989445.1. Lineage (NCBI taxonomy): Eukaryota > Metazoa > Mollusca > Gastropoda > Lymnaeidae > Ampullaceana > Ampullaceana balthica. Next base: position 12,637 of record CALYLW010001313.1, on the reverse strand, counting down.
CTCTCACATCAACCTCCCTCTCCCGATGATCATTTCTTGCTCCCCCAATCTCTCCCCTTTTCTCCTACCTGTCTCCAAGTCTCTCAGCTTCGTTTTTTTTATTTGCTCATTTCTCTCAATATTTACCGGCCAAATTTCATTAATGATAATAATAATACCTTGAGAACTTATATAGCGCGGTACCCCAGCTAGATGCCGGGCACACTGCACGTTACTTAAAATGGTAGCACATATATTTATAACATTTACATCCTGATTAAACACAACATATAACGAGATAAAATGACAATTGCCCATCTAAGTATGCCAAATGGCATGTGGTGATCGACCAAAGTCGGAATAAGAATCTCTATTAAAAATTACCCTGACGTGACACCATCATCGAAAATCAACCTTTAAAATGCTAATCATCAAAATATCAGCCATATAAATAAAACAACAGATTATCATCCAAATAAAAAGAAATGCAAATGATCACAAAAATATAAATATCATACAAGTTTTACCTGACATGACCTTTGGAACATGGACGCCGTACCCGACCCACTTACCCACCTTGTAACCCACACCTACCCCCACCCACTTTCCCGCCACCATATGGCCATGTTACAAAACATATCTTGTAGTTTTCTCCGTCTCTTATCTCCTCCCTCAAACCCCACTTCTCCACACTCTTTTTTCCTACTTAACCATAAACTGTAAAGTAATCTACCTGTCAATTGTACCCCAAGGTCACGTCGACCTCTGAAGATTCTGAATCTGAAGTTTCCATTTCAGACCAGACACACGTCAATGGTGTGTGACCAACGATACCGCAGCACTAACATATGAACGTCATGAGATCTTTACACAAAAAATAACCCCTTGAAGCTGAATAAAAGTGCCTTCATCAATGTATGGAGCGCTGCGTAGATCGTTCTATTATTATTTCCATAACATTAAAAAAAGAAAGGATATAATAACGATTCAAATTTCCATTTGTTGAAATGAAGTCGGGTTATTTGGGGGTCCGGCAGGTAATTTTCAATAGACCGTAACCCGATTGATAATGGAGTCTGAAATCAGATGAAATAAACGCATTATACTTAGGAATCTTTGCTAGCAATATATATAGCGTGGGGGGGGGGAGACAAAACAAAGAGAAAGATTGAGAGATAGAGAGGGAGGGGATAAAAAAAGAGAGGTGGAGAACTTTTGGTGGGGAGGATGGGAAAAAAAAGGTTTGTTGGGGTCGTGGCGTGTAAAGATAGTAAAAAAAGTCATAAAATGACATCAAACAGCCTAAAGCGAAGAACCCATTAATGGCATTTTTAAAATTTTTAATAAGCATAACAATAAAATAAAATCCTAAGGTAAAAAGAAAAAATAATGTAGTTTTAAATCCGCTGGTGTCACCCAAATTAAAAAAAGTTGAGTCTGCGTTACTGGTCACAGCTTTTAACTCGTGTTGTAGAAATCAACGTAACATATTTTAACACCGAACTAAACCAACAACAACGTCTACAGAAGACCCGCCCAAACATCAATTTTTGTGTGCTCCTCTTGACAGTTCGTAGACTTCTAAAGTTTTTTTTTGTGTGACGAGTTGACGAAGCAGAACGTGAGAAATTCTGGTCTACGGCTTCCTGTCCAAACACACGAGTCGAGATCTTCTTTTACAGCTTGAACCAAATTCGGGTCTCCGGAGGGGGGTGGGGTGGGGGATGGGGGGACGACAGTGGGGTCACCAGCCCCCAGCCCCCCACCCTACCCCCTGCTCCCAAAGCAGCCCAATCTTTTAGATGAAAACACTAACCGGGCGATACCACAACCAGGCATGGAAACAAAAGTTCCCCGGATCTTTCAGGGACGCGGAGAAAAATCCGGCAACAATTTTGCAGCGTAACGGGGCGTTTGACATCTGCATGCGGAAAAGATTTTTTTTAAAACCCTTCTCCATTCTTTCGTTTTCCATCTCCCATACACCTTTAAAAAATCTTGAGATTTGAAATATATTTACAAGGGACCTTTACATGTCACATTGACCTTGATATCGCTCGTTTACGCAGCCGTTTTAAGCACCGGTATTTATTTCAGCGTCGATTTCTCGTAAGGGGTCATTTTACAGGCGACACTTATTGAAGATGACGCAGCCCCACATTCAAACAGTTTTCCGAGACGGTATAAAAACAGTTCATTTATATCTTTACACATATTGATTAGAGGGGTTTTGACGAGTCTACGGTATTCAAAGAATTTCTCACCAACCCTTCTTGGAACAAACATTTCGAAATTACATTTAAAGTTTAAAAAAATAATAATTAGAAACTCATTATTCATTCATAAATTCGTAGGCCGAGATGATAAAGGGAGACAATTTATTGTGACATCAGAGGATCTTTACAGAACTTATCGCGATAAGCCAGCAAGAAGAAAACACGTTTATACAGTGCTATACTTTTTAAAAAAATATTTCCCTTAAATATTTGATTCCGCCGTTTACATAAGAGTTTAGGAATATTGCATGAGCTTGGCATCAAGTTGTGTCTTTAATTAAGTCAAAGACCTTAAAGAACTACTCTAAAACTACGACACTACAGTGACGTAAGAAGGAAGTGTGGAGTGCGAGGTGCACCATTCTCCTGCTGCATTTTGTAAAATTCAACATTTACATTTAATAACCACCTACTCTCTCTCTCTCTCTCTCTCTCTCTCTCTCTCTCTATCTCTATCTATCTCTCTCTCTTTCTATCCAATTCTCTCGCTCTCTCTCTAGCTCTCTCGCGCTCTCTCTCTCTTTCATCTATCTATCTCTCTTCGCGCTCTCTCTCTCTAGCTCTCTCTCTATCTCTCTCACTCTCTCGCTCAGCCATCCACTATATTTGAGGCGTGCAGCTCTATTTACAGCAACGATGACTGATAAAAATCAAGCAGTGCAATCGCGCTATAGAAATGTTATCAGGGAAAGGGATGGTCGGCAAATATTGAAACAGAGAGACAAAGGGTTAACAAAAACAAAAAAATGGTTGTGAGTTTGAGAAACAAGTCCTGACATTTAAAAACAAATTTCATTCTGTTATAAGGTGAGAAATTACTTTAGGCGTAAAGCTCGAGTCCTGAATCCTGGCTGTAAACCTTGGTTTTAATAAATTCTGTGTCTTTAAGGTTCAAGAAAGTATGTTGGGCCAATACGCCGTCCGAAGTTCAGTTTGCAGTCAAATAATTAAGTCTTAGGTGATAACAGGGGAGTGTCTAAAAATTAAATTGTGATTGAACTAGGAGGAGGGGGGGATGCGATGGATTGGGGGAGGGGTGAGTTTTTAGAAATAACCAACCATAAATGTATGAAAATAAAATAATGGGGGTGAGACTGCAACCAGGCTTTTAAATTAGTAAGTGTAACTAATACCCTGTTTATATGTTATAGTTATACACTTACATAAATGTGTTGTTAAGGATTAGAATTAAGGTACGAGCCATGGTTTTTTAAGATGTTAAAAGTTTGTAGTTTATTTGAAGTCAATAGCAAATATTCCCCATTAATGTAACTATGTTATACGAGTTTTTGTGTGAATTCTTAACATGTATGCATTAAAAGATTAGTTCGCTATACAGTTCACTAAACAGTTCGCTATACAGTTCACTAAACAGTTCGCTATACAGTTCACTAAACAGATCGCTATATAGTTTGCATATATAGCACTGTAATAAGGAGATATACAGGAGTAGGTTCAAGCTTTTAAATTGCAATACGGTTCCCATTACGATCATCTTTCCAGTATATAATTATATATAACTAAGTAAGATCTACCTTTCTAACCCTCTGATACACTCAACATTGTCCAGTGTTGCAGAAAAAGTCAAGCGCCCATTATCAAACACAAGTTTTCAACAAAAAAAAATTTTTCCAGAAAAGTTCCACCACGTCTCACTCCCAGACATTCTCATTTTCAGATTTCTGGGCAAAAATCTTGACTGCCTGCCTCTTCGCTTCTGTCCCAATTATCAGCGCCCTCCTAATAAGGTACCCGACCCAAAACGAAATGCTCGACCACTGTATACGACCAGCAACTGGCCCCAGTCCACACCAAGTCATGTAATGACATGTACCTCACCAGGGTCCAACCGATGGCGCATCTCGTTGCTCTAAGCACACGTTTATCGTCTGCTCTCCCGTCAAATCAACGGATTCCTAACAGAATGCGAGGGTGGAAACGATGGAACTGAGGCTGGGAGGGGCGGATGTGAGAGAGAGAGAGAAAGTGAGAGAGATCTCAGTCTAAAAATGGCTTTCTTCCCCAAATTTTACGTATGTCAATGGAAGGAAATTAAAAAAAAATTTTTTTTAACCATGACAAATGCTTAAGTTACTGAAGGAACCAACACGCTGTGGTAGCTTGGGGCGAATATTTTATTGTTTTTTCCCCCTCCTAGTCACATAAATTCAAGCTTTCTGGTGCGGGGATAGGGTGCTGTGAAAGTGATTTCCTGTGGAGGCGGGAGAGGGTGCTGCTACTCCGCTCCCCTATCTCGTGAAGTCATCATTTCTGAGCCTGTTCTAATAAAACAAGGCGCTTCTGTCATCCTTGATGGCCACATTAATTTCCTCCTCCTTCAAACAAGTCCACTTTCCCTTTGACGATCCCTTGTTCTCTCCCTTCCCACAGCCCTCCCCTCCCCACCCCCATTTCCAATATTGAAAAAAGCAACGCGTTAAGTAGAAACCCAAATACAGGTTTAAAACAAGACAACACCTTTAAGAAGAAACAGGGGCGTACCAAGAGGAAGCCAGTGGGTGCAAATATCCCCAGGCGCCAAAGGGGCGTTGAATTGAGGATTACAAGATCACATTTTAATAAATGAACAGTGTGAGGATTCGCACATTTTATAGTTTGTACCCGGGCGCAAAATATCCCACCCTCGACTCTGAGTAGAAATTCAAATGCAGGTTTATAATAAGGCAACACTTGAAGAGAAATCAAAATACATTTTTAAAAAAATATATATATAAATTTTAAAAAATAAAATAATAATAATAAAAAAATAACGAAACACGTCTACCCGCCCCGCCTCACGACGAAAATTATAAAATAAACAAACCATAAAAAAATAAATAACGGAATTTGAATCATCGGAGGGAATGACGTTAATTGGCTCCCACCGGATCTAATTTAATGACCCAGTCCGACATTGCCAGTCCGACATTGCCAGTCCTGATGTTTATTGCACAACCCGAGGTCATAAACATTCTTAGAGCCCTAAAACAACGGCTGAGGTTAGGGCGACCTGCTGACTAACCCTTACGCTAAACGCTTGTTACCCAAAACCTTACCAGGACTGCATGTTACAGTCGTTTTATACAGGCAGATAACATGCCACACGCCCTTACGACACCATCTACATCAACCACAACACCAACCCCTACGTCAAACCCAACACCAACCTCTACACCAACTACATCAAACCCAACACCAACTTCTACACCAACTACATTAAACTCTCCCTCACTGTATACATCACCACAACACCAACCCCTTCATCAAACCCAACACCAACCTCTACACCAACTACATTAAACTCTCCCTCACTGTATACACCAACCCTACACCAACTACATTAAACTCTCCCTCCCTGTATACACAACTACATTAAACTCTCCCCCCTGTATACACCAACCCTACACCAACTACATTAAACTCTCCCTCCCTGTATACACCAACCCTACATCAACTACATTAAACTCTCCCTCCCTGTATACACCAACCCTACACCAACTACATTAAACTCTCCCTCCCTTATACACCATCCCTACATCAACTACATTAAACTCTCCCTCCCTGTATACACCAACCCTACACCAACTACATTAAACTCCCCTCCCTGTATACACAACCCCTACACCAACTACATTAAACTCTCCCTCCCTGTATACACCAACCCTACACCAACTACATTAAACTCTCCCTCCCTGTATACACCAACTTCTACACCACTATATTAAACTCTCCCTCCATGTATACACCAACCCTACACCAAACCCTATACCAGCATATACACAAGGGGTGGCCAGACCTGTAGTAACAGAGAGCCTTTTAAAAATATAAACACATTTTTGAGAGCCGCATTGAAGCACTATGGGTCATTAATCCTGGCTTGGAAATGTCCAGTAATACTTTCGACATGTCTTTCATAAATTGTACGCGAGCCGCAATATGAGAACAGAAGAGCCGCATGCGGCTCGCGAGCCGCAGTTTGGCCACTGTTAATATACACCAACACTATCGCCAACTAATGCACCATACATAAACCCATACACCACAAACTCCCATCATTTGGAAATCCCATTAAAGTTAAAGGAAAAAAAATACTCCATAGGATATCACAGTTTGACCTTTGAACCAATTGAACCTGTTTTATCACGATATGTTTTTATTTCACGGGGTGTTGTTAAAGAGGTTTGGGGTGGGGTTGGGCGGGGGTATTCCCATTAAGGATGGAAGTAACAAGAGTTTATATAATTTGTTTGTATAATAAATATCAAGAACCATGTTGAACACTGTTGTAGATAGATGCCCAACAATTGAGGGGCGCGTGTTTACATGCGTGTTCACGGTTCTATCCATCATCAATCACCACCAGTGCCCTACTTGGACGTGTGTGCCCTTGGGCTTAAACGATTGTAATTATATTCAGGAAGTAGTTCGTGTCTTAAGGTTAGATAAGTAGGAACGATGACTTATAATCGCAAGTCATTTTTGGCTAGAACTGATCTCGTTACACATTATATTAGTAGGCAGATGAATCCGGGGCTGAAACCCGCTGACATACGTTAGCCCAAGATCTACTCCCCATAAAAGTTCATACAGCTTCTAGATCCTGATTTATATCTCAAACAACAACTGCCTCATTGATAAGCTGAGATAAAAAAAAACTTTTTTTTTGGTTTAGCATGAAAATAAAATCACACTGAGACAATCGCATAATCAGAAGATCTCCTCTACTCGCCCCTCCAACGGCCTCCAAGTGGCCTCGAGTAGTGGTGACACTATCACGAGTTATCACACAGCCGAAACTAACGAGATGCTTTTCTTATATTATTATGATGTACTCTAAAAGTTTGAAGACACCCCCAACAATTTGTTATCTACTGAGATATCTCACACTTACACTGTGACCCGTGGCGGATGCTGTGCGGAAAAATCTCCCATGAACAAGGGCATTTTTTTTTAAAAATGGAGTCAACTCCAGAAACCTAAACTCCTATCAAAGAGATTCATTACACATCGCTATGGAAGTTATTATAACCTTTTTTTTTACCTATATACTTACGAAATCGACTTGTTGATCCCCTTCCATTCTCCCCGAACCAAAACCTAAACAACTAAATACATTTTAAGAATCTCTTTAGGATCCGCCTTTGGCTATGCAATATTTCAATAACCGGCTCTCAGGGCGGTACTTTATCTTATTGATTTTTTAAAAAAAAATATTTAATAAAAAACGTCTTGAGCGCGTTGTTCATAACGTATTGTATCTGGTGGTCATCATGTCATGTTATGCGTCTCGCTCCAGGGGTGGTGAAAGGGTGTTGGGGTGTCCCGTGGCTGACGTGCGTTTGAACATGTCACCGGGCCAGCGGTGGTTCTCAAAATTTAAAAGTATTGTTTTGGGGTTTTGACTACAAGCACATGATATGATGGACCAGTGGTCAGTGACATGAATTGTTGTTCTAAATACCGGTCCCACGAAACACACGGATTGGGGGGGGGGTGATTTAGGAATGTTTTCTTGGTTGTACTCTAATTGTCACTGACCACTGACCAACTCCTGTTATATTTTTCTCCGGACTTAAGATAAGGTCCAAGGTTTGTCATTGCCAGGGTGGGGGTGGAAGATAAGCATCCACTCCTCTAGAAATGCCCTATAAGGCTTGCGTCTCTTAATGCCTCTGTCAACCAAAATCCAGCTCCTGGCCTTCTCGCGTGGCTCACACAAAAGCCCGGCGGACCATGTTTCTACTAACAGGAGAAGGGATGAAGGCGGTCAACTGGCGCCTCAAAACCAGTAGCTTCGGGTAGATGAGACTCGTTAACCATGGTCGGTAGCTCATCTAGGAGAGGGAAACTCTTATTCTAAACCTCCGCTGCCTTGCGGCTAAACCCTCATGGGAAAGGCTAGGGGAGTAAACCCCGACAGAAAATCAGGAAATGGAGCTCCTAAGGCGGTCTGCTATTGAAACAAATTGCATTCCGGCAGCTCCTGCGACGCGAATGGTGCCAAGCCGTATCGACATTAGTCGTTCCATTGGATCCACCATTGGCGTGGAGAGGGGGGATCTGCTGTTTGGGCAGCAGCTGGTTCTCCATAGTAACACGCCCAGGCTTTATCTTTACTGGAGAGGACACTCCAGCATCGCCGCAAGGTGTGAACACAACACGGGAAGCAGCAGTTTACCGGTTATAAGCCATAGCTCAATTGGCGTAGAGCTAGGCGCCAGGGGTTGCTTCTGACGGTGGGAGAGATCACCATGTCTCAATGGATCGCTACCGCCCGCCTCAAGCTGGGCAGCCCCCAGCCAATAAGGTGCTATCCCGCCATGGCCTACCTGCTCCACTGGGTGCATGGAGCTCAGAGGAACTTCTCAACAAGTAGGCCAGTAAATCCTGCTCCTAGAAATAAAAAAACAAAAGATAAGAAGACTCCAGCTCTTCGCCTAGCAAGCTGGAACGTTAGGACTATGTGTCCAGGCATTACTGCCGACCTGCAGCTTATTGATGATGCCAGGAAGTCAGCCATCATTGACAGGGAGCTTACCAGACTAAACATCGACATTGCCTGCCTTCAGGAGACTAGACTCCCAGAAAGTGGTACCATAAAAGAATGCAACTACACTTTCTTCTGGCAGGGTGGACCAATGGACACACCAAGGCAACATGGGGTTGGTTTTGCCATAAAAAATGGACTCTGCTCCTCCATAGAACCCCCAACAAAGGGCACTAAAAGAATACTAACATTACGACTATCTACATCCTCAGGATTAGCCAACATCATCAGTGCTTATGCTCCAACCTTATCCTCGAGCTCAGAAGCAAAAGACAAGTTCTATGAAGATCTCAATCAAACACTAGCCAGCATACCCCCCAATGAAGCAATCTACCTCCTTGGTGACTTCAATGCAAGAGTTGGAAGTGATCACATGGCCTGGCCAACTTGCCTCGGTTATTTTGGAAGAGGCAGGCTAAATGAAAATGGGCAGAGATTACTAGAGATGTGCTGCTTACATGGACTATGTGTCACAAATACTTTCTTCAACTGCAAAGCAATCCACCAAGTGTCATGGAGGCATCCCCGCTCTAAACACTGGCACCAACTAGATCTCATCATCACAAGACGCACACAACTGGCCAGTGTCCTCCTCACGCGCAGTTACCACAGTGCAGACTGTGACACAGATCATTCCTTAGTGGCTAGCAAGGTAAGGTTACTGCCAAAGAAATTGTACCGCAACAAAAACAAGGGGAAACCACGCATAGGCATCTGCTCCACCAAGAATCCAGAGAGAACAGCAGAATACACCCAGAGACTACAAGAAGCTCTTGTACAAATGCCACCAGTAGACACTATTGAGTCCAAGTGGTCACATCTGCGGGACACCATATATGGCTCAGCTATTGCGGCATTCGGCAAGAGAGAACGCAAAAGTGCAGACTGGTTTGAGGCCCACTGGGAGGATATGAAGCATGTCACCGATGCAAAAAGAAAGGCTCTTTTAGCCTATAAAGACAGGCCTTGCCCAGAAACTCTACATTCCCTTAAGAGCGCCAAGAAAAATGCCCAGCAGGCAGCTCGCCACTACGCTAACACGTACTGGCTCAATCTAAGTTCCAGCATACAGTCAGCTGCTGATAGAGGCGATACAAAGGCTATGTACGAGAATATAAAACAAGCAACAGGCCCTCTGACCTCCAAGACAGCACCCTTAATGTCAAAAGCAGGGGAAATTATCACTGATCGGGACAAGCAACTCAAACGGTGGATCGAGCACTACCTGGAGTTGTACGCAACTATAAATCATGTCTCAACTGCTGCCCTGGACGATATCCCAGACCTGCCGGTCATGGAAGAGCTCGATAGCCTACCCACAATGGTCGAGCTAAGTAGAGCCATAGATTGCCTAGCCTGCGGGAAAGCCCCTGGTAATGATGGAATTCCTCCAGAAGTTCTCAAATGTGGAAAAGAAATACTTCTACAGCCTTTGCATGACCTCCTCACTCTGTGCTGGGAACAGGGGCAGATACCGCAGGAGTTAAAAGATGCCAACATCGTTACACTGTACAAAAATAAAGGAGACAAGAGTGACTGCAACAACTATCGTGGAATCTCTCTCCTCAGTATAGTTGGAAAGACCTTCGCCCGAGTTGCATTAGCACGCCTGCAGACCCTAGCATCGCGTGTACTCCCAGAATCACAGTGCGGCTTTCGAGCCGGAAGATCAACCATAGACATGATCTTCTCTCTGCGCCAGCTGCAGGAGAAATGCAGGGAGCAACATATGCCTCTATACATCGCGTTCGTCGACCTAACTAAAGCTTTTGATCTTGTCAGCAGAAGCGGCCTTTTCCAGATCTTAGTAAAAATAGGCTGCCCTACACATCTGCTTAACATCATCAAGCAATTCCACGAAAACATGCAGGGCACAGTGTGCTATAACGGTGCCACATCTGAGGCTTTCCCAGTAAGTAGTGGAGTAAAGCAAGGCTGCGTGTTGGCACCTACTCTATTCGCAATATTCTTTTCCATCTTACTCCAGTATGCCTTCAAGAACAATAGTGAGGGGATATACATCCACACCAGAGCTGACGGGAGTTTATTCAATATTGCCCGACTTAGAGCCAAGACCAAAATAAGGAAGATTTTGCTGCGCGAGCTCTTATTTGCAGACGATGCCGCCTTAATATCCCACACAGCAGACGGCCTGCAGAGCCTTGTATCCAGCTTCTCCGCTGCCTGCAAAGAGTTTGGCCTGACCATAAGTATAAAGAAAACCAACATTATGGCACAGTATGCTGCCTCTCTCCCGACTATCACCATTGACGACTGCAACCTGGATGCTGTTGACAGTTTTACTTATCTGGGATCAAACATCTCGAGCACCCTCTCACTGGAAGATGAGATAAGTAGTAGGATAGGGAAGGCAGCAACTGTTATGGCTAGACTGTACAAAAGAGTCTGGTCCAATGCTAAACTCACAGCAAGGACTAAGCTGCAGGTATACCAGGCCTGCGTACTGAGCACACTCCTCTATGGATGCGAGTCTTGGACCACCTATACCAGGCATGAAAGAAGGCTCAATAGCTTCCACCTCAGATGCCTGCGCCGCATCCTAGACATCAAATGGCAAGAGAAAGTCCCCAACACAGAGGTCCTGGCTCAAGCAAGCATGAGTAGTATTGCAGCAATATTAACCCAAAGACGCCTCCGTTGGCTTGGACACGTCAAGAGGATGCAAACTGGTCGCATACCCAAGGATGTGCTTTACAGCGAGCTGGCGACAGGGAAAAGGTCGGTTGGTCGGCCATGTCTCAGATACGTGGACATATGCAAGCGAGACATGAAAGTAGCCAACATTGATATACAAAACTGGGAAAACCTGGCAGAGGATAGGTCCATGTGGCGGGCTATAGTGAAAGAAGGATCACTAAGAGCAGAGGAGCAAACTAGGGCAGAAGCAGTCGGGAAAAGAGCGAGGAGAAAGGCCAGGCAACACTGCCCCACTGCTTTCGTGTGTGTGTCATGCAGAAGAGACTGCCACTCAAGGATTGGTCTCATCAGCCACACCAAGAGCTGCAAATAATAAAGATAAATCTATCGTCTTTCGTAGACGGACAGATGCCATACCAAGATAAATATGCCTTAAGTCGGAGATAACGAATGTCTATCTATCTCATTAACATTTTACATGTGAATTGGGTGACTTTAAATAAAGGATTAGAAATCGTACGTATCTTGGAGACGGTCATACAGTGAATAGAAAAGACTTCTGCAAGTCAATGGGGTCACGAATTTTCATCACAAAGCTTAGGCAAGTTGATATTTCACAACATTAATCTGTTCTCTGTGTAGCACAGCATTCACCCAATGAAGCAGATTTGACTTGAGGAACGAATTAACCGTGTCTGTCTGTGTCGAGTTGTATCCCCCGACACACACACAATCTCTTGTTTAAACAAATAATTTAGCAGATGTTCATTAAGATAATAAATCCAATTAAATTCACTAAAATCTATAATTCGTCTTGCTCAGAGCTGGCCGAGAGCCTAATGCCCCCCTCCCCCCTCCCCCAAACTTTACACCCACCACACCCTACCCCCTCGCTTTTGTTAATCTCGTTTTCCATCCACCGAAAACACGTCTGTTGGCGCACGAATCGACTGTACTGCGTCTAATGTCCCAAGGGACATCACTCTTGATCACTTCCTAATCTGTGGTTAGCCAACTTGATTTCTCGCTCGTGTTGCTATGGTGGTTGATTATTTTGTGGGTTTTTTTAAAATATTTATTTTACAAAGAGTATTATTTCCACTTAAAAATAAAAATAGAGAACGTGAGAGTGAAATAAAAAGACGAAGAAGAAAAATGTGTTTTCTCAAATCAAAAC